>LR751087.1:6206-94390 GCA_902729485.2 Mus minutoides | reverse complement strand
CTGGCAGCCGCAGTCGTTGGGTCCACCCTTTGGATTGAGCTGCACAAATGCTCCCTTTAACTCTTCCAATGTGTGCTTTGTTGGAACCTACTTCTATAGAAGCCTCATGGGACTGAGCAACTACTAGATTCTCGAACTTCCCATTCACAGCTGACCATTGTTGGGTTAGTTGGACTACAGACTATAAGTCGTCACAATAAATTCCCTCAATATAGAGAGACATTCCATAAATTATGTCAATCTAGAGAATCCTGATTAATACACAGAATGAACATAAAAAATGATGGAGGAAATGCAATGAATACTTTTGAATAAAAATACCTTGAAATCATTTGAAAACACATTTGATCTCATTAAAAAATGTTTCTATCTATTGGGGTTTAGATATGGAAATGTCCCCCAGAGGCTCATGTGTTAAATGACTGATTACCAGAAGGGTATACACAGAGGTGGTGTCAACCAGTCATGAAGGTCCAGATATCAGGTCAGTGGATTCGTCCTTGATGAGCTATAGAGAGGGGATGACTAATCAGTCACAGAAGGTAAGACTTTGAAGGGTGTGTTCTGTCCCATGCCCCTTCTTCTTCATTCTCTAGGATTCCTGAGAGACAGCTGAGGTAGACAGCTTTGTCTCTCTTGTCTTTGTATATCATTTGCTGCCTCAGCACAATTTGACTGAAAACTTTGAGACCATGGACCATGACAAGCCTGTCACCCATTCTGCTGTGTTTCCTGTGTGCTTTATCATAGAAAGAAAAGAGCTAATGCAATATCCTTTTAAATGATTCATTTTGCATACTAGCTCATTTACTTTCATATATTGTCTCCTTCCATTTTCAACCTCAAGTTTTCTACAGTAAAGGTAACTCTTGGCCATTTCTCAATTATTCATTCTTATTTCTAAAACCACATGCTTTCATTTCCAGAAATTTCATATTAAATGAGGCTTCAAACAATAAAAAAATTCCTGTATTTTTCCATATATATATATATATATATATATATATATATATATATATATATATATATGGCACTAGAAAGATTAATTTCATTGTGTGAACTTAACTAAAGGGCTCTTGGAGAATCGGTAAAAGCATTATTTATAATCTGTTTGGTACACAGAGCCTTTGTCAATTGTCTTTGGTGCATAGAGCCGAACGGAAGGGAGCTCACTAAGTCACTGGGGTCCTTGGAAAATATACTGAATCCTGACCCCTTCAAGTGTTATCTTTGCTTCTCAGATGCTATAAGAAAAGCAGCTTTGCTCCAGCACATGATCTCCTACAATGATGGCCTGCCTTTAAAAGGCCAGAAAACAATGGGGTCAGACATCTGTGCACTGAAATGCATGAAACCATGAGACAAAAACTAAAGTATACCTCCTTTAAGTTGAACTTGCTCTAGTGTTTTATGACAAAAATAGAAATATAATTCATGCAGACAGCAAATCACTTGCTTCTGTATCCAGGGCAGGTAAATATTAATGGTTTGGTTTAAAATCAGACAGTGAGTCTGACATTCACAGTCTTAATTCACACCATCTTGTCAACAAAAATTAATTCATATTTTCTCATTCTCCAAAGTTTCCTCTTAGATGTAATTCCACACAACCATCCTAAAACTAAGACATTCAAGCTAGTCATAGAGATCAAGGCTAAAGATAGAGACAAGGGGTCATAGAGTCATAGAGATCAAGGCTAAAGATAGAGACAAGGGGTCATAGAGTCATAGAGATCAAGGCTAAAGATAGAGACAAGGGGTCATCTTTGACTCTTGTCTCTTGCTGACTTTTTAACTCAGCTGGCACTATGTTCCCTCAATCTGTGTTTCCCTCTGTCACCATCTTGCTGAGGGCTCATCAGTGCTCTGTCCCTGGTTCTCTCAGGAGAGCCAATGCAGCTTGTCCAGTCTCATTGTCCATCTTCCATCATCTTGTCTTTCCAAAATGCAAATATTAACTTTTTGCTCTCCTCCAAAATACTCAAGCACTTCCCCACTGTCTGAAGTTTAGGGTCTCTAAGAGTATTCTCCTTTGTACTCTCTCTCTCTCTCTCTCTCTCTCTCTCTTTATGGTTTAAATGTTTACTTATAATTCTAGAAGGTAATATGTTTCATATCCCTATTCATTTGCATAAACTATTAGCTACAATGAGTATGCCTTCTATTTATATATTATATTCACTAATTTTTCAAGGCTAGGCCCAGGATCTCTACCTTCTTTAAGTTTTCTAACTAGCCTAATTAAACAGAGTGGCTCCCTTGAACCCGTCTTCCATTGCACACCAGCCTCAAGGCCCTAGAGGCTAGACATTCTAGTGTTACTAGTTTGTATTTTCATGGTACCTATCCTCAAACACTCAGTCATTTGATTGTGAAGATTATGACTTTATTGCTTTATTAGTCTAGTAACAAGTACAAAACTGCCTTGTCATTGTCACAATTATTGTTTATTGGGACATATATATATATATATATATATATATATATATATATATAATTTAGTGCTAAGAGTTTTATATACATGATCTCAATGGGTCATCCCTGATGTAGAAAATTGTAGCTAAATTGCCTTTAATGAGGTGCTCAAGGTCACTCAGAAATTATGTGCAAGAGGTGAAGTTGAAGTCCAGATAGGTTCATATTGCTTGATGTCTTAGCTATGCATCTTATTAAACCAACCAGAGTTCTTTGAAGGATGCTTCTGTCCTAGACTCACAAGAACCAGAATACATGGGAGTATACCACACTTGGAAACTTAAGTCATTGCTCTAAACTTCAGTTACACTTTTTCAGTGATTTTTTTTTATAAGTTATACCATTTGTCTAATATTACTTACCTATCAAGACATTTAAATAACATTTATATATCAATCAAATTAAGCTTAGAATTGGTGGAGTTTTAAGTTACCTTCTACATTTGACATAGTGTGTAAACAAATGAGTTCTCAATACATCTGAGGAATAGACAGATGAATAAATGATGAATCTATAAATAACTCATGTGACTTCTTATTGTTTTTATTCTTTGTTCTCTTCAGTCCCAGTGGAAATACCTCATTACCTACTACCTTGCCATCTCAGACAAATTCTAAGTGGTTAACATATAAAGAGGCTGCTGAGTCAGACTCCAAATGACATGGTCAACACCCAACCCTACTGGGAATGTGCTGAGGAACAATAAATGCTTTTAGTGGGCTGACTCTGAACCAGTGGTGACTTGGATATATTCACAGGAAAGATTTTTTTTTTATTGTAGTTCAAGAAAACTTTGGAAAACTCATTCATGGGGATTTATGAATAGAACACTACTTAGTAATGTAAGTCTTTTCCTTGTAAGGTAGCATGGGATAGGAAAGAGCCTGAGCTTGGTCTCCATAGAGTTGAGTGGAAACCACCTTCCATCAAAGCATGGGAGCCCTTTATTTGTGTCCTCTGGTTTCCATTTCCTCCTCTGTAAAGCAGAGTCAAAGATCCTTTGCAAGATTGTTGTGGCCATTAGAATAAGGACACTTAAATTTGAGCATGGTTCTGTGTATATTAGCCACTACAGTGCTTCCAAAACTGCAGGTAGCTGACACTACTTGAACTGCCCCTTGAGCAGACACTCTTCTCAAGGCCCTTCCAGAAGAATAGAAAGGGATGGAAGAGAAACTGATAGAACAGACTTGCTGCTGTGTTTATATTTAAATGATGACAGATGGAATCTCTACCTAACATTAAATCTGACCCCTCTTTTCATCTTTTATTTTATGTAAATGTAGAATAGGCATCATAGAAAGCTCAGAACCCAACTGCCTGCTTATATATACCTCTCCGATTCTTTCCTTTCTAGTTGTGTGACCTTGGACAAGCTGCTTCCATCTCTTCATCACTGGCTTTCTCCATATGTGAATTTGTAACTAAGTGCACTGCACAGAGCTAACTGTGTCAAGACACAAAACTATTTAAGGTCTGTCTGTGGTGTTCTAACTACCATGTAGCTAACTACTGGAAAAGGTGACATGCTCATGGGAGGATACCCTACTGTGAAGCCGCCATGACCAGATCCTTCCAACCAAGAGGACTGTAACCCACAGTTCTGCTTCCCAATGTCTTTCAAATCCCCAATGTAAAGAAGCAACCTCCATTTCTATTCCAGCTCAGTATTATCATGTAGAGAAAAATACCTTCCTTGACCTTGATGATTTTCTTACTTAGCTAAAAGCCAGAGTAGCTCAACAAATAAATAGGTGTCTTTCCTATATGAATGCATCGCTTCTATTCCATTTGCATCTCACCTCTATTGCCAACTGGAATATATGTTCATGAGTCAGGGACTGTCTTGTTTTCTATTACAGTGCAACCTTCTGATGACTTACAGAGACATAAAAGACTCTAAACAAATATTTGATGAATGAACCATGAGTTCTTTAAAGCCAGAATCAACTCTTCACTCAGGAGTAGGCTTACAGTAGAGATGCAAAAAAATGCCTCTCGGTATAATTATATAAAAATGGAAGTATAATTTTTGCTTATTTATTTTTCTGTTATATTTTTGCTTTCTCCATGTCTCAGTTTTTATCAACTTTTTATGAACTAGCTCTGCAAGAAGAGGGGACCAAAAGGAAGTCCCTACCCTGCTAAATAGCCAGGAAAGTAAATTTAGCCTCTGTCAGGAATGGGCTTTTAAGACAGCAAAAGAATTTCTAAGAATCTAGTTCCTGTGCCAAAGTTTCTGATAAATGAATGCAAAATATGTTTTTTAAATATATTAGAAATTTCTTCCTGATTGATGGGATATTAGTAAGTAGCTATAAATTATCTGATATGCATGAATCACTTTAAACACACAGTTTAAAGTTAGAATTACCATATTATTAATTTGGTTTGTATTTATTTGGTTTTCTTTTTTATAATGAACACATTTTGCATGACAATCACCACATAGACACTAGATACCATAAAAATTTAAACCTATGTCAGTCTTTTAAGATTAAAAAAAATAGTATTGCTGCCAACTGGATGTTTTCATTCACAGCATAAATTTTTAGAAATGGTTTTCAAATAAAATCAGATGTTAACCTTCCTATAAATCACTGGATCCTGAAGACTTAAAATATAAATAAATTACTTAATGAAAACCGAACATGCATGAGGATGGGTGGTAGCAGCTTTTCAGTAGCTACACCATGGAAGCAAGTAATACTAAATTTGGTGGTCATACATGCTCAGAAAGAAGAAACTAGTAAGGAACTGTGGGAAAATGGAAGCAATCCAAAGAAGAGAGAGAGATGGAAGAGACTGATGGAGCTGAAGGCAGTATATACATTCATGAAAACTAAATGAAAAAAATTAATTAAGTTAAATGTCATCTGGGAATGTTTAACAATTCTGTAATTTTGATAATACCTTAATATACTTTATATTATCTTTCAACTGTATATATGGTTGTTCTTTCTCATCTAAGAATAAAGGTAGCATTTCAGTAGGGGAAACATAAAAAAGAAAAGATATAAGATTTGTTTTCTTGTTTCATAGCATTTTATATCCTGATATACCATAAGAGGAAGGATGTAGTCAAAAGCTGGCCAATGGACGAGTTTCAGAGGGGAGCTGAGGAAGCTTGCATAGTTTGGGGATTTTATTTCTAATTCTTTCTTTCTTTCCTACTCTTTCTTTTTTAACAAAGTGTTCTCATAGACTGCATACAGAATACAGGGGTAACTGAATGTCTGCAACTGCCATATCAGCTTAAATTGTTCTTTCGTCCCTCTGACTCTCTGTCATTCACAACTCAAAACTTTTGATTCTCCATCCTTTTTTTTCCAACATGAGATCATTGAGATTACAATTGAAAACTGTTAGTTTCAATTTACCTTCTGCTAATCACAAATATAGGCCATACTGAATTCATCCCTATCACATTTATAATATGCACAATGTAATATCTTTGTCATTTACTCAAATGTGTTGGTGATAACGTATAAACAATATACAGATATATATCTTCTTATTTGAGAGTTCAAAAGTGGATTTCAGAACATATTTTCCCACTCTCAGATTAAAGAACATGATATAATGTTTCAAAAGTTTAAAAGTTCTTAAGAATGAACATTATCTGAACAGAAAAATAACTTTGTTTCAAAGGTTTGGGATCTTGGGGATTTGTTTGTTTACTTGTTTTTGCTTTGTTTCTTTTTTCTTTAAGGACAGGGTCTCTCTACAAAACCCTGGCTATCCTGGAACTCACTATGGTTACCAGGGTGGCCTCAAACTCAAGAATATCCACCTGCCTAGTTCTGTGAATTCTGTTCAAAGAAAGAAAAAATAAACATTATGAAGACCAGGCAAGAAAATCTAATTGCATTAGATGGTGTAACTCACTGGAAGCACAGGATGATTTAAGGTCAAATCAAAGATTACACTATAATTATAAGTACATTTTAATATGTGCAGCATCCTTGTCCATCAGAGAAGTGCAAACTAAAACTACTGTGAGATCCCATCTTACCCTTGTCAGAATGGCTACAACCCAGAAAAGAGAAAATAACAAATGCTGGGGAGGATTTATGAAAAAAGGAAATCCTTATTCATTGTTGCTGGAGTGCAACCTGGTACAAATATTATGGTAATTGGTATGGAGGTTTGTCAGAAAATGAGAAGTATAACTACTCTATGACACAGCTATCCCACTCTAGAACATGTACTCAAGACTCAGCTCTACCATAGGGATACCCGCACATGCTTATTGTTGTATGGTTCACATTAGCAAAGAAATAATACTAGCCTACATGTCTCTAAACAGATGAATGGATAATGAAAATGTAGTATATGACAAGAGAATTTTATTTAGTTGTAAGGAAAATTGAAATTTGGAGAATCATTGATGGATCTATGAAGTATTCTACTTAGCAATATGAATCAGACTGGGAAACAGAGAAATCACATGTTCTTGCTTACAGACAAATTCTAATTTAAAATGTCCATATTAATGTGCACTGTGTCGGGTATGAGCACAGGCTATGAAATGGGATGAGGTAAAGAAAGGAAGGCATCAAAGCCAAGAGATACAAAAGCAGGGAGGAGACTATCAGAAGAGCTAGAAAAGTACAAGAAAAAGGAACAGAAAGGACAAGAATGGTACTAGAGAGATGACTCAGCAGTTCAGAGCACTGGCTGCTCTTCTAGAGGACCTGGGTTCAATTTCCAACACCCACATGGCAGCTTATAACTGTCTGCAACTCCACTTTCAAGGGATCTGACACCCTCCCAGAGACATACATGCTGGCAAAATACAATTGCACATAAAATTGCAATTAAAATAAATAAGAATAAAACTGCTAAAATGAAACCTGATATTATATATACTAATATAAATGTTAAAAAAAAGAGAAGAGAAGAGAAGAGAAGAGAAGAGAAGAGGAGAGGAGAGGAGAGGAGAGGAGAGGAGAGAAGAGAAGAGAAGAGAAGAGAAGAGAAGAGAAGAGAAGAGAAGAGAAGAGAAGAGAAGAAAATTCAAGTGGGAAATTTATTGCGTTAAGTGAGGTCATGTAACTCTAAAACAGCAAAATTAATTATTAATACCATCTCTTTCCACCATCCAAACATTCAAATATAGACTTCTTAGTCACTTTCAAATTAATTACCTCTTTTTTCATTAATAGTAGTAATATACATATATGCTTATGTATACACAGATATGTTCCTAAATATATCCCTCTTGGTCTGTATGATGTTACTTGTGTGTATATTTTTAGGATCTGTTGGAACTGGATTAATCTGTGATCAATTTAAGAGTGTTGGCTAATCATGTTTTAGAATATAAATTGGAAAATTCTGTTATAAGTTGCCAGAATCTCAGGCAACTGTTGTATTGAATAAATAAAATTATCTGAAATTAGGCAGAAACAACATAGACACCCATTTCTCATTCTTTCTCCATTGGATGAGTGGACAGTTTCCACACGGGTATATGTAGAAGAGTCACTAAAGCACACAGCATCTAGTTTCACACCTTAAATGCTTATCAATCTTTACTTTGTTAGGTGGGTGTATTTACTTTACTAGCATGATCTCTAGCAATAGAAGGAGCTGGGGGGGAGGGGTTGTTGTATAGGATCAAAACACAATACATGAAAAATTAAATTTAAAAAAAAAGTATTCAGCTCAATACTTTGCTACAGATATGACTCGAAGGTTTGTTCCAAAACAAAAATTCATACATTGAGACTGCAAGTGCCTAAACCATGGGTTTGGACATGAAGCCTTTGGGAGATAAGTACAGGGACTGAAGAGAGTGGAGTCCCTAAATGCATTGGTAAGAAGAACATGGCCTTCTCTCTGACATGTGAGATGGCCATCTGTATACCAGAATAGCCTTTCCTACACAATAAATATCCCAGAACCTTTAGATCAGATTTCCTAACCACAGCACAATGATAAATAAATATTTTGTGGTTTTAAACCACTTCAAGCCAACTGCAATGGCAATGCTCAGTGGTTAATGTTTAACCAGACAAATGTTAAAAACAATCATGAAAGACGGTTGTTCTGATTTGTTCTTCCTGAAGGTCAGCTTCACAGACCAGTGAGTACGAAACTATACCAGAGAGACTATAGGTGAGTGAGTATCACTTATCTGACTTCAACTGGAGTCATATTTGCTGGGATAAAAGCTGCCGTCCATTCAGATATAAGAAGTAAGGAAATGACATATAGACAATTCCAGGGTCATGAAGTTGCTGCCACATAGCTGGGTAGCAGTAGCTGCCTTTGCAATACAATCTCTTTCCTCTCTAAGGCAAGGGCACATGCTGAGCACAGGAATCCTTCCACCTTCCTCCTAACCAGCCCTTATCTACAGCCACTTACATATCTACACTCTAGGCATTATACATCTACATTGCATCTATATTCCTGCAAAAAGGAAGAAGGGCAATTCTAACAAATCACTATGAGTTTACAGGGATGCTAAGAGTCTATCACTCTTCATGTTCTCCTGGGATGATGGATAGAATGTAAGGCGATACTGCCTTCAGATACTGTTAAGTAGCTACTTTCAACCTATGAAGGCAATGTGAGACAAAATGTACTAAAAGATCACTTGAATTTGCCAGAACTAAAAGTTCATTATATCATGAATTACAAAGATAACAAATTCACTGACCTCCATATGACATCAGTTACTACTTAACTGAGGTTGATTCTTGTAGAGTTCCATTCCGAGAGCAATAACATGGCTCAATTCATGGGCTTTCCTTCAAGTAGTTCAAAATGATAACATAGAGAATATTTTAAATAAATATGCCAGGGGATTCAAAACCGAAAGACCTTATGGCTTCAACAGAGAAGAAAAATAAAGAAAAAGAAAAAGTCCTATAAAGAATACAGGCATCTAAAAACATCAGCAATGAATTTCAGTAAGAGCTTCCTCCAACAGTCAGCAACCCAAAGAGGAGGAAGGTGCTCTGCCTGTGAATCTGCATGTGTGTTCACAAGCACCAATCTAAGGACAGCATAATAAAATGTTAATTTAACTTTATAGAGTATTTAAAACATTTGAAACACAATTTCTCAGTAGTAACGTTAAGAAAGACAGCGTATGTCATAACTCACAGAAAAGTCACTAGCTATTACTGCCAATGATATTTGCAATTAAGCTGAACCCAACTAAGTTATGGATTTAATTAAAAGGCATTTTCTAAGATGGCACCAACATGTTTAAAATTTAATACATTCTATATGAGATAGTGGAGTTATTAACAGACGATTTCATTTCTGCCACGTGTGCACTTTTTTATAAAGCAAACATCTTTAACCAATATCAAATGTTCCCCGAATCCATACAAGTTTCATTTCATAATAAATTCAAGGAGCAACTTTTTACCCCAAGTTTAATACTTGTTCATGCTCTGGATATACAACTGTATTCACTTTCATGGTTAATAGTAACAGAATTAATGACAAACTCTAGTGCCCACAAGATCTACATTAATTTTCAATGAAAAATGAATAGATAACTCAGGGAAAAGCTAGGGACACACAGAGCCTTTTGCCACAGGGCCAGAGTGAGATCTGAATAAGTCAGCATCTCTTGAAAGTTTGGGAGTAATAGTGGTGGCAGAGCAGGATGTGTGAATCAGGTGTGAGTCAGGAGTCTGGACTTAGCAGAGATGGAACACAGGGCAGGAGTCACACTAAAGAGTGACATTTTCCACTTTGTCTCTTCTATCACAACCATATTACTTGGAAAAATGCTAACCTGTTAGAATATAAAACAGTGTTTCTAAAATAATATAAAGCATAGAATATAAGAGGATTAACTGTGCTCTTACAAGGCCCAGGCTTGCTGGTTGAAGGAGGTATCAATGGCCTTCCTTCTCTTTGTTCTTATGGACCACAGCATAAAGAACAGAGCACTTGAATGTCTACCATCTTTACAAACTCTTAGGAAAATGTGGAGGAACAGAAAGAATGAAACAAAAGGAACAGCAAACTTTCTTCTGCCCAAGGATAATCCACTGGGGAAAGTCCTCACACATAGTGAAAGGGTTCCTCAAAAATAGTAAAGCTTTGTGTGTGTATCACCATATAGGGTACACACAAAAGTCAACATGAACCATACACACTAAGTCAATGTAAAGGATACACATGACATCAATGTGAAGGATACACACAAGGTCAACAAGAAGGACACACACAAGGTCAATGTAAATGATACACACAAGGTCAACATGAACCATATACCAAAGGTCAACATGGACCATATACCAAAGGTCAACATGAACCATATACCAAAGGTCAACATGAACCATATACCAAAGGTCAACATGAACCATATACCAAAGGTCAACATGAACCATATACCAAAGGTCAACATGAAGAATATACATCTTTCCTGAGGGAACTTGTGTTCTCCTCATTCTTTTTAAGTTGTCTTTAAAATTAATTCATGAGGCATTTGTAAGTGTATTCTATATCAGAATTCTATAGCATCACACAGATTAATCCTTTATTATACTTAGTATTCAGATAGTAAATTTGGATCATTCTGGCCACTTCCACATGTGGACATTATTCTTGATGAATATATGTGAAGGGATAATCTTCTCACAGAGGGAGTTTTGGAGTTTATGTGATACTTCTAGCAATGGTAATCAAGTACTTTGAAAGATAAAGCTATTTAATTCTAAAATTTATGCAAGTGTGTATGTGTGTTTATTAAAAATAGGTATGTCAGAGCCAGATGTGGTGGCACACGCCTTTAATCCCAGCACTCGTGAGGCAGAGGCAAGCAGATTTCTGAGTTTGAGGCCAGCCTGGTCTACAAAGTGAGTTCCAGGACAGCCAGGGCTATACAGAGAAACCCTGTTGTCTCGAAAAACCAAAAGAAAGAAAGAAAGAAAGAAAGAAAGAAAGAAAGAAAGAAAGAAAGAAAGAAAGAAAGAAAGGAGAAAAAAGGAAAAGAAAAAGAAAAAGAACCTTTAATCCCAGCACTAGGGAGGCAGAGGCAGGCAGATTTCTGAGTTCGAGGCCAGCCTGGTCTACAAAGTGAGCTCCAGGACTGCCAGGGCTATACAGAGAAACCCTGACAAGACAAAAAAAAAAAAAAAAAAAAAAAAAAAAAAAAAAAAAAAAAAAAAAAAAAAAAAAAAAAAAAAAAAAAAAGAAAGGAAAGAAAAGGAAAAGAAAAGAAAAGAAAAGAAAAGAAAAGAAAAGAAAAGAAAAGAAAAGAAAAGAAAAGAGAAAAGATGCAAAAAGCAAAAAGCTCCTAACCCAAAACATCCAGGAAATCCAGAACACAATGGGAAGACCATACCTCAGGATAATAGGTATAGAAGAGAGTGAAGATTCCCAACTTAAAGAGCCAATAAATATCTTCAACGAAATTATAGAAGAAAACTTCCTAACCTAAAGAAAGAGACTAAAACAAATAGACTAAAACAGAAAAGAAATTTCCCCTGTTAGATAATAATAAAAACACCAAGTCCACTAAACAAAGAAAGAATTTTAAAAGCTTTAAGGGGAAAAGGTCAAGTAACATATAAAGGCAGACCTAGCAGAATAACACCAAACTTCTCACCAGAGACTATGAAAGCTTCAAGATTCTGGGAAGATGTCATACAGACCCTAAGTGAACACAAGTGCCAGCCCAGGCTACTCTACCCATCAAAACTCTCAATTACCATAGGTGGAAAAAACCAAAAAATTCCATGACACAACCAAATTTACGCAATATCTAAATAAATAAATCTAGCCCTACAAAGGATAATAGATGGAAAACACCAACACAAGGAGGGAAACACCCTAGAAAAGGCAAGAAAGTAATCTTTCAACAAACCCAAAAGAAGAGAGCCACATGAACATAATTCCACCTGTAACAACAAAAGTAACAGGAAGTAACAATCACTCTTCCTTAATATCTCTTAACATCAATAGACTCAATTCCCCAAAAAAGACATAAACTAACACACTAGATACTTAAATAGGGCCCAGAATTTTGCTGCATACAGGAAATGCACCTCAGTGACAAAGACAGACACTACCTCAGAGTAAAGGTGAGGAAAGCAATTTTCCAAGCAAATGGTCCCAAGAAACAAGATGGAGTAGCCATTCTAATATCAAATAAACTTGACTTTCAACCAAAAGTTAACAAAAAATATAAAGAAGGACTTTTCATACTCGTCAAAGGAAAAATCTACCAAAATGAACTCTCAGTTCTGAACATCTCTGCTCCAAAAACAAGGGCAACCAAATTCATAAAATAAGCTTTACTAAAGCTCAAAGCACACATTGCACTTCACACAATAATACAGGGAGACTTCAACAGCCCACTCTCATCAATGGACAAATCATGGAAACAGAAACTAAACAGAGACACAGTGAAAATAATGCAAATTATTAAACAAATGGATCAAACAGATATTTATAGAACATTTCATCCTAAAACAAAAGTATTCCTTCTCAGCACCTCATGGTACCTTCTTCATAAATGACCATATACTTGGTCACAAAACAGGCTTCAACAGATACAAGATTGAAATAATTCCATGCACCCTATCAGATCACCACAGACTAAGGATGATCTTAAATACCAACAAAAACAGAAAGCATACATACACATGGAAGCTGAACAATGCTCTTCTCAATGATAACTTGGTCAAAGAAGAAATTAAAATAAAAAAGAAATTAAAAGCTTTTTATAATTTAATGAAAATGAAGACACATCATACCAAAACTTATGGGACACAATGAAAGCAGTGGTAAGAAGAAAAGTCATAGCTCTAAGTGCCTCCAAAAAGAAACTGAAGAGAGCTTACACTAGCAGCCTGACAGCACACCTAAAAGCTCTAGAACAAAAAGAAGCAAATACACCCAAGAGGTGTAGACAACAGGAAAAAATCAAACTCAGGGCTGAAATCAACCAAACAGAAACAAAAAGAAGTATACAAAGAATCAACAAAACCAGGATCTGGTTCTTTGAGAAAAATCAATAAGATAGATAAACCTTTAGCCAGACTAACCAGAGACCACAGAGACAGTATCCAAATTAATAAAATCAGTAATGAAAAGTAGTGTATTTCATAACAACAAAATATATCTTAAAATAAATTTTCTGTTTCTTGAATATTAATAGTTGAAAATATTAAAATCATGTCTACAAATATCATGGAAATATTATTTTTCTCACTGTGCTTGAAATTAGCATTTTCTTAATGTTTAATTTCAAATAATTTTTGCTATTTTAAAATTTTTAAATATACTTACTGATAAAATAATTTCTCTCCTAGAAACACTGATAATCTTTTTTAAGTAAACTAATTGTTAGACAATGTACTCAGATATATAATGTGTTTTACATACTCCCTCACTATGTCAGGTAGTATCATTTAAGGGATTTTGAATATATTTCATAATGATTCATTTTTAATATTCTTTTACTATGCTTAACTCCCAAAGAATATTTTGTATGTTTTGAGACAATTTAGTATTCAACACTACATATAGGATTCTCAGTTATGGATAGTATTTAAATATTCATTAATCATATTTTTAGGTTATGAAAGAATATTTATATAAAAGTTGGACAAATTTTTATATATTATTTGATTCTCAAAATACTCAATATTATCAATATGTTTGATGTATAAAATGCATTTAAATAATAAAAAAATTTAAGAAAAAAATTAAAAATAATAAAAATAGGTATGTCCCTAGAGAAGTACATCTTATACCTCACAAAACTGCTTCATATCAACCATAACTAACTGTTATGGAATTTTTGCATACTCTATGGGATCTATATGATCAATAAAACAACATTATATCACAGAAAATGTGTTGTTCACAATTGATTTTTTTTAAAGATTTATTTTATTTTATTATATGTAAGTACACTGTAGCTGTCCTAAGACACTCCAGAAGAGGGTGCCAGATCTCGTTACGGATGGTTGTGAGCCACCATGTGGTTGCTGGGATTTGAACTTATCACCTTCGGAAGAGCAGTCGGGTGCTCTTACCCGCTGAGCCATCTCACCAGCCCCCACAATTGATATTTTAAAAGACATCTGAACCACTTCTGGTTTTGAAAACTTAAGTATTCTTTGCTCAATTAAGATGGCATAGATTTTTAAAGAAACAACTCAAAAAGAAGAGAAAAAAGAAAGAAAGAGAGAGAGAGAGAGAGAGAGAAAGAAAGAAAGAAAGAAAGAAAGAAAGAAAGAAAGAAAGAAAGAAAGAAAGAAAGAAAGAAAGAGAAAGAAAGAAAGAGAGAGAAAGAGAGAAAGAGAAAAAGAGAGGTAATGTGAGCTGGAGGGATAGCTCAGTGGTTAAGACCACTGAAGTCTCTTCCAGAAGACCCAGAGTCAGTTCCCAAACTATACAAGAAAGCTCTCAGCTGTTTGTAACTCCAATGCCCTTTTCTAGACTCTTTGAGCATCAGGCACACAATTGGTACACAAACATACATTCAGGAAAAATGCCCCTATGCATGAAATAAAATATAAAAAATTTTGAAAAGAGATAATGGCTATGACCAAGTCCCCCAAAATTTTTCCTAAGATCTTGAAGATTTCTGCCTTTTGTTCTACACTTTCTCTTGCCTTCTTGGAGCAGGAAGCCTGGGTTTAGCTTGGCAACCCAGCACTCTGCTGCTTATAGTCCTTTCACTGAAAATTACTTAGTAACTTGGGCTCTACACCTGCTTCAAGCTACACACACATCCATCTTCAAAGTAACCACTCACTCCAATCTATAGCTACCTATAAGCATTTAGTACCTCTCTTTTCATCCCAGTCCTAGAGCATATTTGAATGTGTTTGAGGTGTATGTGCACCAAGGCAAGCTATGTCTCCTGAAGGAATTCTTAGGGGAAAAGAAAATCCCTGATTTACCATCTTAAGCCTATGTAGGCCTAGGCATACATGAGCATACCTATTCTTAAAGTCAGATGTTTTGTGGGAAAGCACATACTTGATGAACAACAGCTTACATAATCCAAGCATACCAATCAAAATATAGACTACCAACATTCTGCCCCTAGCAAATAATTCCTCTTCCCTGACCTACAAAAGGAAGGTTTTGTGGCAGTTACCAGACTCTTGAACTGCAGCCTTGCTCAGGACTGACAGCTACCTTCCAGAACATCTATTCTGTATTTTCTCTTGGAGTCTTGCTATTCTGCTTTTTGTGCGTGCTTATTGAATTCTCTGAAGAAAACACTAAGAATCTACAAACACTCTGAAGAGAGAAACCACACGTAATACTCCTATAGAATTTGCTTGACTTGTCAGAGACATCTGACACTTTACATCTTTCTCGTTTTGATCCATATCTGATCAACTACAAATTCCTGTCAGTTTATCTTTAGTGAGATCCATTTCCTTCTCTCTAGTTGTCCCAGTTATCCTGATTCAGGTTGGTATTTGTGGAGACAAAGTGGGGCTGCTTAAGAGTTCTTTCTAGATTACATCATAAAGAGCCCACTGGGTGAAAGAAAGCCAACATCAACACAGAATACACTTTGCTCACAATCATCCATTGGACAGAGCACAAGGTCCCCAATGAAGGAGCTAGAGAAAGTACCCAAGGAGCTGAAGGGGTTTGAAACCCCATAGGAGAAACATGAATATGAACTAACCAGTACCTCCAGAGCTCCTTGGAACTAAACTACCAGTCAAAGAAAATACATGGTGGAACTTGTGGCTCTAGCTGTATATGTAGCAGAGGATGGCCTAGTCAGTCATCAATGGAAGGAGAGGTCCTACTTCCTGTGAAGGCTCTATGCCCCAGTATAGGGGAATGCCAGGACCAGGAATGGGAGTGGGAGGGTTGGGGAGCAGGGGGAATGGAGAGGGAATGGGGGACTTTCGGAGGGGAAACCACTAAAGGGTATAACATTTGAAATGTAAATAAAATATTAAAAAACCACTAATCTTCCTATAGCCTCATAGTTACCACTTCTTAGCCAAGAGGAACTGATATTTAGTAGTGATAGAAGGTTCTGGAATATTTTTTAAAAACCCTGGAAATATTTGAGAGTAAATCAGAATGCTTGGCACACAAGTATTTTTTTAATCCTTAGTTCTAGGTTCACTCCTATACTCTCTCTTCCAAAAAGGGGGGGGGGTATGTGGAGAGTTTGTTTATAGGACACTACAGTTCACTGTGTCTAGGGTACATCACCCACCTCTTCTCAGTCTACTATCTACACACATTTCACTTACACTTCTCATCAAATTAGCTATGATGGCTAAATTTCATTTACAACTTGGCTAGATTTAGAATCCATCAAAAAGACACACTTTTGAGTACGTCTGTGATATCTTTTCCAGAGATATGTAACTATATAATAAAGACAGACCCTGAAATTGAAGGCAGTACTGCCTCAGAGGCTGACGTGTCCGACTAGATAAAAGGAGAGAGAGAGAGAGAGAGAGAGAGAGAGAGAGAGAGAACAGGAGAACAGGAGAACAGGTGAACAGGAGAACAGGAGAACAGGAGAACAGGTGAACAGGAGAACAGGAGAACAGAACAGGAGAACAGAAGGACAGAGTGGCAGCAGTCACCTCTCTCCATAGCAGACAAAATATGACCAGCCACCTCACACTCTGGCCACCAGGCATGCCCCACCGTGATGACTACCCCCTTTAAATGAGAGAGCACAATAAGCCCTTCTCTGCTTGAGCTGCTTTTTGTCATGTATATTTGTCACAGCAATGAACAAAAATATAACACAAAATCTGTTACCCAGATCAGTAGATCCTCTCCCTGAAATGTCTCTTTATAGAGCAAGGTCCAAAAGTCCTCAGCACAGACACACGACACTGATCATCAATGTTCCATCTACACACACACTCACACACACGCATACACACACACACACATACAAGCGCTCACATACATGCACAGCCACACACACATAACCGTACTCTCCACCTGTCCTACTACTCAAAAAGCACATCTCTGGTGTCTGCAGGAATAGTCCTGGCACCTTATAATACAAACTAACAAGAGAAGGGCAGCCTCTGCTTTGCCTGACATTCTCTGGGTGAGTCAACCTCTGCACCCTCTTTTCTCATAAAACAACTATACTACAATTGTCCTCTAGACTCAATTTCAGGATTGCTTCTTGCTGAGCTCTGTCAGACACACACACACACACACACACACACACACACACACACAAAACGTTGTGTGCATTGTTGCTGTGCCCATTCAAAGAAAAGCGCAAAAGAGTGAATAAATAACATAAATATTACAGCAAAAATAAATAAATAAAAATAAATAGCATCAGCTTTGATTCCCTTATTTGCCTTACTCCTTCAAATCTATTAGTGTCTTCTTCTGAAATGACTTCAAAAACAGTGACTCTGCTAGTCATCCTACTACTCTGTAGGTTGTTATACATGGATGCCAAAAGCAAAACTACAATACACAGTGCAGAATCTGTTCTGAAAAACTCATCTGCAGCTCAGCGTTAGCCCCCAGAGCACATATTCCTTAATGAGCACATCAAACAAGACTGCAAATGCTTTATAAGACACCAAACAGCAAATTATTATTAATGGTAAAAGCAACAATAATTTCCTTTTAAGTAATTGATTGATGTGGAGAAATAGTCAAACCAGTTGATGTGCAGTCAGAATTTTATATTTTTCATCAGAAAAACAATTTACCACCAATGACAAATAACAATAGAGCCACTAAAACTACCTGTCATGTGTCTAATGAAGACAGATTCTCTGGCTACCACATATAATATGTAATATCCAAAAGCACTGCTGTAATTCATAGCTAATTAGTGTCTCGCCTTTATGAGAAGTGTCATGGCCCTAAGTCTCATTTCTGATCTCCTCAGACCTCACAAGATCCGACAACCATGCGTAGATCACAACAACCAAATTAGCACCCACCCCAACCTTGGGCGGCTGCTTCCCAAGGCTGTCTCAGGCTCAATAAATCATGCTCCCTCATGAAGCTCTTCTCTCACAGCTGCAAGCCTTTGCTGCCCAAGGAATAAAGACAATACTTGTAAAGAAAAGTTATGCAGGAAAGACAGCTATAGAAAGGGGATATTGTTTGCCTTCCTTTAATGGTACAGTAGTCAGCAAAATTGAAGACCATCAATTCTGACTGATTAGAAAGACAACGTCACTAAGAAATAAATCTATGAGTGATACATCTGAGGCTCCTTAGTGATAATCAAGCATCAGCAATTGGATTGTTGTTTGTTTGTCTTATGTGGAGCTATTGAATCTTTCCGTTTTTTTCATTGCATAGCCTTCCTTCTCACTAATAAGAGAATTTCCCTTTCAGCAAAACATAATCAGATGCATTTACTTTATCCCTTGTGAATACACAGCAATCAGATAATTTGTAAGACTCTAAATTGTCTGACTTTGTGGAAAAAGAATCTATAATGATTTGCTGGTCTCCAAAAGCAGTTCGAAGGCACTTCCTAAGTCCATAAGTAAACTCTGGAGTATTCATAGCTCACAGCAGCTAATATCCTGTAATTCCCTTCTAAGCCTGTAAAGCTCTTTTGTCCCATAGTACTCCTTGTAGAGAATGTTCTGAATAGTCACTATTGCCCCAGCATTATTCAAAGATATGTATGATTCAGGAGGCTCTACTTACAGTTTGCTTTCCCTGTGGAGATATTTTTCTATATTTTATGCTAATTGTAAGCATTTAATCTAGCATTTCATAAATACCTACGACCAAATTGAATAGATAGATAACCAAGCAAGGCAAATAAACAAATATGGATTAATTTAAACAAGGAATATTCTTATAGCTCTTTTTAATAAGTATCCAGATTTCTAAAAAGATTTGATTGTCCTCCAATGAAAATAGTAGTCTCATGGAAATATTAAATATTTATCTACAGAGATTCCCAGTAAAACATTCTTTACAATAGCAAAACAATTGAAAATAACAATGAATAAAATACAAAATAAGTTAAATAAAATGATAATCCCCCTTATAAAAATGGAAAGTTATGTAGCTTTTAAAATCGTAGTATAGAATAATTCTAAAGAGCATGGAGAAACATTCACAGGACACCGCAAATAGAGGTGAAAGAAATAAAGCCTGGCTTTATATCACACACTTGTAATTATGTGTGTCCATATGTTTATGTACACACATAAATGTTTGTGGTAAATATAGGTGTACATAGGTGTATATTTTATTATTAGATAATCTCTGTTTTACTTCCTGTATATAGAATGTGCATGTATAATTCTGTATACATAAATAAATATACATCAGTTATAGAAAGGTGCTAATATGAAGAGTTTTGCAGCATTAAAAACACTTGCCAAAAACAGATGCAGATACCATCAGACTGAGCCAAGGGACTGAAATGGAAGAGCTAGGAGAAGGACTGAAAGAGCTGAAGGGAATTACAACCCTATAAGAAGAACAA
This sequence comes from Mus minutoides, assembly GCA_902729485.2. NCBI lineage: Eukaryota > Metazoa > Chordata > Mammalia > Rodentia > Muridae > Mus > Mus minutoides. The sequence goes on along the minus strand of LR751087.1, from coordinate 74,481 downwards.
TATCAGCTAACTGGACCACCCAGAGTTCCCAGAGACTAAACCACCAACCAAAGAGTATACATGGAGGGAACCAGGACTCCAGATACATATGTAGCAGAGGATTACCTTATCTGACATCAATGGGAAGGGAGGGAGGCTTTATGCCCCAGTGTAGGGAGATGCTAGAGGCCTCAGGCAGGAGTGAGTGAATGGGTGGAGGAGCACCCTCATAGAGGCAAAGGGGAGGGGGGAGGGGAGATGGAATGGGGAGTTGGTGGAGGGGTAACTGGGAAGGGAAATATCACTTGAAATGTAAACAAATAAAATAATTTAATAAAAAGAGAAGTAGTTCACAAGTTGGAGGAGGAGAAATATAACCTACATATATAGTATTCATATATAAATTAATAAAAGAACACTGTTTTCAAATTAAACAAAATATCTCCAACTAGTAGCATTGTAGAATTTGTTCTTTTAAAACTTACTATATCCCTACAGATTTGTTTCATAACCAGAAGAAAGGCTAATGAATAAAATGTTGACTTCCATCACTTTGATTTACACAGGTAAAAGGTAAAAGTTTTTTTTTTAGGGTATCTATTATGAGTGACCAATACCAATATTAAACAATGTTATGCCTTCTGGTCAGCACCAGCTCTGGGTCACTTTGGGCACGGAATCGGCGGACACACCCACAGTCCCCAAAGGACTCTCCACACAATCTTAGGATCACTGATGAGTGGAACACAACACTGGTTTCAATCCAATTGTGACAGGGCTGTGACAGCAGGAACAAGGATACTAGAGCCCTTCCTGACCAGAGGCTCAGGTTCCTTTTGATCAGTTCTCGTTTGCCTTGGTTTCAAACAGACCAGAGAGCTCCACAGTCCTTAAATGAGACACCACTTCCAGGCACTGTAACACGCCCAGAATCTTAGGACAACAGGATCGCAGGATAACAGGAGCTGGGTCACACCAGTATTTCAGGGTCTCAAAGGAGCTTAACTGCAAAGAACTCTGAAACACCCAGAATCTCAGGTTCACAGGAGCTCATAATCACAGAGAAAGCTGGACTCTGAGGAGTCCTGAATCAACCAGGATTATAGGAAGGACAGGTTCCCAGCAGATATATTGAGGGCAGCTAGCACTAGAGATAATCAGATGGCAGGAGGCAAGCATAAGAACAGAAGCAACAGAAACCAAGGTTACATGGCATCATCTGAACCAAACTCTCCTACCATAGCAAGTCCGGGATACACCATCACACCAGAAAAGCAAGACAGGGATCTAAAGTCACTTCTCATTATGAGGATGGAGGACTTTAAGAAGGAAATACAAGAAAACACAGTTAAACAGCTAGAAGCCTTTAAAGAGGAAACACAAAAATCCCTGAGAGAGTTACAGGAAAACACTACTAAACAGGTGATGGAATTGAACCAAACAATCCAGGATCTAAAAATGGAACTAGAAACAATAAAGAAAACCCAAAGTGAGACAACTCAGGAGATAGAAAACCCTAGGAAATAAATCAGAAACCATAGATGGGAGAATCAGCATCAGAATACAAGAGATAGAAGAGAGAATCTCAGATGCAAAAGATTCCATAGAGAATTAGAGAATGTGGGCACAACAATCAAAGAAAATGCAAAATGCAAAAAGATCCTAACTCAAAACATCCAGGAAATCCAGTACACAATGAGAGAACCAAACCTACGGATAATAGGAGTAGATGAGAATGAACATTTTCAACTTAAAGGGCCAGCAAATATCTTCAACAAAATTATAGAAGAAAAGTTCCCATACCTAAAGAAAGAGATGTTCATGAACATACAAGAAACTTACAGAACTCCAAATAGACTGGACCAGAAAAGAAATTCCTCCTGACAGATAGTAATCAGAACAAAAAATGCACTAAATAAAGACAGAATATTAAAAGCAGTAAAGTAAAAAGGTCAAGTAACATATAAAGGAAGGCCTATTAGAATTACACCAGACTTCTCACCAGATACTATGAAAGACAGAAGATCCTGGACAGATGATATACAGACACCAAGAGAACACAAATGCCAACCCAGGATATTATATGCAGCAAAACCCTCAATTACAATAGATGGAGAAACCACAGTATTCCATGACAAAACCAAATTCAGAAAAAATCTTTGCACAAATCCAGCCCTTCAAAGGATAATATAGGGAAAACACTAATACAAGGACAGAAACTATGCCCTAGAAAAAGCAAAAAAGTAATCCTTCAACAAACCTAAAAGAAGACAGCCACAAGAACAGAATCCCAACTCTAACAACAAAAATAACAGGAAGCAAAAATTACTTTTCCTTAATATCTTTTGATATCAATGGACTCAATTCCCCAATAAAAAGACATAGACTAACAGAATAGTTACACAAACAGGACCCAACATTTTGCTGTATACAGTAAACCCACCTCAGGGAAAAAGATAGACACTACCTCAGAGTGAAACAAGCAAATGGTCTGAAGAAACAAGCCAGAGTAGCCATTCTCATATCGAATAAAATAGACTTCCAACCCAAAGTTATCAAAAAAGACAAGGAGGAGCACTTCATACACATCAAAGGTAAAATCTTCCAAGATGAACTCTCAATTCTGAATATCTATGCTCCAAATGCAAGAGCAGCCACATTCACTAAAGAAACTTTAGTAAAGCTCAAAGCACACATTGCACCTCACACAATAATATTGGGACACTTCAACACCCCACTCTTATCAATGGAGAGATCCTGGAAATAGAAACTAAACAGAGACAGAGTGAAACTAACAAGTTATGAAACAAATGGATTTAACAGATATCTACAGAACATTTTATCCTAAAACAGAAGGATATACCTTCTTCTCAGCACCTCATGGTACCTTCTCCAAAACTGACCATATAATTGGACACAAAACAGGCCTCAACAGACACAAGAAGATTGAAATAATCCCAGGCATCCTATCAGATCACCATGGACTAAGGCTGATCTTCAATAACAGCATAAATAATACAAAGACAACATTCACATGGAAACTGAACAACACTCTCCTCAATGATACATTGGTCAAGAAAGAAATAAAGAAAGAAATTAAAGACTTTTTAGAGTTTAATGAAAATGAAGCCACAACATACCAAAACTTATGGGACACAATGATCGCATTCCTCAGAGGAAAACTCATAGCTCTGATTGCCTCCAAAAAGAAGCTAGAGAGAGCATACACTAGCAGCTTGACAGCACACTTAAAAGTTCTAGAATGAAAGAAAGCAAATTCACCCAAAAGGAGTAGACAGCAGAAATTAATCATACTCAGGGCCTAAATCAACCAAGTGGAAACAAAAAGAACTATTCAAAGAATCAACCAAAACAGGAGCTGGTTCTTTGAGAAAATCAACAAGATAGATAAACCCTTAGCCAGATTAACTAGAGGGCACAGAGACAGCATGCTAATTAACAAAATCAGAAATGAAAAGGGAGATATAACAACAGATCCTGAGGAAATCCAAAAGACCATCAGATCCTTCTACAAAAGGCTATACTCAACAAAACTGGAAAACCTGAATGAACAGGACAAATTTCTAGACTGATTCCAGGTACCAAAGTTAAATCAGGATCAGATTAATGACCTAAACAGTCCTATATTCCTTAAAGAAATAGAAGCAGTCTATTTCTCCCAACCAAAAAAAGCCCAGGACCAGATGGGTTTAGTGCAGAGTTCTATCAGACCTTCAAATAAGACCTAATCCCAATTCTTCTCAAACTATTCCATAAAATTGAAACAGAAGGTATTCTACCCAATTCATTCTTTGAAGCCACAATTACTCTGATACTTAAACCACATAAAGACCCAACAAAGGTAGAGATCCTCAGAACAATTTCCCTTATGAATATTGATGCAAAAATACTCAAAAAATTCTCGCAAACTGAATCCAAGAACACATCAAAACAATCATCCATCATGACCAAGTAGGCTTCATTCTAGGGATGCAGGGAAGGTTTAATATACAGAAATCCATCAATGTAATCTACAATATAGACAAGCTCAAAGACAAAAACCACATGATCATCTCGTTAGATGCTGAGAAAGCATTTGACAAAATCCAACACCCATTCAAGATAAAAGTCTTGGAAAGATCAGGAATTCAAGGCCCATACCTAAACATAATAAAAGCAATCTACAGCAAACCAGTAGCCAACATCAAACTAAATGGAAAGAAGCTGGAAGCAATCCCACTAAAATCAGGGACTAGACAAGGCTGCCCACTTTCTCCCTACCTATTCAATATAGTACTTGAAGTCGTAGCCAGAGCAATTCAACAACAAAAGGAGGTCAGGGGGATACAAATTTGAAAGGAAGAAGTCAAAATATCACTATTTGCAGATGATAAGATAGTATATATAAGTGACCCTAAAAATTCCACCAGAGAACTCCTAAACCTAATAAACAGCTTCAGTGAAGTAGCTGGATCTAAAATTAGCTCAAACATATCTGTGACCTTTCTCTACACAAAGGATAAATGAACTGAGAAAGAAATTAGAGAAACAACACCCTTCACAATAGTCACAAATAATATAAAATATGTTGGTGTGACTCTAACTAAGGAAGTGAAAGATCTGTACGATAAGAACTTCAAGTCTCTGAAGAAAGAAATTGAAGAAGATCTCAAAAGATGGAAAGATCTCCCGTGCTCATAGATTGGCAGGATCAATATATTAAAAATGGCTATCCTGCCAAAAGCAATCTACAGATTCAATGCAATCCCCATCAAAATTCCAACTCAATTCTTCCATGAATTAGAAAGGGTCATTTGCAAATTCATCTGGAATAACAAAAATCCTAGGATAGCAAAAACTTCTCAATGATAAAAGAATCCCTGGTAAAATCACCATGCCTGACCTAAAGCTGTACTACAAAGCAATTGTGATAAAAACTGCATGGTACTGTTACAGCAACAGACAGGTAGATCAATGGAATAGAATTGAAGTCCCAGAAATGAACTCACAGACCTATGGTCACTTGATCTTTGACAAGGGAGCTAAAACCATACAGTGGAAAAAAGACTGCATTTTCAACAAATGGTTCTGGCACAACTGGCGGTTATCATGTAGAAAAATGTGAATTAATCCATTCTTATCTCCTTGTACTAAGGTCAAGTCTAAGTGGATCAAGGAACTCAATATAAAGCCAGAGACACTGAAACTTATAGAGGAGAACGTGGGGAAAATCTTCGAAGATATGGACACATATCTTCCTGAATAGAACAGCACAAAATTCCTGAATAGAACAGAAATGGCTTGTGCTGTAAGATCAAGAATTGACAAATGGGACCTTATAAAATTGCAAAGTTTCTGTAAGACAAAAGACACTGTCAATAAGACAAAAAGCCACCAACAGATTGGGAAAGGATCTTTACCAATCCTAAATCAGATAGGCGACTTATATCCAATATATATAAAGAAATCAAGAAGATGGACTCCAGAAAATCAAATAACCCCATTAAAGAATGGGGTACAGAGCTAAACAAAAAATTCTCAACTGAGGAATATCGAATGGCTGAGAAACACCTGAAAAAATGTTCAACTTCCTTAATCATCAGGGAAATGAAAATCAAAACAACCCTGAGATTCCATCTCACACCAGTCAGAATGACTAAGATCAAAAATTCCTGTGACAGCAGATGCTGGCGAGGATGTGGACAAAGAGGAAAACTCCTCCATTGTTGGTGGGATTGTAAGCTTGTACAACTACTCTGGAAATCAGTCTGGCTGTTCCTCAGAAAGTTGTACATAGTACTACCGGAGGATCCAGCAATACCTCTCCTGGGCATATATCCAGAAGATGTTCCAACTGGTATTAAGAACACATGTTCCACTAAGTTCATAACAGCCTTATTTATAATAGCCAGAAGCTGGAAAGAACCCAAATGTCCCTCAACAGAGGAATGGATACAGAAAATGTGGTATATTTACACAATGGTGTACTACTCAGCAATTAAAAACAATGAATTTATGAAATTCCTAGGCAAATTGATGGATCTGGAGGGTATCATCCTGGGTGAGATAACCCAGTCACAAAATACTCACGTGATATGTACTCACTGGTAAGTGGATATTAGCCCAGAAACTTAGAATACCCAAGATACAATTTGTAAAACACATGAAACTCAAGAAGAAAGAAGATCAAAATGTGGACACTTCTCCCCCTCTTAGAATCTGGAACAAAACACCCCTGAAAGGAGTTACAGAGACAAAGTTTGGAACTGAGACAAAAGGATGGACCATGCAGAGACTGTCCCACCGCGGATCCATCCTATAATCAGCCACCAAACGCAGACACTATTGCATACGCCAGCAAGATTTTGCTGAAAGAACCCTGATATAGCTGTTACTTGTGAGGTTATGCCAGTGCCTGGCAAATACAGAAGTGGATGGTCATGGTCATCTATAGGATGGAACAAAGGGCCCCCAATGGAGGAGCTAGAGAAAGTACCCAAGGAGCTGAAGGGGTCTGTAACCCCATAGGTAGAACAAAAATATGAACTAACCAGTACCCCCAGAGCTCATGTCTCTAGCTGCATATGTAGCAGAAGATGGCCTAGTTGGCCTTCATTGAGAAGAGAGGCCCCTTTGTCTTGCAAACTATATGCCCCAGTACAGGGGAATACCAGGGCCAAGAGGTAGGAGTGGATAGGTAGGGGAGCAGGGTGGAGGGAGGGTATAGTGGAGTTTTGGTATAGTATTTGAAATGTAAATGAAATGTAAATAATAAAAAATTGGAAAAAAAAAACAATGTTATTACTACTGTGTCAGCAACATCTCAAAAATCAGGGATGATTACACGTAGGTACATCTCAACAATGAAAATCAGAACTTCATTTTCATCCTCTTTTCCATGGAGCTGAGCAATAATGAGCTTGAGTTAATCTGATTCTGGATTGCCATAGTAATTCAGTGACAGAATCATCAGGAGCCGAAGTACAGAGTCAACACAAACCCCGTATCTGCCTCGCTAACCTTGAATCCTCCCATCTTTGGCACCACAAGTTTGTGGAAGGATAAAGAGTGCCAATTATGTCCAGCCTGTGCAGGGTTCTTGTCCAAATTCCTAAAAGGTGGACTCAGCGTGGCCTTGTTAAGGAAATCACAACTTCCAGTGAGCCAATGGGACATCATGAGTTACACAAGATCATGACTAACATAAAAACAGGCAAACAGAAATGATGGAATTTGCTTCCCCCTCCAAAAAAGTTTAATCTACTCAAAAAAAAAAAAAAAATACAATACATGCTTTAAAGGATGATAATGGGGAAAAAGAACATGTACTGGACGTATAGAGATCTAAACTAGGAAAGAGCAAGAAAGTTCCACTTAGAGGTAGGTTGGTGTGGCAACTTTAAACAAGGATATTCTGCATTGTTGCAACTTGAATTGGAATGCAGATTTGTGAAAGCAGGCAGGATGTCTAAAGCTCTGAAGGTGTTTCTCAAGCCCCCTACACTGTTTTCTTAGGGCAGTACAGTTACACATTTTATCTTAAACAGTACTCAACAGCATGATGCATCCAGTAGGTTTAATAAATACATTTTCACTCAACATTTCTACTTTTTCTAGTTATCAGATACAGTGAAGTGAAGGCACAGAAGGAGAAAGAGGGGAAAGAGGAATGAGAAAGGACATAGCATTTTTGCAAATCAGTTTTTATAATAGCACAATTTTTGCTTCTTTGTAATCATTTCTCCAAAAGGATACTTAATTAATGTGAAACCAAACCCCATGATCCCTGGGCTTGTCATTTCATATCTACAGTTCATACATTGAGAACTGTTTCTACAAGCATCTAGCCGTGAATGTAGGAGAGATTGTCTAATATTGATGTTATTCCTGAGTAGTTCAGTATGTTTTAATTTTGGTAAGATTGTGACTAAAAGATATCAGGAAAATTTGACAATAACATACTCAGGTACATATAGCAAGTGCTTGACTGCAAACCTTCAAATTCATACGCCAATCACATAGGACAATGCCCACACCTGAGAGGGAGAAGTCACCCTTCTGGCTCTCACTCTCTCTGATTAGAAAGGCACCCGTCTGGTTTTCTGAATACAGAAGCTGTTTTTCTGCATCCGCTCTTTTGATTGCTCCAAAAAACCACCTAAAAAGCAAGAGAAACATAAACCTCAATTAGCCAATCAGAGTTCATTTTAAAAAGAACAAGAAAAGAACATTCCAACATCAGAAACATTTGATATTCTTCAGTGAATTCATCACACATATAAATGCTTTTGGTAGTTAAGAGGATTTTTCAGAATACCAGGAATCTACTCTGGGATTACTATTGCAAGAACAAATCAAAAATCTGGTTGGTTCCTGCTCCACACCCTTCCTCACCATAAATTCTCTCTGAGATCTTGTGCTTATATAAACATGGCCACAGAAGGCTGCATGTTAACCTCGCCATCACCATCAAACGTTCCACCATGCTTAAAGTGGGAACAATTAAAAATACTTTCTCCATTCCTTAATTTTTTTCCATCTCCATCTACCAAAGCCCATGACAATATGGAATTATTTCTTATGCTTATAGAAATATGTCAGATACTAAAAACACAAGCTTGTGAGTCTGGTCAAATCAAGAATTACACAGATCTTCAATGCCCCACAGTCAGTATAATCTAAACATAATTGTTAAAATTCAAAACCAAACAAACAAATTAGTGCTAAGAATGAATGATTCAGTGAGTGATATTGTTACCATAAAAAGTTCATGTTAAACAAAATGATACATATATGCTGCTTTCATAAAATACAATAATTTCACAAGGAGCTGAAATATAAAAGGATGAATTTTTAAATTTTCCTAGGATGTTGAGCCAGAACAACAACCAAACAAATAAATCTACAAAAATGATAAGCAACACTAATGGAGAAAACCTGATAATATTTTGAATATTTATTACAACATACCTTAAGCTTCAGTTTCAAAATATGTACTATAAAATAAAATTAAAGCACAAGGCCCAAACCTTTGAAAAATATTTGCAAAGTACATAACAAAAATATCATTGGTATTCACATTGTATTGTGGAGTCAACAAGCAATAAAAGATAAGACAGAAGAAAATTGGCAGACTATACGTGGGCAATTCACAGAGATAGGAAGTAAAGAAAATAATAAAAATAAGCAGCATAGCCAGTGCCTATCCATAACTAGGTATTATGTATAAAACTAAAATAAAATATAGATATATGCTTTACAACTGGACAACTTCCTATTGTTAGGTGTGTGTGTGTGTGTGTGTGTGTGTGTGTTTAAGATTTACTTATTATTATATCTAAGTACACTGTAGCTGTCTTCAGATGCACCAGAAGAGGGAGTCAGATCTCATTATGGATGGTTGTGAGCCACCATGTGGTTGCTTGGAGTTGAACTCAGGACCTTCAGAAGAGCAGTCAGTGCTCTAACCACTGAGCAATCTCTCCAGCCCTATTGTTAGGTGTTGAAGAAGATATCAAACAACATTTATGCAATTGTGGTAGCAATATAATTTGATATAGCCTCTCAGAGACCAATCCAGCACCAGATCATTGTGTATATTATATGCTCAAGGATATGCAACAAGAACATTCGCTATAGAATTTTAGCATTGGCATATCGAAAGCAGGTGCAGCAAGTGTAGCTCAGTAATAGAATGCTTGCTTAGCATGCTGTGAGGCCTGGATTCATCCTCAGCACCATAAAAAGAAAAGAAAGAAAAAAATTAAAGTTAATAAAAGAGGCATAACCTAAATATCTATCACAAAAAATAAAGAGTTACAGGAATTAGTGTAATTCTACAGTGTTGAAAACAAATAAATCATAAGGGTACAAAAAAGTTGAACAACAATTTACAACATTGTGATATCATTTATATAAAACTTAAGCGAGCACATTTTCAAAACTGTACATATTTTTATAAATATGTACATGCTTATTAAAAATGAACAGTTAAGATGGCTATTTCCAGAAATGGTAAAAAAAAAAAAGTCTCCATATATTTTCAGCAAAGAAGTAGCAGAGATGAGATATACTGATCAGCTTTGTGCATTTTCCAAATTCAAAGGGCATTGATCTTTGAATTTCCCTCTATCAATTATCCAGCAAGTTACATTTTTTAAAATTATGGTATCTCCTATATTTTATTCTCATGTATAAATACTCCATTATGTAAGCTTTATGTGGATACATTACATTTGTATTTGGGATAATTGCATGAATGCTGTGATTCTTCTGTGCGAGATACATACAAGCCAGCAGTTTATGTAAATCCAATGATTAAAGATAAGGCAATCTTCATTTATAGAGAAATTATTTACTAATTTTTAGAACTTCTGTCTCAGCAATTCTGGACTTTCCTACATAGATTCAATTTAAGTGTTTGACTTAATGTATCTGTTTACATCATACTTAAGACTTTTGCTCTACTCCCATCAGAAAGAGAAGAACATAAATAGTTATTTCCTGCCTGCAGCCGCATTATAATGCCATCCTTCATGCTCAAAGATGAGGCACCTGCTGCAGATTATGATCAGATTAGAGCACGTGATACTGGCGAGCAAGCCTAACGGAGAAACAATAATTCACCCCGCTCTTTGCACCTGTGGAAACTCTTCCTTAATTTGAGGTTGAAGCCCCTGCCAGGACTGTTGCTGTCATTGGCTCTGACTTTTAGAGACCTAGTTGGCATCATTCTAAAAGGGCATGCACACTTCAGGCCTGACTGTTCACCAAAGTATTTCAACCATCCCCTGACCTGCTGTTGTTTGGAGCAGTGAGCAAACAGCGAGGGCCAAGAAGGAACATAAATATCATAGATCATAGGAAATGCCACAGAGGATCGTGTAGGCGTGGTCCTCAAAATGTGGTCTCTAGTCCAAGAATATCAGCTTTGCCTGGAACCATTAAAATGGAAAATCTCAGACTTCTGTCCTGATCTACTCATGCAGACAGTGCAGGGCTATTGTCCAGCAGTCAGGAGCATAAGAAACCTTCCATGTTAGTTTAGAATGTGTACAAGATGCATAAAATAAGCCAGAATTTGACAATTAGCAGTGGAATTGGGGTTAGGATGTCTTTGCTATCACCATCATCATCACCATCACCACCACCACCATCATCATCATCATCAATCATGACATATATTATAATGAATAAAACTTCTGTACCATGCTCAGGAGATGTCAGCCACTGTTACAAAATGCCTACAGTTTGCAGAGCACACATACCCACATCTAGTAACTTATCACAGGTAAACGAAAGCCTTCCATATAGAGTAACCTGGAGGTATTGTGGCTCCATATCCCTTTATCATTCACCTACATCTGGGTTTCAACAACACTGCCAGGAAGGCCTCTGTCAAGTTCCTGTTCCAGCTAATTAGGCCCCACCCCTTCCAAGAACTCTTCCTTGGTTCAATGTCTCCTTGGCTCAGGGTCAGCTATTGCTGCCTCTCCTCCTTTTGACATGGCATAAACATAAAAAAGAGAAGGTAATTCTCAAAAGATTATGTTGTTCATTCTTTTTGCTTTTCTTTTTGCCCATCACAACCATTCTTTGGGTTCCCACACAGATCACAGATCGTGGCAATATGGTACCATCTCATCTTTTTAATCTTAATCCTGACTACCTCAACATCATATGCAAGAGCCAAGCACAGGTGTCATGAATCTTCTATATAGCCTCTGTCTACCCCTCCCTCATGCAGACATCACTGGAGCTAGCCTCTGAGAGTGTGATGGGCTACATACATCTCACCACATGGACAAGGTTGTTTATTATGATTGTTGTTGGTAAGTTGGTTGGCTTTTTTTGACTATCTTATACAGATTGATTATGAAATAAAGCGTACTGAAGTGGAATGTCAGACATTTGAGCACATGGACATTAGCTACTCATCCAACTTTGTCCAACCTACATCTGCCACACCCAATGTACACTTAAACTTCCTTCCCCAACGTTCCTATAGTATTCAGAGAATGTACCTCAGATTTGACACAAAGCATGAGAAATTAGAGCACCTATTTTTAATTGTTTATTTTAGGTAATTCACTTGTTGCTGAAGACCTCTCTAGGCCAAGGACCATGTATGTCCTTCACAGATCGCAATATGTCCTTTGGAGCTCTTAACGATATTTGATAAAACTATTAATGCATTGAACTTTGACATGGCATTTATAGTCATGTTGATTCTGAACACTGAACTTTAGATAATGTGTTCTTATGTAATCTTAAGTGCCTATTGAATATCTTACAGTATAAAATGTCTGTGTGCTAGAAGACAGTTGCGGTGTAGTTCAGATGTTAATTAGCCTTAAACGATATATTCCTATCTGACCTCCTTTTTCTTCAAAAAAGAGAACCTTTGTTTAGGAACATAAAGATAAAAAAATGAGACTGACTTCTCTATGCTTTAAAACAAGAGCACATTGACAGCCTACATGGAAAGAATGTTGATCCAAAGATGTCACTCGAGGTTAGTATTAGAGGTAGGACTTGTAGTCACATAAGAAACTAGGAAGTTCATTCTTGGATCACTTGATAAAGCATTTCTTATAGCTCTTGTACACCTGAATAAACAGCTCAAAGGGGGAATTTTGGAGGAACTAAACTGGGTTTCATCATTGGAGAAGGTGAATGTTCATTAAAGAATCTTGTTATAACCTGAGCCCACTTCCCTCCTAGGTTTTCAAGAACACGTGACTCATCACAGAGTTCACCATGGGAAAAAAATACAGAGAATATAACAAGGTTCAGATAGATGACCCATCTCAAAACATGATGTCATTTCAGAATTTCCTATTTTTATAAAAGGATGGAAAGCCAATGTTGATTAATCTGTGAAATAACATACAAACAAGTGTAGGTCATCAGTTCCAAAATAAAATGTAAATTCTAATGTAACTATTTAGTTTTTGTATGGGTGTGGTCCTGTTTATCACAGGAACTGAAAGAATGGGTCAAAAGCATTAATCATTAGTTTCTTCCTCGTGTTACATGAAGGTCACAATGCATTATTTCACCAGTTATCACAAATGTTTATCCTCATTGTCTCTCAGCCTTTTCATAGTAGTATGATATTATTTCTTTTCATGAGAAAAAAAACCAGGATTTTTTAGGTACATACATGTTTACTAATATATAAATGGTGTTACATGGCATGTATGTTTGCATGCATGTTCACACACATGTATGTGTGCACACAGAGGACAGAGGTTGACATCAGTTGTTTTCCTTGTTGCTCTCTACCCTATATATCAAGGTAGCAATATATTGATTATTGCTGACTCCAAAGGTTCCCAGTGTAGCTACTCTAGCTAACCAGCTTGCTTCAGGGTTTCCATGGTTCTTAGCACTTCTGGATTTATGTGAGCCACTTAACATTTTATTGGGTGCTGGGAATCCGCTCCCTGGTCCTCATGTTTGCCCAGCAAGCAGTTCAACCACTGAACCATTTCCCCGGGCAGTTCAACCACTGAGCCATTTCCCCGGGCACATTTCCCCGGGCACATTTCCCCGGGCACATTTCCCCGGGCACATTTCCCCGGGCAGGCAAAGCATGTGTTAAGTTACTGAGTTTTAAAGATTTCCCAGTGTTATAAATGGTATCCTTCCATTTTTATTTAAAGCACTGAATATACTCAAATGATATACACAATATCACCTTCTTTGGGAATTACTGTTCTCTACACTGGTCTAAATGGTGAGATGAGCATTAGCAAGCACCATGAGGTCAGATACCAGAAAAAACCTGAGCCTTTAAGGTCCTGCAGTGGTGCCTACCATGTCAATACTAATGACATGAAATTTCTGATCTCTAGTGAAATACTGTAAACAACTTGAAAGCATTGCAACCTTTTCTTAGCCTACTATACCTTGTTACGTACAGAACTAGTAATTGTATCATTTTCTATGTACTTAATATGCCAGAATATCAGTAACATCAATTTTATACCAACTATACTGCGAAAAGATGAAAAAGCAAAAGGCCTATTAACCATTGCTTTGATAGTCTTAAAGTATCAAGGAAGAGATAACAATTTAAGTGGGAAGTTAAGAGGAGCATGCAATTGTAAGGATACATAGTCAGATTAATTAACTGTTGGTGTGCAAGGCAAGTCAGTGGAAGGAATGAGCTGGAGGAAGAGAAGCCAGTTAAGACTCCTCTGGGATAATTGTAGGGGAGAACATTCTATTTTTTATTTAGTGACCAGTGTCATATAGATGGAGCAGGGGGGAGGGGGGAAAGTTTGTGGAATATATAAAAAGGAAGACTGATCATAAGTGGTTGGTGGGCTGAAGGCAGCCAGAGAATAGGGAAGCAGAAATACTGGGTGAACCGAACAGTATATTGGAAGGTGATGGGCACAAGAGAGGAAAAAAAGCAAGGAGAAAGTTGAGCTTTTAAAGCCCTCTCGATGTGCAGCAAAACATGACAAGACAGAGTCAAATTGCCTTCCTGTGTTTTCCTGATGTCAAAGCAATCAGTAGAATAACAAGAGCTGTATGGGAAAAATGGATGGACTCTCAGAGAATGACAAGCCAGTGCCAAGATACCTCAGCTATAGTTTGGACAACGTCTATTAGCACTTGCTTCTAATTGAGAAATAAACTGGGGCCAACACTTCATGTGTTTCTATCACTGGTGTGTAGACATGCACGACAGCAAAAGCTCAGACATTCTCAGAGGAATTCCTTGGGCTCTGTGATTCTTTAACCAGGGAAAGAGAGGATTCTGTTTAAAAGGAACAGGAATGTTTGATGAAAACTTCATATACACACGATATTTAAAAAAAAGAATATTGAATTACATATTGAATTAATATTGAAGTAGGATTTTTCAGTCATCTCCCTTAAACATATAAAAATCAAAATATTTAAATTAAATTTTGTATGTGAGATAGAGAGAGAGTGTGTGTGTGTGTGTTTGTGTGTGTGTTTGTGTGTGTATGTGTGTGCGCGCTGTATGTATATGTATGTGTGTATATGTATGCCAGTATGTTTGGTATGTGTAATCTGTATGTGTGTGAGCCTGTATATGGTTATGTGTGTATATGTCTCAAGAAGAGTGTGTTCTAGGCAATCACTGCTGACTGGTCTGAGGTGAAGATCAGGAAATACTGCAGGTCCCAAAAGCAGTGGAGAATTTTAAACCAGGTCACCCAGGGGCTGCACTCAGAGAAGACAGCACTGCTTGTTAAAGGTAGGGCCACAGGAATAATTTCAGGAAACTGAAAGCATCTCTCTTCAACAGCTGCTATTAATAATTAGCAAATCACAATTCAGTAATTTGATTTCACAGTTTGGAAACTGATAGCACAATTTCTCTGAGATTAAAAGGCCAGGCTAACCTCTTCAGCTAACACAGAAGGGGCAAGAGATAGGGTGAACAGTAGCTACACAGTAGCCTTTGACCAGTCTTTCATGACCCATGAAAAATATTTCTAAATCTTATAGTTTCAAACCAACTGCTGTTGGAATGTGAGGGCACAAAACCTGAATAGCCAAGAAATTTGGAAATGGAAATAAAAGAGACTAGGGGAACATATTTCTGCCTGGATAATGATGGTAGTTTGATTATAAAAGACTGACTTCCACTCACCATGGGGCTATGCCTTAGAGCTGTATTCAGAATGAAAGCTATCTCTGCCCCCTATGGGGCCTCCCTTCCTTTCATAGTCTTTTCCTTGGTTTACTTCAGTTTGGGCATTTTTGATTAAGTTGACTTTTTTCTACAACATCTAAGCAACTGTAATTTTAGCCCATCACTCCAATCCCAAGGCCCAAGACAGGACCAGGCATCAAATATATCCTCAAAACTGTAACCTAAGTACATGAGTGGTGAGCAAATGGCTGTTTGGGGATGTCAGTCTTATAGTTAAACTTAAAGATGACTAAAGAATTAACATAGTAAAAGAAAAGCATCTGAAGCATTGATACAGAACAATGCATCAAGTCAGATCTGCCGCTCATGGACAGTCATGTGATCAACAGGCACACGAGCAAGGTGACAAAATGGTCACAAGAAGAATTCCACCTCCACATCAACTCCACTCTAGACATCACAGTGTCATCATCTACACTTTGGCCTCGTTCTTGTGATGAAGTACAGGGTAGTCAATGCAGTGCCTCGATCTCAGATGTTACAAGAGCGGGGTGAAGAGTGAGTGAAAAGGAACCAAATTGTTTGCCATGCAAATAGTAAACAAAGCCCATGTTGGCACATGCGCAAAGTCTTCCATGTGGCCTTTTTAAACTGGGGCAAAATGGGGACTCAGCAGGGTAGATTAATCCTTAAGCTTTTCAGGGTAGATCTGAAATAACTAACAGTTATGAGCTGTGAAGGGAAATTCTTTGGGTTCTAAACTTGTTCTTGGAGAATAACACAATAGGACTTTATGGTGCTGAACATGAAGCTGTATCTGTTGTTAAATGTTGATGTGGATCCATACAAATCTAAATGTGAAAAGAGAAAACAGTGACATCAAATAAACACTTAGGCAATCTGAAAGTGATGGGTGATGCTGCATAAAATGAGTGCTGACACTTCAAGAAGCTTTTCTAAAGTACTAACGAGGCTTTAAAGAAACATTTCAAAGGTAAAACCAAACAGTTCCTTATTCTTTCATTAAAAAAACAAAATAATATTGTGGGGCTGATGAGCTGGCTCAGCGGGCTTGCCACAAGCTGAATGACCGGTGTTCAGTCCCTAGGACCTATATGGTGGGAAATGAAACCTCATTCTTGCAAGTTGTCCTCTGACCTCCACACATATGCCATGTCATGGAACAGTCACATGAACACACAAGCATACACACACACACACACACACACACACACACACACACTAAATACATGTTAAATTAAAAAGAAAAGAGCATTGCAAAATCACTGACATCTGAAGAGTAAAAAAGAATGAAACTACAGGGGAAGTGTTCAGAATGAAGTCAATCAACACTTCCTAATTATTGTAATAGGTGTTACTTGTCCTATTCGCTAGATGACATGGAATGATCTCTCCCATCATGATGGAAGAATCTACTTACATTATTCTCTTCTGTTATGTTATGTATCTGAAGTAAGTGTTTGCCTATGCTTAGGTCCCCAGCATCCAAGCTACATCCCCTTTTTGGGTCCTGTGTTGAAGGCCTCAGAGTCTTCAGAGCTTCTGTCTACTGGCAGGGGCAGCTCAATAAGATCAGAGCTTTCATAGCAGTACTCACTCCTGTCTAGATATGGCCATGGCAGCAGTCCATCTCTTCATGCCCTCGCTGCCACAGAAGCGCTCACTCCACTACAGCATCACAGTCATCTCATGAAAGGAAATCTCTCTGAAACCACGAACTGAAATGAATGGTCCCTCCTTCTGTGTGGTATTTTGGTCTTAGTAATATGAAGAGATTACAGCTTTCTTGTCAAATTTTGAACATATAACTTTGTATTATTTTTTTGAAAAGACAAAGTTCCCCTCATACTGTCAGTGCTGTAGACTCATAAGTTTTTCTGTGGGAAACTATTTCGATAGACATAAAAGTTCAAAGATAAGACATGGTCACCTTGGCTCCCTGAGTTCCCATGCATATGCTTACCACAAACATTTGTAAGCTTTGTAACACAAGAATTCTTAAATATATTTTAAAGTTAATGTGTGTGTGTGTGTGTGTGTGTGTGTGTGTGTGTGTGTGTATACATTATATTGGAGAGGTGGCTCAGCGGTTGACAGCAGTTGCTGTCTTTGCACAAAACCAAGGTTCAGTTCCCAGCTCCCATATTAGACAGCTCACAAGTGACTGCAACTCCAGTTTTGAGGGATCTAACACCTGTGTCTGGTCTCTGGAGGCACTTGCACATATATGGCATTCATTCATGAAGACTCTCACATGAACACACACACATGTGACAGTCACTCACATAGACAGTCACATGGGGATCTGCACATACATGACATTCATTCACACAGACACTCATGTGGGTACAAATACAAACACATGGCATTCACTCAGACAGACACTCACATGGAGCTACTTACACACAAGGCATTCACTTATACAGAAAGCCATAAATAAGAACAAACACATAAATAAGAATAAATGATTCTGTTTTAAATCAGCTTTTCCCCAGCACCCAGATTCGACAAGGATACCTGTTGATCTTACTTCTCATGAGTATCTTATACATTTTATAAATGTGAGAAACTTTCCAAAGAAGATTGTAGGGCATGGAGACAGCTCAGAGTGGAATCCTAAGTGACTGTGTGTTAGTGAAATGAACCCATGTCAAGAATTCCAAGAGCCTCAGACCCATGGAAGAATGGCAAAGCTGTTCCTCAGAGTGAGACTCAGAGGCGTGGCAAAGCCTTCCTCTGCTCCAAGTATGGATGTTGACAGTGTGGGCAGAAAACACCCAGGGAGACTTTGTTTCTTTACCCTCCATCCTTATTTACTGTCTGACAAGTACTCCTCTACTAAGACCACGCCTACTAAGATTAGCTAAAATTGTCTCCTTGATCCAGCTACACACCATAAGGCTGCCTCCTTGCTTATCTGTATGAAATAGCCTGCTTCCTTGATTGAACTGAACACATTAGCAGTACCTCCCTGTTCAACTCCATATAAAAAAACCATGCTGAGCTTCCAGAGCACTGTCGCTTCTTAATCAAAAAAGCCAAAACACTGAATCCCAGCTTCTGTCCATATCCCATCTCCTTTCTCTTTATTTCCTCACCAACATGAGTCAGCCCCAAATCCCTGGAGCTATGTATAGACTCTGCAGAACATATAATATATTGAAGATATAAATTCATTGAGGTTTACCGTGAGCTACTGTAATAAAGACAAGACCATGCTCACTTATTCATCCATACAAGCATTGGGAAAATACTCAAGTAGGCCATTTAAAAATAAAGGCAAAAAAAAAAAAAAAACAACCATACCATTCATCATTTTGATGACAGATAATTGAAGAAATACATTTTCAGAGGGATGTGTCAGGAGGAAATGTTTCATAATTGACATGTGAAATCAATATGCCAATGGCATGGATAAAACCTCATGCAGCAACTGGAAAGACAGAGACTATGAGAAAGACAACAGGCAGAGGTGCATAAATGTGGCTCCCATTCCTACTTAAAGCCCTAGTCCTAGGAGTCTAGTTTAACAAGGAAAGAATAAAGGTTCCCTGCCTTGTGGTCTCTCTACACTCCTTGCGATCTCCATTGCACTGTATGTAATTAGTCAAAATTTAATTTGTACCAGTGGTCACACTACTTTCTAGGGGGAAAAAATGACCACAAAGGTAACAAAATTTGTACAGCATATATGTCCCAACAGCATTATAATGCAACTATCTCTAGTGCTTTTTAAAGGCTGTAACAGATATAGTCCTTTCAATGAAATCCAAATAAATTCAAGTTCAAATAAAAGGGAAAAAATAAACATAAAAGAAAACTAAAATAGAAAAACTAAGATAATAATGAGAAATGGCGATGGGGAAAAATAAAGGATAGAAGTTGGGAGGATTTTAAGGCAGAGTTGTGGAGCAATGTTGGCACGGCAGCAAGCCACTGGGCTGAAGGAGAAGCGGCACAAAGAGTTTCTGAGGAGATGAAAATGTTAACTGTGTGCATATACGTGTTTTATAAATATAAATTTATCAAACTTCATTGAAAAGCAACCTAAGACCTGTCTTTCACTGTAGTAAATTGTGCTTTGTAAAAGTTATTTAGGGATGGTGGAAAGAGAGCTCAGTAATTGAGAGCACTTAACAGGTTCTGTCCCCAGCACTAACATCGAGTGGCTCACAAATGCCTTTAACTCCAGTTTCAGGGAATTCGATGACCTCTTCTGGATTTCATGGGCACCAAGAATACATGTTCTATGCATGTGTACATGCAAACATACAAATACATACAATAAAAGTAAATCTTTTTACATGATTGATTTTTATTTTATGTGCATTTGTGATTTGCCTATAAGTATATCTGTGTGAGGGTGTCAGATCGCCAGGATTTGGAGTTATAGTTGTAGACATGACAGATGTGGGTGCTGAGAATTGAGCCTGGATTCTCTGGAAAAACAGCCAGTGCGCTTAATCATCTCCCCCATGCCCTAAGTAAATCTTTTTAAAATTACTTTTAAAAAACTAATTTGTGGGGGAGGGCCTATAATGAAAATTTTACATCCATCGAAGTCTGTAATGACCAACATCTCTGTTCTTAGATCCTATGAACAGAAAGTAGTGGGGGAATATGTTTAAAGTATGCTGTATTTTACATGTTATAATGTTAAAAGGAAATGTTACATTGAAACTCATTATTTTTTGTGCATTAAGTGTGTACTAATAAAAAATTTAAAGCAACAATACTCTGATATGGTAGTTTTGTTTGTTTGTTTGTTTTTATTAACCTTATGCTTCCTTAGACATGAAAGTAGTAAGACTGACCTTGTTTATAAATTTACTGAATCAGAGTCTGACCTCAGAAAACTTCCTGCAGTTTATGTCTCTGCAGTCATGAGTATCTGACAACCTATACACATGAACCACCAGAAAAACACCATTGTGTATACATACTGTCTTACTTAAGGTTTCTATAGTGATGAAGCATCATGGCCAAAGGCAACTTGGGAAGGAAGGGGGTTTTTGGCTTCTACTTCCTCATTCCTCAGAGGAATTTGGGTTAAGAACCTGGAAGAAGGAACTGGAGCAGAAGCCACAGGAAGAACTCTGATTACTGACTTATTCTGCACGGTTTGTCTGGCCTTGCTCATCAAGAAAATGCCCCCCAGGCCAATCTTGTGGGAGCATTTTCTCAATTGAGAAAAGAAATCCAAAAACAACTCTAGCTCTAGCTTGTTTCAATTTGGCAAAAAAACTAGCCAGCCTATACACACTCAAATGCACCATCACAACACCATCACTCCCACCAAGACACTGGCTCACACAGCACCTCGCACACACCATCACACACACATACATACCATCACACACAGAGAGATACTACCTCACACAAACACCTCACACATACCATCTCATACAGAGAAACAATAACTCCTTCATGTTATAACACCTCACACATACCATCTCATACAGAGAAACAATAACTCCATGTTATAACACCTCACACATACCATCTCATACAGAGAAACAATAACTCCTTCATGTTATAACACCTCACACATACCATCTCATACAGAGAAAAAATAACTCCTTCATGTTATAACACCTCACACATACCATCTCATACAGAGAAACAATAACTCCTTCTACTTCACACCCACCATTAAACAGAGACAGTATCTCACACAGACACCTCTCTCTCTCTCTCTCTCTCTCTCTCTTTCTCTCTCTCTCTCACACACACACACACACACACACCATCACACACAGAGACACTGCCTCATTCATATCATTACACACAAATACACACACACACCATCAGACCCATAACTGTTCTGTCTTCTGCTGTTTTTAAGATCTTATTCTCATCAAAGGACTGCTTACAGATAATATTTATTTCCTGTTAGTATATTTACCTTTAAGATAAAACAAAGAAGCGAGGAGTTTAAATCAAAGAACAGCAAGAATATTAGACTCTTGGAAGGAAAGGAATTGGAATCAGTGAAGCCTGAAAACACATGTCAATGACCTCAGCCCAGCTGCCACTGCTTCTTCCTTTACAAAGCTACAGAAACTTCTGAAATGCTCAAAAATCCAGCAGAAGCTCAGACCCAGTATCAAGACAAAAGCTAATCTATGACTGCAGTGGTGAAATATGCTTCTAATTGGTGGAAGGGTCATAAATTACGTACTAAGACAAGAAACTAATCGAAAAATATATTTTTTTTAACTTTTATTAGGAAACTGAATGAAACCTTATCTTAAATGTGGGGTATCGTTGCTGTGTTGAACTGGAGTGTTTCCCTGAAACTCCTGCTGCTAGTGCAGGACTATGTTGTCTGATCAATGTAAGTTTACATATAACCAAATTCTCTCTAGAAATAATGAAGCACATTCCAACCTAGCCACCTTGGGCATGAACTCAGTGGACAGTCCCACTGTAAAGAGGACACTCCAATCCCCAGGTGCCCTAGCAGGTCCAGGATCTTAGGATCATTGGTGAGTGGAACACAATATCTGTTCTAATACCACTGGGAGTGCCTGGGGCCAGCAGAAGCAGGGACACAGGAACCCTGCCAAATTTGACAATATAATCGGTCACAAAACATGCCTCAACAGACACAAGAAGATTAAAATAATCCCATGCATCCTATCAGATCAAAAGGACTAAGGCTCATCTTTGATAACAAAATAAAACCCACATATACATGGAAGCTGAACAACACTTTACTCAATGATAACTTGGTCAAGGAAGAAAGAAAGAAAGAAATTACAGACATTTTAGAGTTTAATGAAACTGAGGCCACAACATACCCAAACTACTACAATGAAAGCAGTGCTAAGAGGAAAACTCCAAAAAGAAACTAGAAGAAACACACACAAGAGGCTTAATAGCACACCTGAGAGCTCTAGAACAAAAAGAAGCAAATTCACCCAAGAGGAGTAGACAACATGAAATAATTAAAATCAGGGCTGAAATCAACCAAGTGGAAACAAAAAGAACTATACAAAGAATCAACCAAACCAGGAGCTGGTTCTTTGAGAAAATCAACAAAATAGATAAAACTTTAGCCAGACTAACTAGAGGGCATAGAGACAGCATCCTAATTAACAAAATCAGAAATGAAAAGGAAGACATAACA
The DNA here is from genome assembly GCA_902729485.2 of Mus minutoides. Taxonomy (NCBI): domain Eukaryota; kingdom Metazoa; phylum Chordata; class Mammalia; order Rodentia; family Muridae; genus Mus; species Mus minutoides. The sequence goes on along the minus strand of LR751087.1, from coordinate 51,706 downwards.
ACAGAAACTGAGGAAATCCAAAAAATTGTCAGATCCTACTTCAAATGCCTTTACTCAACAAAACTGGAAAACCTGGATGAAATGGATATATATATTGGTTTTTCGAGACAAGGTTTCTTTCTCTGTATAGCCCTGACTGCCCTGGAACTCCCTTTGTAGGCCAGGCTGGCCTCAAACTCAGAAATCCACCTGCCTCTGCCTCCCAAGTGCTGGGATTAAAGGCATGCGCCACCACGCCCGGCTGGATAATTTTCTAGACAGATAACAGGAACAAAGGTTAAATCAGGATCAGATTAATGATCTAAACACTTCCCTATCCCCTAAATAAATAGAAACAGCCATTAATAGTCTCCCAACCAAATAAAGCTCAGGACATGATGGGTTTAGTAGAGAATTCTTTCAAACCTTCAAAGTAGAACTAATACCAATACTCCTCAAACTATTCCACAAAATAAAAACAGAAGGTACTCTACCCAATTCGTTCTATGAGGCAACAATTACTCTGATACCTAAACCACACAAAGACCCAACAAAGAAAGAGAACCTCAGACCAATTTCCCTTATGAATATCAATGTAAAATACTCAATAAAATTTCCACAAACCAAATCCAAGAAAACATTAAAAGCATCATCCATCATAACCAAGTAGGCTTCAACTCAGGGATGCAGGAATGGTTCAATATACAGAAATACATCAATGTAATCCACTATATAAAAAAACTCAAAGACAAAAAACACATGACCATCTCATTAGATGCTGAGAAAGCATTTGACAAAATCCAACTCCTATTCATGATAAAAGTCTTGGAAAGATCAGGAATTCAAGGCCCATACCTAAACATAAGAAAAGCAATATACAGCAAACCAGTAGCCAACATCAAACTAAATGGAGAGAAACTTGAAGCAATCTCACTAAAATTGGGGACTAGGTAAGGCTGCCCACTCTGTCCCTACCTATTTAATATAGTGCTTGAAGTCCTAGCCAGGGCAATAGACAATAAAAGGAAATCAAAGGGATACAAATTGGAAAGGAAGAAGTCAAATATCACTATTTGCAGATAATGTGATAGTATATTTAAGTGACTGCAAAAATTCCACCAGAGAACTCCTAAATCTGATAAACAACTTTAGTGAAGTAGCTGGATATAAAATTAACTCAAACAAATCAATGGCTTTTCTCTACACAAAGGATAAACAGGATGAGAAAGAAATTACGGAAACAACACCCTTCACAATAGGCATAAATAATATAAAATATGTTGGTGTGACTCTAACTACACAAGTGAAAGATCTGTATGATAAGAACTGCAAGTCTCTGAAGAAAGAAATCAAAGAAGATCTCAGAAGATGGAAAGATCGCCCATGCTCATGGACTGGCAGGATTAATATAGTAAAAATGGCCATCTTGCCATATTTAATATAATCATATTACCTATTCAATACAATCCCCATCAAAATTTCAACTCAATTCTCCATAGATTTATAAAGTGCAATTTCCAAATTCATCTGGAATAACAAAAACCCAGGATAGCAAAAACTATTCTCAACAATAAAAGAACTTCTCAGGGAATCACCATGCCTGACCTCAAGCTGTACTACAGAGCAATTGTGATTAAAAAAAAAAAAAAAACTGCATGGTATTGGTTCAGTGACAGGCAGGTAGATCAATTGAATATAATTGAACCCAGAAATGAATCCACAAACCTATGATCACGTGATCTTTGACAAAGGAGCTAAAACCATACAGTGGAAAAAAAGACAGCATTTTCAATAAATGGTGCTGGCTCAACTGGCAGCATGTAGAAGAAGGCAAATTGACCCATTCTTAACTCCTTGTACAAAGCTCAAGCCCAAGGAGATCAAGAACCTTCACATAAAACCAGATGCACTGACACTTATAGAAGAGAAAGTGGGGAAGATCCTGGAACATATGGACACGGGAAAAATTCCTGAACAGAACACCAGTGGCTTGTGATGTAAAATCAAGAATCAACAAATGGGACCTCATAAAACTGCAAAGCTTCTGTAAGGCAAAGGACACTGTCAAGAAGACAAAAAAGGCCACCAACAGATTGCAAAAAGATCTTCACCAATCCTATATCCAAGGGATAATATCCAATATACACAAAGAACTCAAGAAGTTAGACTCCAGAGAAACAAATTACTGGGGAAGAAAGGCCCTAGGTCTAGCAATGTTTGTAAGCCCCAGTACAGAGGAATGCCAGGGCCAAGTAGTGGGAGTGGGTGGGTAGGGGAGCAGGGCAGGGGGGAGGGTATAGGGGACTTTTGGGATAGCATTTGTAATGTAAATGAAGAAATTATCTAATAAATAAATTTTTAAAAATGGGGTACAGAGCTAAACAAAGAATTCTCAACTGAGGAATATCTGGAGTATATCATCCTGAGTGAGGTAACCCCTGTCACAGGAGAACACATATGATATTCACTCACTGTTAGTGGATATTAGCCCAGAAGCCCAGAAGCTCAGAATACCCAAGATACAATTCACAAACCACATGAAACTCAAGAAGAAGGAAGACCATAGTGTGGATACTTCAAAACACCCATGGAAGGAGTTACAGAGACAAAGTGTGGAGTAGAGACTGAAGAAATGACCTCACCTGGGGATCCATCCCATTTACAGTCACCAAACCCAGACACTGTTGTGGATGCCAACAAGTGCTTCTTGATAGGGGCCTGATATAGCTCTTTCCTGAGAGGCTCTCCCAGTGCCTCACAAATACAGAAGTGGCTGCTCACAGCCATCCATTGGACTGAGCATAGCATCCCCAATGAAGGAGCTAGAGAAAGGACCCAAGGAGCTAAAGGGGCTTGCAGCCCCATAAGAGGAACAATATGAACTATCCAGTACCCTCAAAGCTCCCAGAGACTAAACCACCAACCAAAGGGCACACATGGTGGAACTCATGGCTCCAGCTACATATGCAGCAGAGGATGGCCTAGCTGGACATCAATGAGAGGAGAGGCCCTTTGTCCTATGAAGGCTCTATGTCCCAGTGTGGGAGAATGCCAGGGCCAGGAAGTTGGAGTGGGTGGATTGGTGAATAGGGGGAGGAGAGAAGGGATAGTGGGAAGGTGTTTTTCGGAGGGAAAATTATGAGATGGGATAACATTTGAAATGTAAATAAAGAATTACCCATTTTTTAAAAAAAAAGAAAAAAAAGAAATAATCAAGCTTGTAAATACGTGCTTATACATTTGACCTTTTAAATGACTCGTTCCATTCTAGGAGACAAATGCCCATTGTACATGATTGTATTCTTCCTTATTACACTCTATTTCTCAGCAATGTGTTTCCTATCACTAATCTTTGTACAGTGTAATTACCCAATATTAAGGTCAGCCCAACCAAGTTACTTCCTTAACAGGGGATGAGGGAAGAAGTTGACACTGTTTCATGCTTTAATCCAAACGTAGTTACTTGACTGGCTGTTAAGTAGAATTCTTAGCTTCCTCCTCTGTAAAAATGGCATTAATAATTCTACATTTATTTTTTCTTTTTTTTTTTTACCATGATGCCAATTAAATGTAGACCTTTCTCCAGGTGAGGTAATCATTCTCCATTCCCAACATATTCTTCTTTCCAAACTATTCAAAAGAGGAAACTAGAACCCAATAGGAAAATACAGGACATCTTAATCCCATATTGACATTTCTATTAAGTATCCTTCATCTCGCCAACATAACCCACCAGTAGCCAAACAATGCCCAGAGAACACTGGTCCTGTCTTTCTATGCCCTTCTTTTTTTTTTTTTTTTTTTTTCATGCTCACACCTACAGAACAGTTTCTTACTATTTCATGTAGTGATCTTAAAGACAATGAGAGAGAGAAGAGCACAGTTTTGACATCCAACAGTGTCCAACTAAGGAATGTTTTGAGTTGAAGTAGGCTCACCTCTCCCCTAAAAGTTCATAGGTTAAATTGCCAGTCCTCCTCCTCATACCACAAAATTTGCAATATTTGCAATGAAGTCACTAACAATTTAACTAAGATAAAGTCATCTCAGAGTATGATGGGTCCCCTGACCCAATATGAGATAACACCTCATTATAATACCTTAGCAGTCTATTGAACGTGTTATTCTCTTTAGCACGATCTATAGTGAGAGAAATTCCCAAATTACAAATAGTCAAAGGTTTAAATTTAATTAGAAAAAAATGCAGTTATAAGAAGAATATACATAGCTGGCTATATAACTAACTTGTTAAAGAACTTTCCAGGCAAACACAAAGGTGTGAGTTCTAACCCAAGAAGCCACATGCAAAGACCAGATGTGGTGCATTGCATGATAATCCCAAGGGTGAGAAGGCAGACATGGGGTGCTCACTGCCTAGGCAGCCTTGCCTATTGGTAAGGTCCAGGAAGACTGTCTCAAAAACTATGGTGGACAGAGCCTGAAGAACAGAGGAAAGAGAACAGAAGATGGAGGGGCTTATCTCCATTCTATTCGCCTACAAATACACATATGAACACATACACTAGCAGATACATGAGCATCCACATATATGTACACACAGATATGCATAAACATACAAAAATTGTATGTGCAAAATTCAAATTGTTAAGTGTAAAAAATGTTCCCCACTCTTAGAAAAAAAAACCATACTAATTCCAAACAGTGATAAGGATTTTTGTGAACATAGGACTACTCAGTTACTGGACTCTTTTATAAAAACCAAATTTGGCAAAACAAAATAAAAAAATAAAAGCCTGAAAACTAGCTGTACAGCCTTGAGCTTATTCATTCTGATTCTGGGAGTAAACGCTAACAAAATTCTACAAATATGGAGGAAGATAGTTGCTATTGTACTATTCAAAACATTGTAAATAATAAATAATTCCCCAGAGCTTAAATTCTGATTGTTAAAACATGTTCAAATAAGCTATATTATTACATTCATGTGACAGGATTATAATGAAAATTATAAAATCTAGCATAAAGACGAAGTAGCATATTAAAATAAAATGCATTAAAATGTAGAGGACGCATACAAGCCACCTGGTTGTAGAGGACACCTGCATACACTTGTCAGGGGAATAGTCTTCTGTCTGTGCAGTATTTTTGATACAAAACACTTGAAGATATCTTAATAATGTTTTTGGATGTCACCAAAAGACAATATATGATAAAGAATAAAAGACTCTTAAATCAATTTCTGAGAAGCAAAATATTATATGATGTAGAGGCAGTGGCTAGATAGAAAGACTACAAATTGGATTTAAACTTAAGTTTTTAAAACTATATTTATCAGAGAAAGCATAGCAAGTACACTAGAACAATACTGTTCACCTCTTCCCAACTGTCATTCCAATGACAGTAAATAAGGACTCACACCACTGGGTTTAATATATACCAACCAATTATAAATGGGATCCAGGGATGGTCCTACAGTCCTGAAACCTACACCCCCCTCATCATAATACCTTACAATTAGCTACAAGTAGATACAGACTATTCTTTTTAGGATGACAATATTGTGAAGTTGGCCATATTATCTTAGGTGAGTTTATCTCTAAAATACAATGCAATTGATCATATTTGAGGATAAAATTCATTTTAAGAAATGAGATAATTTTTGAAAGGAAAATTATAGCAGGCATTCAGCTGTTCTGAATTCCTGCAGTAGCCACATTTGTTGGTGTTTACTTAAACAATCTGTAGTGAGCACTTACTAATTTTTAACATTGTAATAATACAGCTATTTTCTAAACACATATGATGTGGTTTATAAAAAAATATGAGGAGATGTGTTTGGTGGATGTGTGGTGAGGAAGGGATGCCTCAGCATGGGCCCGCTGAGGCACCCTTTCCCCCTGAGTGACCAGCCATACAATGGTATAGTATAGAATAGAGTTTATTCAGGCATGGGGAAGGGAATTAGAGGGTAGTAGAGACAGAGAAAGGGAGAGACAGAGACAGAGACACAGAGAGAGACAAAAACAGAGACAGAGAGACAGAGAGAGTAAAGGAGTAGAGAAGTAGAGCATGAGGAGAGAGAGGGGGAACAGAAATAGGGAGAGAGCAGGAACAGGAAGGCAAGAGCAAGAGAGAACAAGAGAGAGGAAGGGGTAAGCAGCCTCTTATACTGAGTCAGGCACACCTGGCTGTTGCCAGGTAATTGTGGGGTGGAGCTTAGACAAAATGTTAACACAGGATATTAACATAAGAAATATCAACAGCAGAAGGATGCATTGACCCACCCCAGCACCACCCTGCTAGCTATCCTCTCACCCTGAAAATGGACTCCTATAAATCCTGCAGACTGAAATCACATGCCAGACTGTTTCCAGAGCCACAGTATAAGGAAGCAATGATAACTACATACCAAATGAGCACAGCAGAGTAGTCACATCCATGTGATAGTCTAATAAATTCAGTGATTTAACATTAAAGGAAAACCCTTCGATAAACATGAGGTAAATTGATGAATGTTCATAATCTACTGAATACTGTTATTACAGTCTGTGTTCAAACAGTTTACAGTGCTAATTAATGTTGGTTAATATCATAGGTTCTATTAATCACAACTAAAATGTCAAGTGGCAAACACCTATCCATTTTTATTTCATGACTGTCTTTAGTTTCTTAGAGGAGAGAGACACATCTTTCCAACAGTTGTTTTGTGGGGGGCTATTTTATCAATATACATGTTGCAATGAGTTCACTAAAAGCTTCAAATCTTTCTTTAAGCACATAAATATATTTAAGTGTTTGGTATAAAATATCCATGCCTGTTTATTGATAACACAGCATTTTGTCTTGTTAGAAATGCTAAAGACATACTCTGGTTTCTCTTCTTTAGCTAAAAAAAAATGCTAAAGATTATTGTTAGACATTCAAAATTCCTTTCAATTCCTTTATGACTCAAAAAAAAAATCTGAGTAAAAAAGACTGTGTTTTTGAGATCTGTGCAACAAAACATGGGCAGAATTGTTTGACACAGATGAACTCTCAGCTAAGTAAAATTTTTGGTGAGAATAGTGGGACTTCTTGTAATACCAATAAAATTTAAGACGGACTGTTTTCCAGGACTTTAGGGTAAGAGTGTTCATACAAAGATAGCGAAAGATGCTGCTTTTTGTATGAAACATTTGGGGTTTCTTGGGATCACTGTAGATCAATGGGTTACTATAAGCAAAGTCCCTTGTCTAAGGACCCTTCACAAACGTCTCCAGCTATCAAACTGTAGCTGAGAGTTTCTATCTCTTTACGCTAAGTCATAAATTCTTTTCTATTTCTTTATGATGTACTGAACAATCGAAGTCAAACATGAGGCTTCAGACAAAATGTTACAAAATGTATTTTTAACTAGGTCTCTGTGACCCCTGCCAGAAAAGGGGGCGGGGGATGGTGCTTGTGGCGGGAGTGGGAGGAGCCAAACCTGACTGATGAGAGGTAAATGGAAACAGAGACTCAGAGTAAGGAAGGATAAGTCGCACAGAGAGATTGGAGGAGAGGAGTGTTACCTGAATAAGACAGGAAGGTGCAAAAAGATTTAAAATAGAAAAGAATTTTTTAAATTTTCTTACATTTCATCTTAGGTTTGGTGTAGTTTTTGTAGAGTATGGGCTAAATTGAGAAAATTGGTAAAAAGTAAACACACTAAACCAGACTGAAAGATCAAAGGGGATCTGAAAATATATAGGGAGTTATGATGGGTCGCAAGAACATAATAAATGAAAAAAAGCAAAATGATATCTGATTAACTGGAAGTGAAATAGGAAAGGAAAAAGGCAGAAAGATTCTAGGATATCTGTCCATACCTAGCAAGAGTCTATCTGCTGGCCACGGACAGAATGAGCAAGCTGTCTCATTAGCAGTTCATAAGAGGTAAAATATTCTATATAAATGCATGAACTTTGCAAACTAGTTTCATGTCAAATCCACAGCAGCTACAGTCATCTGAGAGAACCTTAAATGAAGAAATGTCTCAGTAAAATCGGACTACAGCAAGCCTTTACAGCATTTTCTTAGTTGGTGATTAATGGAGGAGGACCCAGCCCATTGTGCGTGCTGCCACTCCTCGGCTGCTTGTCCTGGGTTGTTTGAGAAAGCAGCCTGAGCAAGCCATGAGGAGAAAGCCAGTAAGCAGCACCCTGCATCAGTTCCTGCCTCCAGCCCAGCTTGAGTTCCTATCTTGACTTCCCTTGATGGTCTGTGATTCAGGGTGTGTAAGTCAAATAAACGCTTTCCTTATCAAGTTGTTTTGGCATGGTGTTTTAGCACAACAATAGAAACCTTAACTAAGAAAATGTTTTGAACAATTAATACAAATATTGTATTTTAAAAGATTTCCATATGTTCATAGTTCTTGAACGTAAGTGATGTATTGAAGGCACTGTTTTCTATAATTTTGCAAGTGTTATATATTTTCACTATAAAAAAAATGAAGGCAGCCTTAGTGGATTAAAGGCAATTAATTAACCAAGACTAATAACCTGTGTTTAATATCTATAACTCGTGGAGGAAGAGAAAACCAACTCCCACAGGTTGCCCCATGACCTCCACGGTTGTGTTCTGTGTTCTGTGTGTCTCTCTCTCTGTCTCTGTGTATCTCTCTCTGTCTCTCTGTGTCTCTCTCTCCCCCCCTCTCAAACACACACACACAAAATATTTTTTAAAGCTAAAACAAAAAGAAAGAAATAGGACTCCTTGTTCAGACAATTTTTTCAAAGAGCTCTGCTGTTTGAGAGAGCATTTCATAAGCAGTAGCCAGAGGGGAAATGGAGTCAAAAATTGTTTTTTATTTGTTTATTTACTTATTTATTTATTTTTAAGAATTGTTTTATAAAAGGTAAGAATATTGATTTTGTCTGCTACTGTGTGCTCTTCCAACCAGAATTTAAATTATAGCAGTGAGCTTATGAGCAGTCAAGGATTTTTATAGGAAATCAATACCCACATATCACACTTCAATTGAGCCCAGAGAATGCTTCAGAATCATGTACATCCTAAATATGCTAACAACCTTATTCTTTTCCAATTTAACCACAACTACGAGGCCCTCCTATTCATCCACTTACAACACACATTCAGAACCCTGTAATAAGACAGACTGAAAACTCTTTTCCAAGTAGATAATGCACTACTATAGTTGACTAGCAAAGTGTTAGAGCCTGATGGCTCAAGACGAACTAAATGTCACAGGGGAAGGGAAGGGAGAAATGCCATATCATTCATGAGCTACTCCATAGACTTAAAAGCTTGACCCACTCAGCCTTTAAAAGAGTTAGTGTTAAATGTTTTCTTTAATCCCTACTGAACTGATTTTTTTTTTCAATATTGTTGGCTGAGCTTAACTGTCCAGGGTTTCTGTGTTGTAACAACTACCTGTGAATAAGTAGCAAGCAGGTGAATCTCGGTTACTATGGTTTCTATTTATAGTAGAGCACATTCATGGTTTATGGACACTTGCCACTTTGTAATAGAAAACCCAGCATTATTTGCCCTCCTTCCCAGTTTCTTAAAAGTCCCCGATTCATGTCCTCATGCCTTCTACTTTCTCTCTCCTTCTATATCTCCTTCTTTATCACAATTACCTCTGCGTTCCATTAAATGTGATTTAACTTTGCTTTTCAATTCCAGGAAAAGCATTTGGATAGAAAAGAAACCACAGAGACCAGGCTGCTATTTTTGGAATCGGTTTGAGCATGAGCTTTGTTTCTGAAAATTAGATCAGTTTGTGCCCTTGGCTGGGCAAAAGCCTCTTTCCAGGACAAATCACTAGCAGAGGGCTACTTGGCCCTTCTCTCTCAGCACAGGCTTAAATACACAGGCTAAAGGAAGTTGTTAGAATCTGCAAGGCAGGGAGCTGGCCACTCCTGCTGCTTTCAGCAAACACACTGGCTGTCTGCTGGATCAAATTAAACCATTCATCATTTATACTACCCTTGCCTTCTGGTGGCACAAAATCATGGCAACCACGATTTGCTAAAATATGTCAAATGCCTAATTTAAAACATAAACTAGAGAAAGGAGTTCAGATCATTCTTTTCCTAATTCCCACTGTTCAAAACTCAACCACGAAGCCTGCTCAGAGCCCAGCTAGGGTGCAATGATGCAGTTAAAAGTGTGAAAAACACCATGTTTTGAGGAGGATTTTATTGTCACGGGACTGTTGAACAAACAGTATTTGCTAGGAGATATTGTCCCTTTGTATCTGAGGAAGATCAGCTTCTTTGATGTTACTTTTAAAGTCAAATCAGCTGAAAATGTTTCTTTGAGAAAGGAGAAGACTGTATTTTGCCCACTAAGGAAGAATGAGAGACGATGAGAGATGATGAATATTCATCTACTTGATTATACACAAATGAGAAGATGTGCTGTATGTTGGAATCATGCAGAAGTTTATATAAACCATCTCCAATCCAGGTTTAACTTCTCACAAAGCAATTTCCCATCCTACTCATAAACATGCTTTTCTCACTACTTACAAAGCATTTCTTAGAACATTCTATCATTGAATAGCCTGCCTTTCATGTCTACCCCAGAGATGATCAGGCCCTTCTTAGTATATTGATGTTTTCCTTTTCTGATTTCTTAAATCCTTGGGTACCAAAGTAAGGTTATTATGTTACTTTAATTCTCACTGTAACTCTTTTGTTTTTAATAGCTTGACTCTGTGGTCAATTTTCCATTAGCCAATATAAAAGAGTTACTGTATCAATACCGATTTGCTTTAACTAGTATGTACACTGTATAGGCCAGTGCCCTTTCAAGCAAGTCAAGTCAATTGTTATCAGTGTCTACACAATAGACTTACAGATGCTGCTAATTTTCTTTTTACTTTTCGAAGAATCAACAATACCCAGGCAAAGAGATTAATTGAATGCTATAAAGGAGACAGAACAAGGAAAGATTTGAGAACTATCAGTGACAGTAGCCAGTATTATATAGACTTCATTTTGGATGTAGTAACCAAGCATGGTTTAAATTTGCTCATCTTTTTGTATAAATGCTTACATAAAATGAACACAAGAGCTCCAAGGGTGTTTGAAATACAGTTAAAATACATAATCATTAAATCTTGTGCCTCCGTGAATGCCCACATCCTACTCAAATAGCCATGTGTGTCAGACTTAGGTCCATACCTGGCATAGACTCTAAGGTGAGTCTTCAACCATGAACCAGCTCAAGCTTTTATCTGCTCATCAATCAGTCTTGTAATTGCTCTACTTCCTCATACACTCCGGCTTTATTTGCTTAGCGTAAATGTTAACTTATCTCCTTTTAATTTGCTTACACTGCTGCTGAGGAGAGTACTTGCTTTCCTTTTAAATCTTCTTTCATCCGCCCTTCTAGTCATCTGTGTTTTTATCCATGATACATCTTCTTGTCTTGGCCTCCTCTTTTCTCCATGCCTTATGTTTCTCTTATAATACACCTGACTCTCAGTGAGAATTAGCATCCCTACTAAGGGTGCCCCCTACATGATCTGAGGGTAGGAGATGAGCCAAAGAAATACAATACACATGTGCACAAACTCACAAGCCAAGAGAATGGTGAGAAAGTTATGTCAAATTCTCTAGCAGATGAATGTTGCCAACTGACATTAAAAAGGTAATAAAAGAAACAAAGAAAGAAGCAGCAGAGGATGCAGGACCAAGCAGCTCAAGGTCCAGGAAAGCAGGGCGATAGGGAGAAAAAACTGGACTTCCAGCCCACATTGAAACAACCTGCCCAGATTGGCTCAGTAGTAGTCTCTCAAATAAATGAGAAAGCCAATTCTTTAACTGTATACTTTGGTAAGTAAATAGATTAGCATATAAATTTATTCTGGTTTATGTTTTTGCTTTAAAAATATAAATTATGTTTATACTGATAATTGTTATTTACTCATTAAAATAGGTTACAATACAGACATCTACCAAAAACCAAACAAAAAGGCAACATCAACATAAATTCTCTATTGATGAGAAATTGTAAATATATATTTACACTAAAATAAGTGGGAACAAAAATAAGCCATATTAAGGCCAAATTCAGTTATTCTAGGTAGGCATGCAATTGTACTTTGTGCTTCTTGGTAACACAGAAGACTATGGAACATGGGTTTAGTACCTGATATAATGAACCAAACCAAATTTTCAAGGGCAGCAAACTTTAAACTGTAAACCACAATAATTTCAGACTGCAAGATCTTGTATTTTTAAATTGTTCTAAACACACCATACAAATTATATACACAATTTCATAGGCTCATGAACTATCTGAAGGTATGTAACTGGGCCTTCAGAATCTTAGAGCAGTCATGGACTCCAGGACAAGGACCCTTAGCATGAGAATGTAGAAAGGGAATCTTAAAAGTCATAGTATGTAACGATGATGGAAACTGCAAAGTCATTTTATTTTAGATATTTCCTACTCTTGTTTAGGAATATAATAGTAAAGAATAACTTGGTAAAATCAATATTGTGGAAGAGGTGGGGTCATGTGTTACCTGTGCAGTTACAATGTCTATGTTTAATTTATGGATCATCAGACTTGCCACCTTTTGATCTTATGCTTAAGTTACTTTTAGTTTTTGTTGTTACTATTGACTTTTCCCCCAGTGTTAGGGATTGAATTCACGACCACAGGACTGCAAACCAAGTGCCTTCTACCACTGAATCATACACCCAACTCCAATATCTCATTATTTTCCTAATCTACAGTACTCAGATAACTAAAGCAAACAACCTACTCGCTGTACCTTTATTTGCTTTGTAGCTTTCTAAAATATACATAACTCAAACAATATATTATTTAATGTATTTGATGACATTCAAAAGTGTGTGTGTGTGCACCTGTGTGTGCACATGTGTGTGTGTGTGTGCATGCGCGCGCACACATGCGCATGCACACATGTGTGGGTATGTATAGCCTGGTACTAACTCTAGGATCTTCCTCACCTACTGAGCTACTGAGTCACTCTTCATGCCATTCACTAAAGCAGGATCTCTAAGTCAAACACAGAGCCTATTAGGTTGGTATTTGTTCTGGGGATCCTGATCTCTGCTTTCCTTACACTGGAAATGACAGGTAGAGCAGCACACTTACTTGTTGCCCTGTGTGGCAAGCCCTTTAATCACCTGTCCATCTTCTGAAACACGTTTAGCTCAGTGTTATGCTTTCAAACCACGTACGTCCTTGGTGCTGTGAGCCATCCGAGTCATTATTTTCACCCATGGAATATGTATCATTGAACAAATAAAACAAAATTGATCCTTCTTCCATCAGCGGGCATTTGGATTGGCCTGGTCATTTCCTTTTAAAAACTGAGTTACTATCAACATTTTCTAGGGAAAACAGGTTTTGTTCTGAGTCTAGGAGGAGAAAAACCTTAAGGGAACACTGTTAGTAGTGACTTTTGTGTTGGGCAAGCTGATGATGATATTTATCTATCATTAGTTCAAAACTTCCCTAAGAATTACACACACTCTTTTATATTTATCACATTTATCTCAAAAGAAAAAAATTAAGTTATTGATTAACTAGAATATTGTATCATACTATGTAACTTTGGAAATGGATATTTAGGCTTTAGAAGGAATCAGGAGTTTCTTTAAGCCCCCAAACTTCCTTTCAAATGTGAAACATCACTGACTATGATTCTTTAGCCTCCACTAACTGTCACATACTCCTTTTGCTTCCTATTTCCTTACCAGAAGCTAACTGAGTCAGTACTGTGACCTCTTATTTCAGTAAACTGTTACTTCCCTAAGGCAACCCTCTGCTAAGACAGAGCCCAGAGCACAGTGATTCAACCTCAAAACCAGTTTGGCCTGTTTTGTTATCAGCTATTGTATAACAGAGAGATAGAAGCTACTGAGTCACTTTTTATATTGTTTTTATGTGAAACGTCATGGAATCCACTGTATCATAACTGTCAATGTAGTAATGGCATGCCAGAGCAGAAACCAGGACAAACCTAACTTGGTCCCCAGGTTATTTCCAGAAAGCACAGTGGCCCATATTAGGTTGCAGGCATAAGTGGTTGTGAGGTTTTTTTTTTTTTATTTCATAGTGTTAACTAATATACTATGTAAAAAGAATTTCCCAATGTCTAGATAAAGTATATTGCTATACATTGAAGCATTTTTAAACTTACTAATCTGTCTTGGTATTTTCAAACAAGCACCAATCTTGACATTGATTTCATTGAGCACCAAATTTTTTTTCAAGGGAATATCTTTATTTGCTTCTCTTCAAAATCTAGCTCCATGTGAACTCTTCCTACAATGTGAACCTTAAAAGGGGCTTATACAATCAGAAAACTCTACTGCATTTTCAAACAGTTTGGGGACAGCCAATCTGATTAAGGTAAAAATACATCCCCAGTCTGTTCTCATTCTATCTCAACTACCAAATATGGAATCTACTATACCATACTGAGTAGCTCCCAACTGATACCTTAGAGATCAGATACAAGCTGTCCATACTAACCAGTCTTGTAAAGCACTGTAAACTCTGCTTAGAGGTAGAGGCAGCTGTACTCCACTGACCCTGTGGTTTATGCATTTCTTAATCCTGACTCTCTGGATTGACCTAAGTCTCATACAATACTTTTACTATGAGTCAACAGGCCTAAGTCACCCAACACAGAGTCACAGACAGAAATGGCAGTGCTCCTCTGTAAATCTCTATCTTTATTGCACACTGTTACCAATCGTGACCACTACCTCTTTCTCTCTTGTTCCCTTGACTTTTCATTAGCATTTGACCCAAAGCCTTTTGTTTGGCATTCTATTAACTGTTTTTAAGAAATATGACCTCAGTTTTTATCTACTATGAGTCCATTGCTTCCTTTGGTGGCTCTTGTCCCTTCATGAGTTATATTTGATCCATAACAACTGTTTAATTAGCTCACAAACTACAGGTTAGTTTCTTAGGATGGGCCCCACTGCTCTTAACTGGACTTAATCATGGCTCTACAGTCAGCTGGCAAGACAGGTTGACCAGAAGGAGTTCTTCACATTTTTCTTTAACTTTCCTGGATGTTGGCTTGTGTTTTGTACATGGTAGCTGTAGATCTCTAAGAGCAGAAAGCAAATACCAACTTATAAACACTTAAATCTCTTCTCCTGCCATATTTACTACTATGCCATTGAGTAAAACAAATCAACTCATACTGATTTAGGTAGTTGTTAGTGAGGCAGAAATGGTGCAGAGACTAAGAAGAAAGAATTCAAATGATATCACTCAGAAGTACCAAGAACTCCTCAAGAAATGAGTTCTGAGCAGCAACTTTGAAAAAAATATCTGGTCTCATGCATAGCATCTTAATATGTTATAATTAGTATTTAGAAATGTGGGATCAGATTAGCATTATAATGATCTGTCACCCATCAGTAATATTGCTCCTTCAGAAGAACCATATATGAGATTTCTCTGAACCATTTAAATCAGCTGCCACTGACCTATGCAACATTTGTGTTAGTGGAAATATTTTTTCAGGATGATTCTAAATTCTTTTCAAATTACTATGTACATGAAGTTCAGAAGTTCCTAGTAATTGCATTCCTTGAATTATACTTTTCATTTTATCCTCAAAAAAGGCAGAGAAATCATGAAAAGTTCTCCTACTAAATTTTTTCAAAACTTGAAGGCAATACAAACCATCATATGAGTTATAAAAATACATATAAACATTAAAGACTTTGACTTGCAAATTAACTCAATTTTTAAATAGAAAACATCTAGTTTCTGAAGAAACTCTTTAGAAAAACCATGAGATAACAGAAAGATCTTACACATGGGGTAGTGTCTGAATTTTAGCCAAATAAGCAATAAGGTGGGTAATAGAGATCACATGATCTATATCTGCATCTATGCATTTTAGCAAAACTCTGATGGTCCATTAATCTTCAAAGAAACAGCCACATAAACTAATACTAAAGTTGCAGGCTTTGGGAAAATAGCTATAAGGAGCCCTGAAACTCTGTTAAAGCAGCTATTAATCTGCATAACTACCTTCCCTGGAGAAAGCAGCTCAATGCTTTCAGTGCTAAGAAGTGCTAAGGACCCCATTAAAAATGGAAATCAGGGATAATGCTGTAGAGAAAGTAGCAGTTAATTTGCAAGAAAATTAGCAAAAAGAAGATAGAATTATTTTGTTTGGTAATGTTTATAATGTAACAGTGATACTCTATTAATATCCACCCCAGTCAACTTTCAGCATGTATAAGCTGAAAAATATTTCATAAACATTCTAATTTGAAATTATATATGTTGATCATAAAAACTGAAATTACAAGTCTGACCCACAACATTAATTTTGTAAATTGGGTTTTGGTTTGCTTTCCATTTTGAAGCTCTGGCCCAGTAATTCCTTTATTTTGAAGATAACAGGGGTATAGTTGGTTGTGTATGTATATGATTTCTGGTTATCATCTCCATGAGAGTTGTCATTTCTTCCTAACTTTTATATCCATTCTATCTGTATAAAATAGTCTGTCAATGTAGGGATAGATTACCACAATTTTGGAGTTTGGAGATTATGCTATTAGGACTGAATCTAACAACAAAAAACTCAAAGGAACAATGTATAGGGTCAATGCCCTTAATATCGATCTCTCAACAGGTTTAAAAAGAAGTGACTCAGACAGGTCAGTCTTTTATCTGCTCTTTAAGAAAACCTGAGATTTACAGTAGTCATGCACTGAATAGTTCATTTACCCAACTAGTCTTATCACACATATGCTAAACTCAAGGCAAAAAGCAAGGCAATGGGTTTACTTCTTACCAATGTTTACACTTTACAGTTAGGTAGAAAACAAAGTTTCCATAACGACTAAGGATGATAAAACCTATAAATAGAAGCTCTTAATGTACTTTAGAAGGTAAGGTAGGAGTGAAAAGGAAAGGCATACTGAAGTGAGTTCCATCTTATCAGGTAACGAACAGGAAGGAGAGTAATAGGAGGAATTGTCTGTTCGAAGATCAAACTTTCAGGTGAGGCACAGCTTTGAACTGGCTAAGTTTGAAAGGTTCCCAGTGTAGGACTCTTGATATAGAGAAAGTATATTATGAGCCTAGACTAAAATAGCAATTTACAAAGATAAAAGTAGAAAAGAAGGTTCCAAGTGAATAAGACATAATGTATTAAACCATTAGAATGGATTGCTGCAGAGGCTCTTAACATCTTACCTTTTTGATCAGAATCATGTTGTAGAGTGAGTCCTGAGGAAAAATGTGTCCTTATTATTCCCATGTTCTATATGAGAAAGTGAGATTGGACTATCAGTGACTTCCTCTAGGTGACATAGGTATGTGAAATTAGCCACCCTGAAATCCAGATCTCGTGTCATGAAGCATACAATAGTTTGGGTGAAAAAGAACCACCAGTATTATACTTACACTAAAATCCTACTCCATCAAAGCTTTAACCTCACTCAGATATTTGTTAGAAGATCAGAAGTATTGATCTAAGATTTATGTATGATAGACATTATTACAGTAATATTGCAAGTTTGATAATCCAAAAGGAATTTTTTTCAGTCAGATGAAACAATTCCTATTTTTCCTTTCTTAGTATTCACAGAGTAAATCAGAAAGCATGGGCAATAGTTAGCTCTTATCTTACTGTGCACAAGATTGTGAATGAGTGATATGTTTACCCTTTATTTGTTTAAAAAAAAGGAAAGAAAGAATGAAAGAAGGAAGGAAAGAAAGAAAGAAAAAGAAGGGAGGGAAGGAAGGAAGGAAGGAAGGAAGGAAGGAAGGAAGGAAGGAAGGAAGGAAAAAGAAAGGGAAGGGAAAGGGGAAAGGGGAAAGGGGAAAGGGGAAAGGGGAAAGGGGAATGAATCTTGAAAATCCCAAGACACAACAAGAAAGCAACCAAAGCTCTCAAATAAACTCATCTGGACAAAAACAAGCTATTTGGGAGTCCACTGAACTATTACAAAAAAATTAATTCAGCCAAGTTGAAATTTAGCTTTTCCTCTTTAAGACTCAACTTTAGTATTCATAGCTTATAATTTATCTCATTCCCATAAAATTTCCCATTGTTTGTAATTTGTTGAAAACCTGAAAAGAAAAGAAAAAAATCAATGCCTTTGCTAAATAGAAACTAGTCATGAATGAAATACTGTAAGTGAGATTTCCAAAGTAGTATCAACTGTGTTACTTCTTGGAGAAAAGAGAGCACCCAGCTCATCTTAATGATTCTAAATCATGGTACTACAGTGCTTCTCAAAGGTATAATGAGATGCACATTCTCAAGTCTTCCCTCTATTATTTATTTAAGACCCTATTAAAATATTTTTAATTGTGATTTCAATGTAGTATATTGATACCACTTCACTATATCTTTGTGGGTTTTCTTTTTTCTTTCTTTTTTCTTTCTTTCCTTCTTTCTTTCTCTCTTTCTGTCTTTCTTGCTTTTTAATTTGGGTATTTAACAAAAAGAAGAAGAAGGAGAAGGAGAAAGAGAAGAAGAAGAAGAGGAAGAGGAAGAGGAAGAGGAAGAGGAAGAAGAAGAAGAAGAAGAAGAAGAAGAAGAAGAAGAAGAAGAAGAAGAAGAAGAAGAAGAAGAAGAAGAAGAAGAAGAAGAAGATTCACAGTTTGGGATACTTAGCCATTTTTCCGATACAGTTGAAATGAGTAGTTGATTGCATTTTCCTTAAAGTGGTGACAATTATATAAGAGCTCTATAAAACTTTAATATAAACAATTATTCAAGCATATATGTACACAGTGTTAGCATTAAAAAATCACATTAAAGCTGAGATACGTTAATTACTTCAGCAACACATTTGTCACATTCTTTTTTTTAGTTATTTTCTTAATTTATATTTCAAATGCTATCCTGAAAGTTCCCTCTACCTTCCCCCCCACCCTGCTCCCCTACCCACCCACTCACACTTCTTGACCCTGGCATTCCCCTGTATTGAGGCATATATAGTTTGCAATACCAAGGGGCCTCTCTACCCAATGATGGCCGACTAGGCCATCTCCAACTCTCCTCAAACTATTCCACAAAATAGAAACAGAAGGCACTCTACCCAATTTGTCACATTCTTGATTCAAAGCACAGCAAGAAGCCAATAACAAAGAATTCATTGAAGAGGAGGACATTTCCAGAGGTGGCACAGTCATAATTGGATAATTGGATAATTGGATATTCCCAATTGTTTTTGTGGTTCTAACTACTCATTTGTCTGACTTGAAATGTTGATCCTAAATTCTTATCCTTGATTCATCAAAAACACTTTATTTCATAGACAACCATATGTGTATTTAAGATGTATTTTACTTTTGTTTGTATAAACCCCTTTTTAGTTGATTTCTAGAATCATAATATTTAAATATGTTTTGTTTTGGGGAAGAGCTACAAATCTATTATATTCATCTCAACACATGTACATTTAATATTCCTTGAGAACAAACACAAATGGATAGAAATAGTCTAGACAAAGAAGGATTGTAAGAGTCTAGACAAAGAAGGCTGCCTGTGGGGATTTTCTATTGACTTAACTACACAATAGGGGTAAAGTGCACTAAGCCAGTGTGGTTTACAATCAGTCTGAAGCCATTCATTTATTCATTCATTAATAACTTTTTAAGATTTATTTATCTATCTATTTATTTATTTATTTATTTATTTATTTATTTATTTATTTATTTTATACATATGAGTATACCACCATTGCTCTCTTCAGTCACACAAGAAGAGGGCACCAGACCCCTTTATAGATGGTTGTGAGCCACCATGTGGTTGCTGGGATTTGAACTCGGGACCTCAGGAAGTGCAGTTAGTGCTCTTAACCACTAAGCCCATCTTTGCAGCCTAATATTTTTTTTTATTTTGAAACTACATTGCTTATCTTCAGCCAATGTAAGTTTCAAAAGTTGGCTTCATATCCCAACTGAGAAAGAAATTAACTGACACTTGGGTTGAACATGCTGACATCACTGTGTGTATTTCCTTTTCCTTTTTTCTTTTCTATTTCTTCCTTTCTTCCTTCCTTTCTTTCTTTCTTTCTTTCTTTCTTTCTTTATTATTTATTTATTCACTCTACATCCCACTCAATGCCTCCCTCCCAGTCACTCCCTCCCAGTCTTTCCTCCCATCCTTGCTGTGTGTATTTTCTATTGTTCATTAGTAAATTCAACAATGTATGACTTACCAAACAGCAAAACCCTACTCTGCTATAAAATGACAACATGAGACTATTTCCGAAAATATCCATTTTATTTCCCTACTATTTCCATAGGCTACTATGGAAATGGTTTTAGATTATATAACATTTTAAAAGAACTCTCATTCAACACTATAATTAAATCACAAATAACCACCTACAACCTACACCCTGAAAGGACAAGGGAAAATTCCATTATTTTCATACTTCAAAACATTCTAGTCTTTTTATCCTATAAGTACCAATAACCAATAATCACAAATTACAAGTATTGGGGTTGGAGAGATAAGCCCAGATTTAAGAGCACTTGCTGGTTTTTCAGAGGACCAGAGTTCTATCCCCAGCACCCATGTGGCAGCTTACAACCATCTTGAATGGATGTCAGGATCCAGTGCCCTCTAGTGACTAACAGAGGCACCAGGCATGAACATGGTACACTTGCATACTGTGCAGGCAGAACACTCATACACATTAAAAATATATTAATAAATATTTTATAAGCTACAAGTACTGATTAATGTTTTATTTTCCAAGGTAGATTCTAAAATGGTGTGTAGGCAAGAAAAGAAAAGTGGGAGTGGAGAGAGGCAGTGAGGAGAGAAAAATATTGCTTGAAGAAGGATGGAGGAGGCCAGAAGTCAAGGCTTCCCACAGAGTATTTTGCTTCTTTTCCAGGTGATCACAAGAAATACAGAGACTCTCCTGAACTGGGGGCTCCTCTAGCCCTCCCACGCACAGAGGTACGCCATCCTCAAACTTAGTGGGCAGAGAGAAACCTCATATGCTTTTTAGACACTTATGATCATAAAGCCAAATTATATACCTCACAAAGCAAATACTAAGTCTCCTAATTTTGCTGAGTCACTCTCCTAGCAGAATGGGTGGTCACAGGACACAGCAGTTGATTCTTAAAAATAAGAACACACATAAAAGTATGAGGCAAAAAGATGAAATTTGATTTAAAAAAAAATAATACTTGGAATTTCCTCTAGGGATTTTTTTTTCTATTTTGCTGTTGACTTTGTTTTCAGCAGCTCTGATAGGACCCAGCACTTTGTAAGCATCTAAGGTTCATCCCTCCCCAGAACCTATGTAAGAAATGGGAGCATGAACTGATAACCCCAGCCCTCAGGAAGCAGCTCCCTCATGCTTAGTGGATATCTAACTTAGCCTATTTGGTGAATTACAGACCAATGAAAGATCTGTCTTAAAAGCAAAGTGGACAGTAGCTGAAGAACATGAAAGATATCCTCTGGCCTCCACATGCAAATGTGTATATGCACATACATACCTGTACCTACACACACATATGCACACAACATGTGTTCACATGCACACACCACAAAAGGAAATGTTTTATCAGTTTACAACTTTTTAAGATCCAGACCAAGACCAAGTTGACTCCAGTACTGTCAGAGCAAAACAGCACAAATGGGAAGTGAGAAGGAAAAGACCAAGGTCCTACAGTCTTGGAGGATACAGTCTCAGTGACCCAAGAACGTACTACTAGTCCCAACAGGTGCCCAGGCCTTTAACACATAGTAACCAGCATATCAGCTCTCTTTAAAAACACCAAATAATATTTTCTAAAGCATCTCCAAATAACAAGACCTCAAGCATAAAGTTTTTGATGGATAATAGATTGAAAATGTCAAAGAAAAGCATTCATCTATAAGAGGATCTAGGGACGAATTTGTATTAATGGTAATATAAATCTAAGTGTTCTTCGCAGAAACAAAATTCTTTAAGAACCGAGCTATTGTGTCACTTACTGTAAGATATTCAGGAAACTTAAAGCATGCCCAAGTGTAGTAACAACCCCTTAGTGCAGTGGTTCATTTTAACAATAGTGTGGTTCTTGTAACATACCTACTTCCAAATATCTAAAATGTTGGGGGTAGATATTCAACAAACTAAAGCTCTCAATTGATTTGCCCCAGTAAGAAATAAATACAGAAGTGCCTAAATTGTTTTCCTACTAAGGAAAGTCAAGATCAAGACATAAACAAATAAACACTATTGTATTTTGAACTAAATGATTAGAAATTAGATGAATCCTCTTTCATTGGCTTTCCATTGCCTCCTCAAATCCACTAAGTAAATACAGACAACAATCTCTCTTCAGTGCCATTTACTGAACTCAGTTAACTATGTTAATTTGAGCAGGGTTGAAAGGAAAAACTGAAATATGGGCTAAAACCTCAATGAAGGTATTAAAATGTTTTTACATGATTCGTTTGATAAGAAATGCTGTGAGACTCTTGAACATCCTCACTCTTAGTGGAATGGAAGTACTTTTTGCAACTTGTAGCACTCAGCCAAGAGGTGGCAAGAAACCAGGTACCTGGGTGAAACTTCCATGTATGTCTAGAAGGAAACAGGTATCGAGTCCTGGCAAAGACCAAGTGGGAGCTCCTTTGGACAGTACATGGAGAAGCCTACTATGGAAATCTGAATAAGCAGGGATAGAAATGCAGCTGACAATCGACTCCAAGAGGAAACATCGAATGAAAGTAAAAACAAGTATTCTTGGCTATAAACCAGCCTCATGAGTTAAAAAATAACCACAATGCTTTAACTGCTTTATTTTGTGCTCCTAGATAACAATCTAAATTAGTCCAGACACTATGCCTGGCCTTTTAACCAGAGTATGTTCACCCTGGGATAACTCATCTTCTTTCAGTCCCCTTGATGGCAGGATTTGTAGTCCAGTAGGATAAATACACCACATTAAAAAAAAAAAAAAAAAAAGAAAAGTAAGAGTTTTCATTCACACATAGTTACAAAATGAGGGAGTCTAGGCAACTCATAGCTCTTACAGAGAAATTGGAGTCCCTACACTACAATGAGTAAAAGATATTTAAACACTAGTATATCATGAATTCAAGGCACTAAATAGTAACACTAAAGTGTTTGTTCTGCTAGTGTTATACTGAATGTAAAATGTACCTAATGCTTGACACAGAAACAAAGTATTAGGAAATGCATGTAACTATGCATTTAGTGGATGAGAAACAGATACTTTCTTTTCTGTTTAGCTGTGTCTTGGGTAATACCCATCTTTGTGGAAAATTAAGTGAGAAGATCTAAACTACCACAGAAATTAAGAGTTTATTCAAGTCATTTGTTCACTCGTTCTTTTCTTTTCTTTGAAGTAAGGTTTTACTATGTATCTGAGGCTGTCCTTGAATCCACTGTATACCTCATTCTGGTGTCTAATATGTAGCAATATTTCTGCCTTAGGCCCCTTCCCTACTGAGATTACAGGAAAGCACCACCATGCCCAGCTAGGGAATCTTCTCATTTGATAACATCAATTCTTCCCAACAAAAGTATAAGTCAGCTCTTGGTCTCTTGCTCCTCCCTTGCTCTTTTCCTGCTTCCCTTCTGTCTTCTCTCCCCATTTCCTTACCCCCTCTCTCTCTCCACATGCTCATAGCCAGCCACTACTCCCCTTCTGTTCTGTTCCGTTCTTTTCTGACCTCCTCCTCTTCCTCTTCCTCTTCCTCTTCCTCTTCCTCCTCCTCCTCTTCCTCCTCCTCTTCTTCTTCTTCTTCTTCTTCTTCTTCTTCTTCTTCTTCTTCTTCTTCTTCTCGTCCTCCTCCTCCTCCTTCTCCTCTCTCTCTTTCTCTCTCTCTGTGCCATTCTCTGCCTTTCTCTGCTTCTACTACCCCCATAACTCCCCTCCCCATATCCTGAATAAGCTCTATTCTATACTTTAAAAGAAAGTCTAAGTATTCTGCTTGGCACCAGCCCCATGCCACCTTGGGAATGAATTCTGAGGACTGTCCTATGGTCCCCAGAGGACTCTCCACGCCTCAGGCACTCTAGCACACCCAGGATCTTAGGATCACTGAGGAAAGTCAGCATCCAGAGAGGGCTTTCATCCTCAGCCAGGAGGCAGAGCTGAGACCCAGATCTCTGGGGACCTTCCCCTAAGAAGGAGAGTCGGTCTCTAGGGAGGGCTCTGACCCTGAGACTCAGGTGAGAGCACCATCTTGGATCCTGGGTCTTTTAAAGATCAGTCCATGCAGGAGAGCACACAGGGTGAAGAAGCTTCTTGAACAGGGTATCTTCGGGCCTTCATCATCAGCCAAGAGGTGGATCTGAGCTCCAGACCTCTGTGCACCTTCTCTGCAAGAAGTGATCTTGCCTGCAGAGAGTGCTATGACCACTGGGACTCAAGAGAGAGTTGGACTCCCAGGAGTGCTGACAGAGGCTAACAGAATCACAGGAGGAATGAGCTCCAGCCAGAGACAACTAGAATATCTAACACCAGAGATTACCAGATGGTGAAAGGCAAACGTAAGAATCTTACAGAAACCAAGATAATTCAGCATCATCAGAACCCAGTACACCCACCACAGCATGTCCTGGATACCCCAACACACCCAAAAAAGCAAGATTCAGATTTAAAATCATATATCATGATGCTGGTAGAGGATTTTAAGAAGGGCATTAATAACTCACTTAAAGAAATACAGGAGAGCACTGCTAAACAGGTAGAAGACCTTAAAAATGAAGCACAAAATCTCTCAAAGAATTACAGAAAAACACTGCTAAACAGGTAGAAGACCTTAAAGAGGAAACACAAAACTTCCTTAAAGACTTACAAGAAAACACAACCAAACAAGTGATGGAATTGAACAAAACTATCCAAGATCTAAAAATGGAAGTAGAAACAATAAAGAAAACCCAAAAGGAAACAATTCTGGAGATAGAAACCTTAGGAAAGAAATCAGGAACCATAGATATGAGCATCAGCAACAGAATATGAGAGATGGAAGAGAGAATCTCAGGTGCAGAAGATTCCATAGAACACATGGACACAACAATCAAAGAAAATGCAAAATGCAAAAAGACCCTAACTCAAAACATCCAGGAAATCCAGAAAACAATGAGAAGACCAAACCTAAGAATGATAGGTATATATGAGAATGAAGATTTTCAACTTAATGACCCAGTAAATATCTTCAACAAAATTATAGAAGAAAAAATTCCTAACCTAAAGAAAGAGATGCTCATACATACAAGAACCCTAGAGAACTTCAAATAGACTGGACTAGAAAAGAAATTCCTCCCAACATATAATAATCAGAACAACAAATGCACTAAAGATAGAATATTAAAAGCAGTAAGGAGAAAAAGGTCAAGTAACATATAAAGGCAGACCTATTAGAATTATACCAAATTTCTCAGCAGAGACTATGAAAGCCAAAAGATCCTGGACAGATGTTATACAGACCCCAAGAGAACACAAAAGCCAGCCCAGGCTACAATTCCCAGCAAAACTCTCAATTACCACAGATGGAGAAAACAAAGTATTCCATGAGAAAACCAAATTCACATAATATCTTCCCATGAATCCAGCCCTTCAAAGGATAATAAAGGGAAAACATCAACACAAGGGCAGAAACTAAACCTTAGAAAAAGCAATAAAGTAATCCTTCAACAAACCTAAAAGAACATAGCCGCAAGAACAGAATTCCAACACTAACAACAAAAATAACAGGAAGCAACAATTTCTTTAGTATCTCTTAATATCGATGGACTAAATTCCCCAATAAAAAGACATAGACTAACAGACTGGCTACATAAACAGGACCCAACATTTTGCAGGAAACCTACCTCAGGGACAAAGACAGACACTACCTCAGAGTAAAAGGCTGGAAACAATTTTCCAAGTAAACAGTCCAAAGAAACAGGCTGGAGTAGCCATACTAATAAGAATAAAATTGACTTCCAACCCAAAGTTATCAAAAAAGACAGGGAGGGACACTTCATACTCATCAAAGGTAAAATCTTCCAAGATGAACTCTCAATTCTGAATATCTATGCTACAAATGCAAGAGCAGCCACATTCATTAAGGAAACTCTAGTAAAGCTCAAATTACACATCGTACAACACACAATAATAGTGGGAGACTTCAACACCCCAATCTCATAAATGAACAGATCTGGGAAACAGAAACTAAACAGACACCACAGTGAAACTAACAGAAGTTATGAAACAAATGGATTTAACAGATATCTACAGAACATTTTAACCTAAAACAAAAGGACATACATTCTTCTCAGCACCTCATGGTGCCTTCTCCAAAATTGACCATAAAATTGGTCACAAAACAGGCCTCAACAGATATAAAACTATTGAAATTACCCCCATGCATCCTATCAGCTCACCACAGACTAAGCCTGATCTTCAATAACAGCATAAATAATAGAAAGCCAACATTCATGTGGAAGCTTAACAACACTCTGTTCAATGATAAATTGGTCAAGAAAGAAATAAAGAAAAATATTAAAGATCTTTTAGAGTTTAATGAAAATGAAGACACAACATATCCAACCTTATGGGACACAATGAAAGTGTCCTAAAAGGAAAACTCATAGACCTGAGTTCTGCCAAAAAGAAACTAGAGAGAGCATACACTAGAAGCTTGACAGCACACCTAAAAGCTCTAGAACAAAAGGAAGCAAATACACCCAAGAGGACTAGAAGGTAGGAAATATTCAAACTTGGGGCTGAAATCAACCAAGTGAAAATAAAAAGAACTATACAAAGAATCAACCAAATCAGGAGCTGGTTCTTTGAGAAAATCAACAAAATAGATAAACCCTTAACTAGACTAACTAGAGGGCACAAGTACAGTATCCTAATTAACATATACAGAAATTAAAGAGGAGACATAACAACAGAACCTGAGGAAATCCAAAACACCATCTGATTCTACTACAAAAGGCTATACGCAACAAAACTAGAACACCTGGATGAAATGGACAATTTCCTAGACAGATGCCAGGTACCAAAGTTAAATCAGGATCAGATTAACGATCAAAACAGTCCCATTTCCCCCTAAAGATATAGAGGTGGTCATTAATCTTATCCCAACCAAAAAAAAAAAAAAAAAAAAAAAAAAAAAAAAAAAAAAACAAAAAAAAAAAAAAAAAAAAAAACAAAAAAAAAAAACCAGGACCAGATGGATTTAGTAGAGTTCTATCAGACTTTCAAAGAATACCTAATTCCAATTCTCCTCTAACTATTCCACAAAACAGAAACAGAAGGTACTCTACGGAATTCATTCTATGAAGCCACAATTACTCTGATACCTAAACACATAAAGACCCAACAAAGAAAGAGAACTTCAGACCAATTTCCCTTATGAATACCAATGCAAGACTACTCAATAAAATTGTCACAAACTGAATCCAAGAACACATCAAAATGATCATACATCATGATCAAGTAGGCTTCATTCCAGGGACCCAGTGATGGTTTAATATATGGAAATACATCAATGTAATCCACTATATAAACAAACCCAAACACAAAAACCACATAATCATCTCAATTAGATGCTGAGAAAGCATTTGACAAAATCCAACACCCATTCAAGATAAAAGTCTTGGAAAGATCAGGAATTCAAGGCCCATACCTAAACATAATAAAAGCAATATACGCCGGGCGGTGGTGGTGCACGCCTTTAATCCCAGCACTTGGTAGGCAGAGGCAGGCAGATTTCTGAGTTTGAGGCCAGCCTGGTCTACAAAGTGAGTTCCAGGACAGCCAGGGAGGGCTACACAGAGAAACCCTGTCTCGAAAAACCAAACCAAAAAAAAAAAAAAAAAAAAAAAAAAAAAAAAAAAAAAAAAAAAAAAAAAAAAAAAAAAAAAAAAAAAAAAAAAAAAAAAAAAAAAAAAAAAAAAAAAAAAAAAGCAAATATACAGTAGCCAACATCAAAGTAAATGGAGAGAAGCTGGAAGCAATCCCACTAAAATCAGGGACTACACAAGGCTGCCCACTATCTCCCTACCTATTCAGTATAGTACTCGAAGTCCTAGCCAGAGCAATTAGACAACAATAGGAGATCAAGGGGATACAAATTTGAAAGGAAGAAGTCAAAATATCACTATTTGCAGATGATGTGATAGTATATATAAGTGACCCTAAAATTTCCACCAGAGAACTCCTAAGCCTGTTAAACAGCTTCTGTGAAGTAGCTGGATATAAAATTAACTCAAACAAATCAGTGGCCTTTCTCTACACAAAGGATTAACAGGCTGAGAAAGAAATTAGGGAAACACAACCCTTCCCAATAGTCACACATAATATAAAATACTGTGGTGTGACTCTAACTAAGCAAGTGAAAGATCTGTATGATAAAAACTTCAAGTCTCTGAAGAAAGAAATTGAAGAAGATGAAAAGGTCTCCCATGCTCATGGATTGGCAAGGATTATATAGTAAAAATGGCTATCTTGCTGAAAGAAGATTCAATGCGGTCCCCATCAAAATTCCAACTCAGTTCTTTACCAAGTTAGAAAGGGCAATTTGCAAATTCATATGGAATAACAAAAATCCTAAGATAGCAAAAGCTATTTTCAACAATAAAAGAACCTCTGGTAGATTCACCACCATGCCTGACTTCAAGCTGTACTACAGAACAATTATGATAAAAACTGCCTGGTACTGGTACAGTGACAGACAGATAGATCAATGGACTATAATTGAAGACCCAGAAATGAATCCACACACCTATGGTCACTTGATCTTTGACAAGGGAGCAAAAGTCATACACTGGAAAAAAGACAGCATTTTCAACAAATGGTGCTGGCTGAACTGGCAGTTATCATGTAGAAGAATGTGAATTGATTCATTCTTATCACCTTGTACAAAGCTCAAGTCTAAATGGATCAAGGAACTCCACATAAAACCAGAGATAATAAAACTTCGAGAGGAGAAAGTGGGGAAAAGCCTTGAAGATATGGACACAGGGGAAAAATTCCTGAGTATAACAGCAATGGTTTGTGCTGTAAGGCGAAGAATTGACAAATGGGACCTCATAAAATTGCAAAGCTTCGTAAGGCAAAAGACACTGTCAATAAGACAAAAAGGCCTTCAGCAGATTGGGAAAGTATCTTTACCAATCGTAATCTGATAGGGGACTAATATACATTATATACAAAGAACCTAAGAAGCTGGACTCCAGAAAATCAAATAAAGCTATTAAAAAAAAATGGACTACAGAGCTGAACAAAAAATTCTCAACTGAGGAATACCGAATGACTGAGAAGCACCTGAAAAAAAAATGTTCAACATCCTTAATCATCAGGAAAGTGCAAATCAAAACAACCCTGAGATTCCACCTCACACCAGTCAGAATGGCTAAGATCAAAAATTCCTGTGACAGCAGATGCTGGTGAGGATGTGGTGAAAGAGGAACACTCCTCCATTGTTAGTGGGATTGCAAGCTGGTACAACCACTCTAGAAATCAGTCTGGTAGTTCCTCAGAAAATTAGACATAGTACTATTAGCAGATCCAGCAATACCTCTCCTGATCATATACCCAGAAGACATTCCAATTGGTAATAAGGACACATGCTCTACTATGTTCATAGCAGCCTTATTTATAATAGCCAGAAGCTGGAAAGAACCCAGATGTCCCTCAACAGAGGAATGGATACAGAAAATGTGGTACATTTACACAATGGAGCACTACTCAGCTATTAAAAACAATGAATTTATGAAATTCTTAGGCAGATGGGTGGATCTTGAGGATAACTCACATGATATGCACTCACTGATAAGCGGGTATTACTCCAGAAACTTAGACTACCCAAGATAAGTTTGAAAAACACATGAAACTCAAGAAGAAGGAAGACAAAAGTGTGGATGCTTCATTCCTCCTTAGAATGGGGAACAAAATACCCAGAGACAAAGTTTGGAGCTGAGATGAAAGGATGGACCATCTAGAGACTGCTCCACTCATGGATCCATCCCAAAACATCCACCAAACCCAGACACTATTGCATATATCAGCAAGATTTTGCTGAAAGGACCCTGATATAGCTGTCTCTTGTGAGGCTATGCCAGTGCCTGGCAAATACAGAAGTGGATGCTCACAGTCATCTATTGGATGGAACACAGGGCCCCCAATGGAGGAGTTAGAGAAAGTACCCAAGGAGCTGAAGGGACCTGCAACCCTATAGGTGAACTAACTAGTACCCCCCAGAGCTTGTGTCTCTAGCTGCATATGTACCAGAAGATGGCCTAGTCATCCATCATTGGGAGGAGAGGCCCTTGGTCTTGATAAGATTATATACCTCAATACAGGGGAATGCCAGGACCAAGAATTGGGAGTGGGTGGGTTGGGGAGCAGTGCAGGGGGAGGGTATAGGAGACTTTTGGAATAGCATTTGAAATGTAAATGAAGAAAATATCTAATAAAAAGTCTAAGTCAATTAATTCCTAGATAGGCATAAATTATGGCTCTCTTCATTTTAAAAGCTCTTGGTAATTGGAAAAATAATCTCAAAAATCTCCAAACTATCCTTTCTTTAGAAATATTAAGCTTGGAACACAGCAGTAATGGCCCATAGCTGCTGCTTGATATTCTGTTTCCATAAGATATGTCCAGCTCACAAAGAAATGAAAATTATGGAAGAGGCAGAGTGGATATGATCAAATTACACAATATTTAATTCTCTAAAAATTAATAAAAACATCACATTAAAATAATAATAAAGGAAATTAATCAGAAAGAAAAATTTCTAGATGAGGATAAGAGTGGAGCCCCAGTGATCTCCCCTACAAGGAGCCCTTTTGTACTATAAACCCATTTCCCGAAAGATGTTTCCTGTAGTAGATTTCATTGGAACTCATCACCCACTGAGTCTTTACCTGCTTTCTAATCCACCATATTCTGCATATTCATTGTTAAGTTTACATTGTATCAGGCTGAAAAGCTGGTTAAGAACACTGACTGCTCTTCCAGAGGTCCTGAATTCAATTCCCAGCAACCACATGGTGGCTCACAACCATCTGTAATGGGATTGGATATCCTCTTCTGGTCTGTCTCAAGATAGCAACTGTATATTCACATACATTAGATAGATAGATAGATAGATAGATAGATAGATAGATAGATAGATAGATGTAGAAAACTGTTGAAAAACACATATTACTCAAAAACGTAATTATTTAGAAAAAAAAGGATTACATTTTATCTACTTCCTAGTCACACAGCTCTAACATACCCACCAATATGTCTGGTCTTTGAATGGGTAGATGGATGAATAGATGTGGCTTAAATAAATTTATAATTTTTATCATTTTTCTTCTTTTATACCATAAACTGTAGGAATTATGCAAATACTAAGGGAAGTCCCTTGTGCCATTATAAACCATATGAATTATTAAATCTCTCTCTCTCTCTCTCTGGAGGAAATATTTAGTTTGGCTCTTAGTTACTGAAGGTTTTAATCTGTCATGGAACAGCAGGCATAGTGATTAAGTTCAGGGTGGAAAGAGCATGTGACAGACTGTATGGTGTAGCAGTAACCACACGGGGCAAGATGGAGTGAAGGCTAGCTACACTCTGCAGAGGTCTGTCTACCACCCAGGCACAACTCCCTAAAGCTTCCACAGACTTCAAACACAGCGCCACCAGCTGGAGAAAAAGTTTCAAAACCTGAGCTTTCAGGGACATTTCAATCTGTAAGATGTATTCAACAACCTTTTGTAGTCCATTTTTTACCAGGTTAGATAATAGTTGAGCCTTCACAATGAGAGACAGATAACTAGAACTGAGGCAAAAAGCAGTAATAGTAGATGTGTTCATCATCAGCACGCCTTCTAAAATCACTTTTTTCAGGATGAAATCTTAATCTACTATTGAAAGAAATATCGCCATGATTTTTCTTCTTAAAATTTGCTCTCTATACTTGGCCAGTTTTTAATGTTAAAAACCAAAAGCTATTTTTGTAATTTGAATACACCTCAGGATCTAGGAATCCCAAGAAAGTATTCTCTGTTATGATTTCACCAGGAAAAAATAAAAATTACTATTGTGTAGTTTTGTCGTCTTTGTAAGTTAGCCCACTTGTGAGCCTACCAGAATGGCAATGGTTGTGGTTAGCTGCAGGATTTGTAGCATTAGTTTGGAATGCTTGGAAAGTTAACACTAACTAAACAAATAGCCTCCGATTTTAGATTTGAAAGTAGGTTTAGGAGAGACTATAGCTGCCGGTAAATGAAATATATTTCTATTGAAAGTGAGGCAGAGGGAGAGTACTAAATGGACCGTAGGTGGGCCCACTATAATCAAAGTCATTTTAGCAGTAATCACCTGCATGTTCTCTCTCACTTTGCTAGAAAGACATGCTTCAATTAATAGCTTCTAGACTGTCTTTTCCATACACTGGACCTATCTGCGGATGAGAGTCCATGGATAGGAAGGAGGGAGAGCCAGAGCTCAGAATCTAACCCAGAAAGAATCAAGGAAAAAAAGTATGGCCGGTGCTACTCACGGCTCTGCCTGGAGACTCCGGTCCTCCGCCACGTAATTGGAAGGAATGTAGCCCTGCAGCTGCTGACCTAAGCCGGTTCCCTTCTTTTCCAAATGTCTGGCCAACCACCAGCCCTCATGCGAAGAGTCCAAGACTTGGAGTTTGTCGCCGGCATGGAAGCTCAAGTCCTCTGCAGTACGTGCTTGGTAATCAAACAGAGCCACAAAATACTGGCCATAGCTTCTCTCAGGCTCTTGTGACCTAGGAGCCTCTGGGGGACAGTAGGCCCCTGGATTCTCAATCACCACTGACTTGTCTGCCTCTTGAGACCAGCAGGGGAGAAAAGGCTGCAGGTATGCCCAGAGCCTCACACAGACGCCACCCATGGTGTTCTAGCTAGTAGTAGCAGGGGAGGATAGTCCTCTCCCCGGGAGCTGTACAGAGCCACTGTCCTCCACCGGGCAGCTTCCAAATCAGCTGCAACTCACCATCCCGAGCAGAGCAGAGCTATAGTCCTGCTGTGGATCTCTCCGGCAGATCTGGGCTTGGCCAAGACACTCACAGCTGGCTTTCTGTTTGTAGCTGCTGCCCTGAGGCAAAACCAAGAGAAGACTGAGCTGGACGTCCAGTGAGAAGGTGCTTCTTCCTGACTGCCTGGGCACCAAACAATAAGCAAAATAAAAAGGGTTTTTTGTTTTGTTTTGTTTTGTTTTTTTAGAGGGACATTTGAGAACAAAGAACAGCCACCTCTCCCTCTGTCCCCGGAAAAAGTTACAGAGAGACTAACTCCAGGCAAAAGCTCCCAGCCCGGCCTGCTCCAGCTGCTCTCACCCTGCTTCAAGCCTGCAGCTGAGTGAGTCCTGCTCTCTCCCGAGCTTTCCTTCTTGCTAATGAATAACCAGGCCTTGGAGGTTATCGCCTTTAACATCCTGAGCTGTACAGACTGTAATAATTCCTCCTAACTTCCTGGTTTCTTTTTGTCTGATCTAAAAGGAACTCCCAGGTCAGCTTTACCCCTCCCTCCTCCCACACCCAGGATAGACCAGCCCCCTTACCAAGAAGCCAGATTCTTAAAGCAGCCAAAACCCATACTCTAGAGAAACAGGCTAGCCCAGATGACTGTCTTGCTATATTCCCTACACAAAATGCAAGGCAGAGATTTATTTCCTAAGATATATGAGTAGGATTGTTTTGATACTGGTAGAGAAAAATTTTAAAGGAGAAAACTGGGTCTTTAGGTATGTTCTGCCAAACATGAGGCAATTTAAGAAGAGCCATTCAGTCCCTACCATTTTTTTTAATCACTAGGAATAGATTTTAATAGCCTCAGTAGTTTCTGGGGAAAAAAAATTAGAAAAGCAGCTGGGTAAAATGCTGAGAACCCGAAAGGCTGCTTTTTCCCACAGAGACATCTCATTCCTGATCCGTTACATCACTATTCCTGTAGGACATGGACCCAAGCACACAGGAGGAACAGGTGGCAGGTTAATAAGACCATTTGTGGAGATTGTGTCTGTTCAAGTTGGATCTCAGGTCCATATTCATTCTGACTCTGTGGTGGTTGTGGTAAGACCTTGGAACAACTAAGGCTCAGGTTAAGATAGCCATTCTGGGACTGGAGCACTGAGGGCCAGCAGAAAAAAATGGAAACAGGCAACCTCGGGAGGGGACCATTTCTTAAGGGAATTAAGGTTGCAAATGACAAAACAGGCCCCAATGTCCTTTGTCTTCCACATACATGTACTTCCATACATAGACACATATCCACCACACATGTCACACAAACAAACATACACATACACACACACACACACACACACACACACACACACACACACACTTTATATATATATATATATATATATATATATATATATATATATATATCCAAATTCTGAGACATATTTTGTTCAATTTTAATAGCGTGAGACCTAAAACAAAATTCACATGTAATTCCTTATTTTATACAGAAATGAAAATAGTGATCATGATACCAATGAATCATAACAAATATTCTTTGCCAAACACCATGAACTGTGAAAGTGTGGTATCTTCTTGATTCCTTTAAGCATGGCTGCAGATGCTGTGGTCTCTCCTGGGACATCTACATGATCTAGAAACAGAGAGAGTTGGAAGGTCCACCAGGCACAGGTAGACCCAAACTTAACTTTAAGTGGATTTAAGACTCCAAACCCTTTGCTACCTTAAATTTAAATATGCCTTCACTGTGACTAGGTCAAAACATTGTGGGAAAAGTCAGTGACAAACAGCCCAGCCCAGCCCCTGAGCAGGTGAAGAAACTTAAATAGGACCAACCACCCAAGGATGTCGGGAGAGCAGTGGCCTGGGAACCTGACCGAGTGTGCAAGGATTTTCTCATGTCAGTGACACCAGAACTCTCCTGTGCACCCAAGCTTGAAGCCTGACAGGTGTCTTTGACACATTCTCTGGCTGCTTTCAGCTAGTCAATCATCTATGTCTGTTCAGCCTTCTTTTCATTTATTCCACAAAACAAAACAAAACAAACAAAAATACCCACTCTATCTGAATAACAACTTGCCACTGAACAGAAAACAGAAAGTTCCACAGTCTTCACTGGCCTCTCTTACTCCCGGTCATTCCTATCTCCAACGTCCCTGAACCCTGAGGTGAATGGCCATTGACTGTGGACAGAGCACAAGCAGCCTTATGTATCAGTGACGAAGGGTTTTCTGTGTTCCCAGAACCACACTGGGAATGTTGTAAATAATTCAGTATTTAAAGAACAAGGTCTATGAAGGAGCTGTGTAATTCTGCTTTGTTTTGAGAAGAAACTGAGGCTTAGAGAGGTTAGGTGGCCTGCCCAAGCGGCCAGAGCCACCAATTGGTTGAACCATGAGTAGCAAGCTCCCAGCAGACCTGGAAAATATAATTCCTTGGCTTTGTCAACTCAATAAACAAACAAACAAACAAAAAACAAATAAATCTAATACATCGTGAAGGCTAAATTCTCCAGCAGCTTTCAGCATGTTTGGAATGAAAACTAAACTCAAAACACACAAAGCCCCGTAACTCCCCCAATGTCATGGTCTGTCACTCCTGTTACTCAGTTCCAAAAACTGCTTGCTACCAATAGCTCCTGACAACAGAGTCCACATTCCCGACTATGACACAGCCTTCCTCCTCTCACCCCCCTGATGACTTATTTCCTTGCCATTTTTCCAGGTTGGCTTGAGTGGCATCTTCTCTGACATGATAGATTAGTACTTTGTGCCCTGCTGATGTCTGACACCAACTTTTACTCGGCTGCTCAGTGAGCCGCTCTTGGTTCCCTTAGTATTTGCTTTCTCAGACTAGTACCCTGGTTTTTGAACCTTTGATGCTTCTCAGAATGTCTCCAATGTAAATAGTAGAATATTTGTGAATGACTTAGTTCACAAGGATGAAAAGAGAGAGATGCATACGGAGAGGAGAAAAGAGCAGAGAGGGTGAGGACAGAAAGGAAAGTAGGAGGAATATGTAGAGGCGGGAAATGGGTTTAATGGGTTTGAGGTGAGGCCACACTTTTGAAATACCTGCACAAAGTGAAAGAGAGTCTGGAGGGTGAAAATGGCCTCAACATAAGGCTTTTTGAAGGTGTCTCTCCTATTTTAGACCCTTACTGAACCTGCTGCCCAGACCAGCTTTCCTTCCTCTGGCAACTGTCCCCTCTAATCCCTATACTAAACTTCCAAAGTACATTAATAAAATCTGTCTCTTGCACAGTAACTTTCAGTAGGTCCTCACTGCCTGAAAAAAAAAATATATGGCTTGGAATGAAAGCTGAGGAATGCACACTTTATCTGGACTTTATCAGACACGGCCTTTTGACATTCCGCTCCATTACATCCCTGCATTAGTTCTCCAGCTCAACTAAATTGCTTTATTGAGGCTCCCAGTAAGCCTTATCTGTTGCTACATCTAGTTCTGTCTCCTCTGACATTCTTTTGCTCAGCATTCCTTCTCCTCCCAGAAGATCCTGGCCTGCATTTCAAAGTCTGAATAAATTCCTATTACTTCCTTGAGGCCTTCCTCTCGGCATCCCAGCCAAAACCAACTTCCCTTCCTCTGAGACTTTTTTGGCTCTGCATGCCCTGCTCCTAGTAGCCACTACCTTCAGTAAATTTAACACTCCTCCTGTGCCTGTTTTTCAGAGTGTTGTGACATGAACTCCCACTGCTGGTTGGTAGCATTTCTGCGCCAGTTCATGGCTTGGCAGGTCCTTCAGTCCCACACTACTGTTAAGTCACTCACCAGTCTGCAGGGCTCAGTGGACTCCACCTGTTAGAATTTTGTCTAAGTTCTGCCCACAGTTGCCTGGCAACAACCAAGAATGCCTGACTCAATATAAAAGGGGCTGTTTGCCCCCTCCTCTCTCTCTTGCTCTCTTGCCTTCTTGATCCCCACTCTGTCCTCCTGTTCCTTCCCCCTCTCCCTCCATTCCCCTCCCCCTTCTCTCTTCATGAGCTCATGGCCAGCTTCTACTCCTCTCTTCTCTCACTCCTCTCTCTCTCTCTCTCTCTCTCTCTCTCTCTCTCTTTGCCTTTCTCTGTCTCTACTTGTCTGTACCTTCTCAACTTTCCTCCCCATGCCCTGCATAAACTCTGTTCTATACAATACCTCATGTGGCTGGTCCCTCAGGAGGAAGAAATGGCTCAGCATGGGCCCAAGGAGGTACCCCCTTTCCCCACACCTGACTGCACCTTCACCAAACATGTTCCTTCTCTCCTTATCTTTTTATAAAAACACAACACCTCTGCTGACTTTGCCACAGAAATTCACTGAAATGTCAAATCTGGTTGATGTAATTTCCATTGCTTGCTTTAAAGACAACAGTGAAATATCACCTGGCTAACATACACATCAACTTTCCTCTAGGAACAATTATTTCCACTTCTTACCCAATTTTCTTTCTTTCCTTTCTTTACTGATAATGATACATTTTGAGAAAAGCAAAGGCCTTTTCTTTAAAAGTCTTCTAAGTCATAAGTGACCAAAAGAAAAATAGGTAGAACTCCTTAGGTGAAAAAATACTGATGGGTGTGGACACTGGAAAAACTATTTTCTACCTCTATAATCTCTTTCCTTTTGTGAAGAACTCACTTAATATGTTTAGAATAGGGGGAAAAATGGGCTGGAGAGATGACTCAGTGGTTAAGAGCACTAAGTGTTCTTCCAGGAGGTCCTGAGTAGCTCACAACCATCTGTAATTGAATCTGATGCCCTCTTCTGGTGTGAGTGTACTTACATAAAATGAATTAATAAATCTTTTTTTTTTTTTAAAGAATAGGAAAAACAAAAACAAACAAAGAAAAACCCTCCTGGAAAGACAATAAAATCTCTGGGCCATGTGGAGACCAGATATTACAGGTGGTCTGAGTCAATATCTTTGGCTGAGAGGCCACCCTTAAGAAGAGAGTCTCACTTTAAGCAATGCTAAAGAAATAGTTAAATAGTTAAATGGCTAAAGAATAACTAGTTCTTTAATGAGATACTATATGTTTCTTCCACAGAATCCCTGTCCCTAGCAAGGGACTGGGAATTAGACAGAATCCCTGATAGACAAATAATGAGAGGGCCCATGACTAGGTAATAAAGATGATGAACTTAGAATCCACAGTGCCCAGAGCAGATCTTATGACACAGCTATCCATACCCAAATACCACTGGGAGAGAGCTGGTCTCCCAGCAGTGCTGGCACACCTGTAAGCATAGGCTAGACCACCACTTCTGATCAAATTCCTGGCCCAAGAGGGACCAGACCAGAATCATCAGCACACAGGAACCAAAGAATAGACTGGGACAGGATCCTTCCGGTTTCCATTTGGTCCCAGAGCGTACCTGGTGCCACAGCTCTCTATACCCAAATTCCTCCAGGAGAGAACTGGTATCCCAGGAGTATTGACACACAAGCTTGAAAGTGGGACAAGCCACAATCAGAGACAGCAAGACCAACACCAAAGATATTCTGATGGCTAGAGGCAATGGCAAGAACATAAGAAACAGAAATCAAGGATACTTGGCATCATCAGAACGAAGTTCTCTCACCACAGTGAGCCCTGGATATCCCAACACACCAGAAAAGCAAGACTAGTCCTTTATTATCTCATGATGATGATGGAGGACTATAAAGAGAACATAAATAACTCCCTTAAAGAAATAAAAGAAAACACAGGTAAACAGGTAGAAGCCCTTAAAGAGGACATACAAAACTTCCTTAAAGAATTACAGGAAAAAATAACCAAACAAGATAAGTAATTGAACAAAACAATTCAGGATATGAAAATGGTAATAGAAACAATAAAGAAATCACAATGGGAAACAATGCTGGAGATAGAGAACCTAGGAAAGAGAATAGGAGTCAAAGACTCAAGCATCACAAACAGAATACAAGATACTATAGAAAATATTGACACAACAGGCAAAGAAAATGAAATAAGTTCCTAAGCCAAAACATACAGGAAATCCAGGACACAATGAGAAAACCAAACCTAAGGATAATAGATATAGAAGAGAATAAACATTCCCAACTTGAAAGACCAGTAAAATCTTCAACAAATTATAGAATAAAACTTCCAGGGCTATACAAAGAAACCCTGTCTTGAAAAAACAAACAAACAAAAATAATAAATAAATAAATAAATAAATAAATAAATAAATAAATAAAATAAAATAACTCAATAACTTTCAATAAGAAAGAGATGCCCATGAACATAAAGAAGCCTACAGAACACCAAATGGACTAGACCAGAAAAGAAATTCCTCCTGTCACATAGTAGTCAAAACACCAAATGCACAAAACAAAGAAAGATATTTAAAGCAGTAAAGAAAAAAGGTCAAGTAACATATAAAGGCAAACCTATCAGAATTACACTTGACTTCTCACCAGAGACTATGAAAGCTAGAAGATCCTGGGCAGATGTCATATAGACCCTAAGAGAACACAAATGCCAGCCCGGGCTACTATACCCAGCAAAACTCTCAATTACCATAGATGGAGAAACCAAGATATTCCAAGACAAAAACAAATTTACACAATATCTTTCCACAAATTTAGTCCTATAAAGGATAATAGATGGAAAACATCAACACAAGGAGGAAAACTACACCCTAGGAAAAGAAAGAAAGTAATCTTCTTTCAACAAACTCAAAAGAAGATAGCCACACCAACATAATTCCACCTCTAGCATCAAAAATTACAGGAAGCAACAATCACTATTCTTTAATATCTCTTAATATCAATGGACTCAATTCTACAATAAAAATACATAGACTAACAGACTGGATATATAAACAGGACCCAGAATGTTGTTGCACACAAGAAATGCACCTCAAGTCAAAGAAAGACACGATCTCAGAAAAAAGGGCTGGAAAACAATTTTCCAAGCAAATGATCTCGAGAAACAAGCTGGAGTAGCCATTCTAATATTGAATAAAATAGACTTTCAACCAAAACTTATCAAAAAACATAAGGAAGGACACTTCATGCTCATGAAAGGAAAAATCAACCAAGAAGAACTCTCAATTCTGAACATCTATGCTCCATATGCACTGACACCCACATTCATGAAAGAAATTTTACTACATCTCAAAGCACTAATTGCACCACACACAATGATAGTGGCGGATTTCAACAACTCACTCTAATCAATGGACAGATCATGGAAACAGAAATTAAACAGAGACACAGTAAAACTAACATAAGTTATGAACCAAATGGATTAAACAGATATCTATAGAACATTTTGTCCCAAAACAAAAGACTATACCTTCTTCTCAGCACCTTATGGTACCTTCTCCAAAATTGACCATATAATCAGTCACAAAACAGGCCTCAACAGATATAAAAAGATTGAAATAATTCCATGCATTCTATCAGATCACCATGAAATAACAACAAAAACAACATAAAGCCCACATACACATGAAAGCTGAACAACCCTCTACTCAATGATTACTTCATCAAGGAAGAAATAAGAAAAAAAATTAAAGACCTTTCAGAATTTAATGAAAATGAAAGCACAATATATCCAAACTTATGGAACACAATGAAAGCAGTGCTAAGAAGAAACCACATAACTCTGAGTGCCTTCAAAGAGAAAATGGAAAGAGCATACACTACCAGCTTAACAGCACACCTGAAAGCTCTAGAACAATAAGAAGCAAATATACCCAAGAAGAGTAGACCACAGGACATAATCAAACTCAGGGCTTAAATCAACCAAGTAGAAACAAAAAGAACTAAGCAAAGAAATGATAACCAGGAGTTGGTTCTTTGAGAAAATCAACAAGATAGATAAACCTTTAGCCAGACTAACCAGAGGGCACAAAAACAATATACAAACTAACAAAATCAGAAATGAAAAGGGAAATATAACAACAGATATTCAAATAAATCATCAGATCCTACTACAAGAGTCCATATTCAACAAAACTGGAAAATCTGGATGAAATGGACAATTTTCAAGACAGATATCAAACACCAAAGTTAAATCAGAATCAGATAAATCATCTAAACAATCCCATAATGTCTAAAGAAATAGGAGCAGTCATTAAAAGTCTCCCAACCAAAAAAAAAAAAAAAAAAAAAAAAAAAAAAAAAAAAAAAAAAAAAAAAAAAAAAAAAAAAAAAAAAAAAAAAAAAAAAAAAAAAAAAAAAAAAAAAAAAAAAAAAAAAAAAAAAAAAAAAAAAAAAAAAAAAAAAAAAAAAAAAAAGCCCAGGATCAAGTGAGTTTAGTGCAGAATTCTATCAGACCTTCAAAGAAGACCTAATACCAATACTCTTCAAACTGTTCCACAAAATAGAAACATAATACTACACAATTCATTCCAGAAGCCACAGTTATGCTGATACCAAAACCACACAGAGACCCAACAACCAAAGAGAATATCAGACCAATTACCAGATGAACATTGATGCAAAAATACTCAATAAAATTCTCACAAACCACATCCAAGAGCACATCAAAACTATCATTCACCACAATCAAGTAGGCTTCATCCCAGGGATACAGGAATGGTTCAATAGTCAGAAATCCATCAATGTAATCCAATATATAAGCAAACTCAAAGAAAAAAAAAAAAACCACATGATCATTTCATGAGATAATGAAAAAGAATCTAATTCAACATCCCTTCATGTTAAAAGTCTTGGAAAGATCAAGAAGTCAAGGCTCACCCATACCTAAACATAGTAAAAGCAATTTACAGCAAACCAGTATCCAGATTAAAACTAAATGGAGAGAAACTTGAAGCAATCCCACTAAAATCAGTGACTAAATAAGGCTGCCATCTTTCTCTCCATATCTATTCAACATAGTACCTGAAGTGCTAGCTAGTGCAATTAGACAACAAAAGGAGGTCAAAGGGATACAAATTGAAAAGGAAGAAGCCAAACTATCACTATTTGCAGATGATATGATACTATAGTTAAGTGTCCACAAAAACTTCACAAAAGAACTCCTACAGCTATAAAACTACTTCAGCAAAGTGACCTGATATAAAATGAACTCAAACAAATCAGTGGCCTTTCTATACTCAAAGGATTTAAGGGATGAGAAAAAAATTAGGGAAACAACACCATTCAAATAGTAACAAATGATATAAAATATCTTGGTGTGACTCTAACAAACAAGTGAAAGGTCTATAAGACAGGAACTTCAAGTCTGTGAAGAAAGAAATCAAAGAAGATATCAGAAGATGAAAAGATCTCCCATGCTTGTGCATTGGAAAGATTAATATAGTAAAAATGGCCACCTTGCTGAAAGCAATCTACAGATTTAATGCAATCGCCATGAAAATTCCAACTCAATTCTTCATGCAGTTAGAAAGAGTAATTCTCAAATTCATTTAAAATAACAAAAAACCCAGTATAGCAAAAACTATTCTCAATAATAAAAGAACTTCTGGAGGAATCACCATCCCTGGCCTCAACATGTTCTACAGAGCAATAGTGATTTAAAAAAAAAAAAAAACTGTATGGTATTTGTACAGTGACAGGCAGGTAGATCATTGAAGACCCAGAAATGAATCCTCACACCTATGGTCACTTGATCTTTGACAAAGGAGCTAAAACCATCCAGTGGAAAACAAATAATGCTGGTTCAAGTGGCTGTCAGGATGTAGAAGAATGCAAATTGATCCATTCTTATCTCCCTGTACGAAGCTCAAGTCCAAGTGGACCAAGGACCTTCATCTTAAACCAGATTCACTGAAACTGATAGAAGAGAAAGTGGGGAAGATCCTCAAACACATGGACACAAGGGAAAAATTCCTGAACAGAACACCAATGGCTTGTGCTGTAATATCAAGAATTGACAAATGGGACCTCATAAAATTGCAAAGCTTCTGTAAGACAAAGGATACTGTCAATAGGACAAAATGGCAACTAGATTGGAAAAATATCTTTACCAATCCTACATCTGATAGAGGGCTAATATCCAATATGTGTAGGAAGAACTCAAGAAGTTAGACTCTAGAAAACCAAGTAACCCTATCAGAAAATGGGGACAGAGCTAAACCAAGAATTCTCAACTGAGGAAACTCAAATGGCCAGGAAGCACCTAAAGAAACTTCAATATCCTTAAT
Source organism: Mus minutoides (assembly GCA_902729485.2). Lineage (NCBI taxonomy): Eukaryota > Metazoa > Chordata > Mammalia > Rodentia > Muridae > Mus > Mus minutoides. The sequence continues at coordinate 8,670 of LR751087.1, read as the reverse complement.
CATCAGGATAATGCAAATCAAAATAACCCTGAGATTCTATCTCACGCAGTCAGAATGGCTAAGATCAAAACCTTAGGTCACAGCAGATGCTGGCAAGGATGTGGAGAAAGAGGAACACTCCTCCATTGATGGCAGGATTGCAAGCTGGTACAACCATTCTGGAAATCAGTCTGTCAGTTTTTCAGAAAATTGGACATAGTACTACCTGAGGACCCAGCCATACCACTCTTGGGCATATACCCAGAAGATGCTCTAACATGTCATAGGACACATGCTCCACTCTATGTTCATAACAGCCTTATTCATAATAGCAAGAATATGGAAAGAACCCAGGTGTCCCTCAACAGAGGAATGGATACAGAAAATGTGATACAGTTACACAATGGAAGATTACTCAGCTATTAAAAACAAGACTTCATAAAATTCTCAGGCAAATGGGTGGAACTTGAAAATGTCATCTTGAGTGAGGTAACCCAATCACAAAAGAACACACACAGTATGCACTCAGTGATAAGTGGATATTATCCCAAAGTTCAGAATCCCCAAGATACAATCCACAGACCATGTGACACTCAGGAAGAAGGAAGACCAAAGTATGGGTGTTTCAGTGCTTCTTAGAAGGGGAAACAAAATACACACAGGAGGAAATACAGAGACAAACTGTGGAGCAGTGACTGAAGGAAAGGCCATCCAGAGACATCCCCACCTGGGATCCATTCCATATACAATTGTCAAACCAGGATGCTATTGTGGATGTGGGGAAGTGTTTGCTGACAGGAGCCTGATATGGCTGTCTCCTGAGAGGTGGGAACCCTGATGGAGGAGTTGGAGAAGAGACTGAAGTAGCTGAGGGAGTTTGCAGCCCCATGGGGTGAGCAACAGTGTCAACTGGCCAGACCTTCCGCTGGAGCTCCCATGGACTGGACCGTCAACCAAGTGTACACATGGAGGGACCCTTGGCTCTAGCCGCATATGTGGCAGAGGATAGCCTTGTTGGACATAATTAGGAGGAATGGCCCTTGGGCCTAAGGGCATTAGTTGCCCCAGTGTAGGGGAATACCAGAGTGGGAAGGCAGGAGTAGGTGGGTGGGTGGGTGCAGGAGCACCCTCATAGAAGCAGGGGGACAGCGAATGGAATAGGGGTTTCCAGAGGTGAGATCTGGAAAGGGGGAGAAAGCAAGAAAGCAAGAAAGCAAGGAAGGAAGGAAGGAAGGAAGGAAGGAAGGAAGGAAGGAAGGAAGGAAGGAAGGAAATATCCAATAAGAGAAAAAGAAATGAAAAAAAAATAGATGATGAACTTCCAAGAGGATGGGTTTCTCTTTTCCAAGATGGCATCTTTCCCATACTCCAAACTTAAAAAAAAAAAGAGATAGAGAGAGAAAGAAAGACAAGAAAAGACAAGAAAAGACAAGAAAAGACAAGAAAAGACAAGAAAAGACAAGACAAGACAAGACAAGACAAGACAAGACAAGACAAGACAAGACAAGACAAGAAGCAGCGCAGGGCGCAAAGCCTGGGTGCCGTGTACCCACCCAGGTTTCCAGCTCTCCCAGCGATCTCCGGACCACTAGTAAGAGGAACACACATCTGTTCCAGTCCAAACTCGTGGGACTTGAGTCTGCAGCGGGAGATAGACAGGCGGAGGGCAGAGAGCAGACTCCTTCCCTTCCGGCCCACACCGCTCAGCTCCAGCACAGGGCGCAAGGCCTGGGTGCCGTGCACACACCCAGGTTTCCAGCTCTCCCAGCGATCTCCGGACCACTGAGATCTCCGGACCACTGGTAAGAGGAACACACATCTGTTCCAGTCCAAACTCGTGGGACTTGAGTCTTCAGTGGGAGATAGACAGGCAGAGGGTGGAGAGCGGACTCCTTCCCTTCTGGCCCACACCGCTCAGCTCCAGCGCAGGGCTCAAGGCCTGGGTGCCATGCACCCACCCAGGTTTCCAGCTCTCCCAGTGATCTCCGGACCACTGCACAGGGCGCAAGGCCTGGGTACCGCGCACCCACCCAGGCTTCCAGCGGGACTCTCCTAACAATCTAAGGACCACTGGTGAGCAGCTGAACTCAGCATCTGTTCTGGCCCAATCGTAAGTGACCTGAGACACCAGCAGGAGATTGAGAAAGGCCCAGGACAAGACAGACGCTCCCTTCTGGTCTGCACCAACACCAGGTCTCCTTGGGCAGGGATGGCAGGAGGTAAGCGTAAGAACAGAAGCAACAGAAACCAAGGGTACTTGGCATCACCAGATCCAAACTCACCCACCCCATCAAGTCCTAGATACAACAGCACACCAGAAAAACAGGACATGGATATAAAGTCACTGGTCATGATGTATATGGAGGACTACAAGAAGGAAATACAGGAAAAGGCAGATAAACAAGTAGAAGCATTTAAAGAGGAAAAACTTAGAGAGGTACAGGAAAACACAGATAAACAACTAGAAGCATTTAAAGAGGAAATA
>LR749820.1:1506285-1580963 GCA_902729485.2 Mus minutoides | reverse complement strand
TTTGTTTTGTTTTGTTTTGATTTGTTTTGTTTTGTTTTGTTTTTCAGAAGCTGGGATTTGAATTTTGAGCACTCCGTCTGAGTGTGCAGGGGGAGGTAATCAAGCCTAGCTGTATGGGCAGAGGGTGGCTTTGGCATCTTTATCTCTCACCCCATATAAAGCAAGCCTAAAGAGGTCAGCGTGATTGATTACTTTGTGGGATATTACCAACAAGTGGTGAGACTGAGGGCCTGATTCACTCCAGTGTTTTTTGCCTACGGGAGAATTTCCCATGCTAGTTGGAATTCTTGGAAAAAAGCCTTGTGGAAGTCTAAGGGTTTATGCCCCCAGATACCACAGAGGTCTCATGATAGGGCACAGTACTTTTCCGTGGAACCCTAGAGCCTTCCAGAGGTGCTGGAGGTGAGAGAGAAAACTTTTATTTGTTTTAAAAACTAGTGCCCATACAAGACAGCTATATCGGGGTCCTTTCAGCAAACTCTTGCTGGCATATGCAATAGTAGAGAAAGTACCCAAGGAGCTGAAGGGGTCTGCAACCCTATAAGAGGAACAACAATATGAACTAACCAGTACCCCCAGAGCTCGTGTCTCTAGCTGCATATGTAGCAGAAGATGGCTTAGTTGGCCATCATTGGGAAGAGAGGCCCCTTGGTATTGCAAACTTTATATGCCCAATACAGGGGTAACGCCAGGGCCAAGAAATGGGAGTAGGTGGGTAGGAGAGCGGGGCAGGGGGAGAGTATAGGGAACATTTGAGATAGCATTTGAAATGTAAATTAAGAAAATATCTAATAAAAAGATCACCCCCCAAAAAATAAAACACCAAAACAAAACTATTGCCCAGATGTTGCTTTAGGCTCTCCCTGGCTGAGAGGCTCGGAGGGTGGGTGTTTAATAACAGCACCTCATCCATGTAGCTGTGGGGGAAGAGAAGGACTTCAGTAGGTCAAACCCTTAGAATGGTGTTTGGTCCCCAGGCCCACAATGGAAATGGGATTCCTGCCTATAAGTGCCCTTGAAACTGGGGTGCAGTGCTCAGGATAACCTTCTCCAAGAATCCATCCACTGGTGCTTCTTGTGAATGCTTTGTTGACTCTGTGATGTTGCTCTCCACCTCAGTGCTTAACAAAATTAAGGTGGGTAAATATGCATCATTAAAGCTGTGTGTGTCCCATTACATCCATCAGTTGTTCCGTTGAGTGTATTCTAACTGGATAGCTGTGTACTGACCATTCCTTAACTTGCCAGAACAGGTGATAATGAGAAGTATAACACCATGCCTGGATGACGCGATCAGGGTGGGGGAGCGTGCTATCACCTTTATAATGATAATGATTTACAACTGTGTATATGGCTTATATACTGTATTCTGGAAGTTTTCATATTTTTGAGTGGAAAATCTTACATATTTTTCATATTAAATATCTTACAAAATACTACACAGATTATATATATATATATATATATATATATATATATATATATATATATATATGATGGCTCTTGAAACTGGGGTTCAGTGCTCATTGGCCTGAAACTGGCTCAGTAGGCTAGCAGACAGTTGCATTATGATTCATAACAGTAGCAAAATTGCAGTTATGAAGTAGCTATGAAATAATGTTATGGTTGGGGGTCACCACAACATGAGGAGCTGTGTTAGGGATACACAGCATTGTGGAGGTTGGGAACCACTGCTCTGAGTGTGCAAAGAGAGTTGAAGTAGCATTGGCACTTGTTTCTGCTTGTCATGTGTCCCGGGGTTTGCTCAACAGCAGGAGGCCATGAGCAGGACGTGGGGATCATGGTCATTGTGTGCAATGTGCTTTTGTTTCGTTCATGTGTGATACAAACTTTCTATTCATTGCTAAGACTGCTCCCAGTTATACCTCAGAGGCAACTTTCATGGTGCCTGACAGGGACCTTTAATTGTGATCTACCTGGTAACCTTTCTCTATAGTACAGTGGGCTTTGCTTAATTAGATGTCACATTGAATTTAATATTATTTTTAAAAAGGTTAGGTATTTATTTATTCATTTGTCATGTGTGTGTGTGTGTGTGTGTGTGTGTGTGTGTGTGTGTGTATAAAGCCATGTGTATGTGAAGAAAAGGATCAACTTGTGGGGGATCTGTTCTCCTCTTCTACAAGGTAGCTCCCCGAATTGTTAAATTTGGCAGCAAGCCCCTTTATCCACTAAGGCAGTGGTCCTCAGCCTTCTTAATTCTGTGATCATTTAATATAATTCTTCATGTTGTGGTGAACCATAACGATTAAATAATTTCATTCTTACTTTATATCTATAATTTCACTACTATTTTGAATCATAATATAAACATCTGATTTGCAGAATTTCTGATACACAGTCCCACAAAGGGGTGGTGACCCACAGGTTGAGAACGGTGGCACTAAGCCATCTTGCTGGCCCCAAACAACATTTAATGTTCAAAGATTTGCCAGAGCAAGGCAGGCATTATATTGTCTGTGTGGAACTCCCTTTTGTTCATCTTTTGATGCAAACATAAGCCATATCTGAATGAAAATAGAGTATAGCTGCTTTCTATTTTTATATTGATAGAAATAGTGGGAAGAGATCCAGGAAGTCTGCAGAAAGCTTTTTTCCCCCCCAGATAGACCTGTCCACTGGTGATCTCCTTGATCTTCATTTGGCTCGCAGGTTTTACTCATCAAAAGGCAGCTGAGATTATGCAAGGGTGGCTAGATGATTGCAGAATGCCAGGCTGTGCATTCCCATGCGCAGCTTGTCAGCAGGGAAGGGTACAAATTGCAAGTCGGTGTGAGACTCTGCCCAACCCAAGCCATGAGTTGTTTTTTAAACAACCTGGGGAGAAAAAGAAAATTAGCCAATTGAGAAAAGAGAAAGCAGGCACGCTTCGGAGTGGCAGTTTGGAAAGGTAACAACTGGTTGAGCATAAAAAAATACCCTCCCATAAGCTGAAATGTTCATATTAATAGGGAATATGCTGCAGGGTTAAACAGAAGCCTGCCGGAGTGCAGCTGGCCCATGACCTCACATCCAGTCTGTAGAATCACCACACAGAGTGTGAGCGAGACAGGCATGGATACAGAGCGAGCACACGCGTCCCACGGTCATCTCTAACAACGCGTCCCACGGTCATCTCTAACAACGCGTCCCACGGTCATCTCTAACAACGCGTCCCACGGTCATCTCTAACAGCGCGTCCCACGGTCATCTCTAACAACGCGTCCCACGGTCATCTCTAACAACGCGTCCCACGGTCATCTCTAACAACGCGTCCCACGGTCATCTCTAACAGCGGAGAGGTTACACTTGCTGAAATTATGTGTTTTCTATATTTGGGAGTTTCACCCTAAGGTCAGTTTTGTAAGTCCCGAGGGCAATCTGGGCTAAATACCAACCTTGCCCCTTCCCACAGCACCGTGGCTCCAGGTGTGGCCCTTTCATCCCCTGGGGTGGGTTCACCTCTATGGACCTTTGCTGATGAGTTGTTCTATGGGAGGCTGACATCATTAATGGCGGGAGGGAGGCGTTTTCAGACAGGCAGAGAAAGGCCACTCATTGCCACTCAATCTTCAGGATCTCCTGACCTTGTCAAGGCCTTACTGTTCAGACTGCAGGATTTGGCAGGGTAGGAGTTTAGAACTGTTTGAAAGATTTCCAGACAAAGAGAATTTGGCCTTGCAGGTAGAGCGGAGAAAAGGCCTTTTGAGTGAGCACACCTTAGTCAGGCTTCCATCACGGGCTCCATAGCAATAGAAGCGTATGTCCAGACAAAAAACACGAGGATAGCTATTAAATAAGTCACAAGCAAAACAAACAAGTGAATTCAAAGGTATGAGCCGCAGGCAATGGAAAAATATTTTCACTTGATTTTAAAAAGCCGCAGTCAAAAGCATGTGCACGTACCCTTAAGGGGGCAGATGATGAGGAAGGCTCATGTGAGTGCACACCTGCTCTGCTCTAGGGACCTCCCCAGGAAGTCCAAAAGCATTATCTCAGGCTTTATAGGGCCCGGAAAGGAATGATCATGGCACAACCAGAAGTCTTAAGGTTGTCAATCAACATTCCAGAACATATGCTCCTGCCTCTAGGAAGCATCTCTGGTATCCTTCTAAGCCATCACTCCACAGAGCAAGTGCAGTGCCTGCAAAGACATGGGTTACCTTCTATGCTGTTAGGTGGTGACCTGCTAGATAAGTGACATAAACCTTTTGGCAATGAGAGTACCCTACAGTATTCCTAATGCTAGTTGACTGTTTGAGCTGGGAAACCATACCTATTCCTCTCCCAACGTATCACTCAGTGACCAAATTGTACCATTCACACGCACACATGCACACACACACACACACATACACACACACACACACACACACACACACACACACACACACAGAATTCCATGGAGATTTGAGCCATTGCAGTCATGACTAATTTGCATTAGTCAGTGGACTTCAACTGTTTTACTCACTTGGCCTCAGCCTTGAGTCACTCTGATCTGTTCGCCAAGACCCCACAGCACCTTGTGGTTTCGTCGGGGACTCTCAGTCCACATACAGAATGCCATGAGAGGCACTCACTATTCCCTTGACTGAAACAGGCTCCACAGGGAGCATGGCTAACTAACCTAAGATATTAAATAAATCATGAGACGTTGGGTTTTTTTTAAACATATCACCCTGAATTAATATCACAGGAATGTTGAGGTTGCTATTTTTATCACAATTTTCATTCACATTTTCGGCAATTTTGGCTCTAAGTAATAGAGACTCAATGAGACTTGATAACATTTTAGAAAATGTGTGTGCATGTTTCTTTTGAGAGTGTGTGGGAACATGAAGTGTGTGTGTGTGTGTGTGTGTGTGTGTGTGTGTGTGTGTTCTATCTATGAGTCTGTAGTTGTTTGAGGGCTCAGAGGGAGGGGGTACCCACAGATTAGAGAGACTGAAATGGAAACCATGAACTCAATGACTAAAAATTATTTCCCCTATCCCTCAGGAGTGAATAGGATCTCAGCCTCATGCGTGTCCATGGATGTAAGTTATTCTTTTTCTCTTCAACGTTCAGGCTTTCCTGCTTTCCCACGCATGTGGTAGGAAGTACCCACGCTGGCGCTGGCCCACAGGTTCTCTGTTGAGTAGCTTCTCCATCCTCACAGCGTCTTATGAGATTCGTGAATGAGTGAGCACTCACAGCCGTTCTTCAGGAAGCAATTGCTTGGTTGCATGGCTGTTCTTGGAGCAGTATTTGGCACGTAGGTCTGAGGCAGTGCTGCTCAAACGATGCAGTCAATTGCTGAATCTTTTCGGAGGTCCTCTCTGTAGACCTTCTGTTTGATCTGGTGATCTTGCTTCTTGGTCCATATCCAAAGGCTACACATATCAGTGTGTGGAGGAGACAGTACACACTCATGTTGCCTGGAGTGGTAGCCCCATTAGCCAAGATTCAGGAATTGATTTAAGTATCTGTCAGGGGACTAATGAATAAAAGAGATACGTTGTGGTTCTATACACAATTGAATAATGTTGAGACATAAAAGTAAATCCCAAGTCTGGAGAGATGTCTCCATAGTTAAGAGGACTGGCTGCTCTTATAGAAGACTTGACTTAGGTTCCCAGTAACCTCACGGGACAACTCACAAGTGCCTGTAACCCCAGCAACAAGGGATGGGATGCTCCCTTCCAGCACGGCCAAACCTAAAGGACACTGTGTTAAATACAAGAAAGCTGGGAAGAAGTGGTAAGTTTAGAGATCTCATGCACACCATGGTGTACACAGGCGTCTTGCTAAGAGGAGGTTTATATGCTCACTGTAACAAGCCTAATTGGTTTGCCAGCCATTCTATAATTCATATGTCAGAACATTGTGTTATATACCATAAATAAAAATAAATACTGTCAGTTATGAAAATGAAAAATAAAATTAAAAAAGTAAAGCCAAGCAGACAGAAGAAAACGTATAGACATATCAATCCTTCAAGAGTCTCTTTTGTGTTCGTGGCCCAAGTGGAAACTCTTAAACCAACAACTGATGTAGCCGACCTGCCTCCTAGTGACTGTGGGTGCAAGGTGGCATGGGCTTTTGTTAACTCATCCAAGGCTGTTGGGAATGATCCTCTGAGGGTAACCTGGGGCACGGTGTTGCTCATGGGGTGAGTGCAGTGGAGGGTTTCAGAAAGCAGTGGTCAAGCCTATGGTTCCTTCCAGGAGCTTGTTTAGACATTGCCTTGCATAGATACTGTTTGATGGCATCTAGAAAATTCTGTGAAGACATGTCTCCTGTGTTTTCTAAATATCCCAAGTTGATCAAGCTGCTGTTTGGAACTTTCTCCTGTATGATAACGGAGACAGTAGGGAAGAACTATGGTATGAAAACATAGCATAATGCCAGGTGGAGGTTTTTCACTTAGTGCTTACATTAGCATCTCAACCTGAGAGTTTAACAGCTGGGAGGCCCACAAGACCATTATTCATTGTCCCCTTCATCTTTCTGCATGTGAGCTCCTCAAACAGGGATGCCTCTGAGGAGCCATGGGAGCTCTGTGTGGAGCCATTGTTAGGAAACAGGGAGGCTCCCAGAGCAGTTTTTGCCATGCGGCTTCTAGGCAGAGCTGTGTGCTCAAAGATTTAGTAAATTACGAGATTTCATAATTACGGGATTAAATGTGCTTAGAGATCCTCGTGCATTAATTAATTGAAACAAAAATCAAGAAATTAAGGAAAGTAGATGTGGCTTAGATAATGAAAGAAAAGAGGCAATGTCAAAGATGGAGACTGTTGCATGATTACAGTCTTCTGGGGATTCGAGTAGCACGTGTGCATGATAACAGTCAGAGCACATCAAAGGGTCCTGTGAGCTTCGAGTGTACAGCCCACTGTGAGTTTGCCTCAACCATGATAGCCCCTCCTCCATCTCTCTCCACCATGTGATCATGAGAAATACAGCATGTATACTAAGTTAGTTGTAGGTTTTTATTTAAAGAATTATTTATTTATTTTATGTATATGAGTACACTATAGCTATCTTCAGACACACCAGAAGAGGGCATCAGATCTCATTACAGATGGTTGTGAGCCACTGTGTGGTTACTGGGAATTGAACTCAGAACCTCTGCAAGAGCAGTCGGTGCTCTTAACCTCTGAGCCACCTCTCCAGCCCCTTTAGTTGTAGTTTCATTGAGCAACGAGCATTCCCACTAATGCTGACCAAGAGGAAGGTTGGGAGGCGTCTGAGAGACATCTGGGTGGAGGAGATAACCAAACAGTGATGAATTTGACAATCAATTGATTATAAATCTCAGATGCCAAACAGTAATGAATTTGATTATAAAGTGATTATAAATCTCGGATTCCAAATAGTAATTAATTTGCTTATAGAGAGATTATAAATCTCGAATGCCAAATAATAATGAATTTGATTGTAAATTGATTATAAATCTGTTCAGTCATATGTCTTCATCTGTGTGTGGGGATTGTTTTAGTACTTTGGTATGAAAGATTGGATTTTTCTTTTCTTTCTTGAGACAGGGTCTCACTATGTAGCTTTAGTGACCGGAACTCACTATGTAGAGAAGATTGGTCTGTCACTCACAGAGATCTACCTGCCTCTGCCTCTCGGGTGCTGAGACTTCAGATGTAGTACACTACATGACACTAAAGACTTATTTATCTTCATTTTATGTATATACATGTTTTGCCTGAGTGATTATCCAGGTGCCATGTGTGTATAGTGTCAGTATAGAGCAGCGGAAGAAATTAGATTCCCAGGAACCAGATAAAGATCGATGTGGGTGCTGGGACCCGAACCAAGGTCCTCTGGAAGACCAACAAAGGCTTTTAAGCACGGAGACATTTCTCCAGCCCCCAAAATGGGAATAGATTTTTTTTTTTAAAGTCGCTTGAGCTTTTTGTATGGTAGCCATTTCTATCAGAATCTACTCTTTTCCCTCCTTTTAGTTGCTCCCAAGGAGGCCTAAATCTTGCAAAGGAGTTATGATAAAAGCAATAGAACATTCCAGGTAAAAACAAAGGCCAGATATATTGAATCCTTTATATACAAAGAAACAGCAATAAGTCTTGAGATAGTGGCCCATACAGTTTTGTCGATGAGATGAAATAGCCTCACTGAGTCTATGGAGTGAATCCCAGCACTCTTTATTTCTAGGACAATCACTGTAGCTCATGGCTTCTTCAGAGAAATATAAAGTGTTAGGGATTCAAGAGCTTCTGATCGAATCGGTGAGCCTCCTGCCATGTAGTCCCTGCTTTGACTTTTCTGATTTCTTGAGAGAATTATTGAGGGGAAGCATTCTGGTTTCTCGTCCTTGCTGCAAGCAAGTGATGTGTTCAGCTATGTGCTTTTTGCAATCATCATTGTTCCTTCTCAAAAAGGTTTTTAACTTGTATGTATGCATGTGTGTGTGTGTGTGTACCCCCACCACTACTCCACATGACCTCCCCACTTCCTGGGCCTCAAGTCTCTTGAGGGTTAGGTGCATCTTCTCTCACTGAGCCAAGACCTGCCAGTCCTCTGCTGTATATGTGTTGGGAACCTCATATCAGCTGGTGTATGCTGCCTGGTTGGTGGCTCATTGTCTGAGCAACCTCAGGGGTCCAGGTTATCTGAGACTGCTGGTCTTCCTATGGAAATTGTCTCCCATAATGTAGAAAATCCTAAATAAGTTCAAATCATTCCCTGAAATAATAAAGACATTGGAGGTTTTGATTTTGAATATTTTTTTCCACTGCGGGTTTTGTTTTAAGATACGCTATTATTTCTCTGTGTTGTAAACTACTATAGGAATAAACTTTGAATTATTTTTGAGAAACTAATAAATAAATAAACCAAATCACTTACAGATGTCCACATTCTTAGTAGAATTAGATTCAAATATCAAGTTTTACTCTTAACAAATACGCAGACAATTGATGTAATGTTCTTGCTCATTTGGTTTTAATGTTGAGAAGATAAACTTTCATAACAGATTGCTTAATATTGCGCTTGGTAAAATTTTGCTGAAGGTGCAACTAAGCAACCAACTTCTTGAATTATTTAATATTATTCTTGTTTTTTCTTTTTTGGCTCATGGCTGAACTGTTTTAGTAATATTTGTGAAGAGATTAGAGAAGGCATGACCGTCTCCCAACATACCAGATCTGGTGTTTGTTTGTTTGTTTTTGTTTTTGTTTTTGTTTTATAAAAGCATATCTTTAAAAGTCTCCTTTAAAGCAAGAAGTTCTGTTTGGTGGTTTGAATAAGAATGGCCCCTGCAGGCTCATACATCTTAATGCTTTGTCATCAGCAAGTATCACTATTTAGAAGGATTAGGAGGTGTGGCCTTGTTGGGGTAGGTGTGGCCTTCTTGGATGCAGTGTGTCACTGGGAGGGTGGGCTGAGGTTTTAGAAGTATAAACCAGGCCCAGTGGCCCTTTCTTCTCCAGGAGCCTGAGATGTAGACGTCTCAGCTACTTACTTCTTCAGCATACTGTCTGCCTGAATGCTGTCCTGCTCTCTACCACGCTGACAATGAACTCAACTTCTGAAACTGTAAGGGAGCCTCACCTAAATCCTTTTATAAGAGATACTTTGGTCATTGGGTCTCTTCACCACAGTAGAATATGGACTAAGACAGGTATATTTATTCATGTCTAGCATGTGGTCTTATGCTTGGTAAGTGTTCAGCAAATGTATATAGTGTTGATATCTATGGACTTGTGCTTCCAAACCACAAAAACAACAGCATTTAAATTTAGACATGTGGATGTAATGAGACATTGGAGGAACGGTGTTTGAAGGTGTGCTGTTTAAAAGGTTTGCTCTGTTCCACAGGAGGAAGGCTACTCCATAATCCAAAGCAGAGAGAAATGAATGCAATCGTGCGTTACTTGCTTGCTTGTAACACTACGTTTAGACAGTCCAGGATGCCTTGTATAGGCACTGCTCACAGTGGGTAGTATCTTACTAATCATTTAACTTATTTAACCCACTTCTCACATACATGTCAAGAAGACTAACTGGAACAAGCAAGCGAGCATACCTAGATTTTCTTGGTTGTATCAACTGGACAGTTATAACTATCAATTACAGCATGCAAAAGTGATGTTAGCTCAGTCTAAAAGGGTACACACATCAGGCCCAACATTTTCCCCTCTTACTGTCTTAATGAAGGGACCATTACTTACTCTTTGAGAGCATTTCTCCCATCAAGGTATGTATAGCATGCTTTTTTGAAGTTTCTTCAATTGTTTCCTCTTGTTGTACACACTCTCAGATTCGTGTCCAAATCTCTAGGATTGTTTTGCATTTCCAAATGGTCTCTTACCTTGATGAATTCCACCTCTGCCAGAAACTCAGCTCTTCATGGGTGGCATGCACCAAGTCAGATGTTCTGAAAATTTCCCAGCCTGGATAGCAGCCCTCACCACTGTTTCTCAGGATACAGAAATAGCCCTTGAGCAGCACAGCAACTTGGACTGCTTCTCCTTCTCTAGCCCACTATAGTAGCAGACGTTACAACTCTTTCCGTTGGAATCTTTTCCTTCATTTACTTGCTGATACTCCAGATACCCTCCATAAGTGCTGTGCTCAAAACTTTGTCTGATAGGAGTCATGGCTGTTGATGGCTTTGAAGCTCAGAGAAGTCACTAAGTTGTATATGGTCACAGTACATGCCACTGTCCTCTGAGCCTAACAGACATGGCTGTACTTTCAAGAGACCATGAAGATTAGATCTTGACCTATAAGAGGATGGGTTAGAGAGGGTCATTGGACCCTCACCTAAGATTCCAGATATTCTATTCCTCACCTTTTGGGCCAGTTTTCTGTAAGTCTTCCTTAGTTGCTCATGGTCTTGTGGTCTTGGGAGGTGCCAGAGTATACTGGGTACTGAAAGTTAATGGAAAGCTGGGAAATATGTCTATGCATCTCTGGGAAGCCATTATCCACTGTGCTGAGGCTTCTCATGGCTGAAGCTGCTTCAAGGTCACCCAGACTACTACAAGTAAGTGTTCACCTAAGCTCCATAATTAAAACCATTCAACTCACTGACTCCAGAAGTCAGACTCTGGTGGACTCATACTCTGGGCTGTCATTGTCCTCCTGTATGGGATCCCCTGGGAATGTTCATCACAATGGTTCATTACATAGCTAAAGAATGGTAGGCATTGGGATCAAATTCAGTATTGACTTCTAGAATAAAAGCTACGAAGTAATGGGAAGCTGATGGACATTTCTCAGCATTTCCCATAATCCGGAGATGCTACATGGAGAGAAAGACGATTGGCTATTAATTGTACCCCACCAGCTTGTTCCATTAAACTTAGTCTACAGATCTCAGCTTTCTACACTGGGTTATAAAAACATACAGGGCTGAAAAGCCAACAGCAGCAGTAAATGTTTTCTGAACAATACACAAAAAGCAAATATTAACTCAAAGTGGCACGCATGAAAATCTTAGAGGTTTCTGACAGCGTGCCCCTGAGTGGCTCAACGGGACTCCACACCAGTGTTGGGTCTGAGCACACAGAATGACATTTTTACAGTGCATGCCCTCATGCCATGGACCAACCAAGGCTGCCCCCAATGCTTCAGATTTAGAACTACAGCATTAAGGGCTGCAGGGTTTATACTGTAGTCTTTTTATAGGATGTTTTCTGTTCTTATGAAGGCACAATGGTTGTAGTACAAAGAATAAAGACTTTAAAATATTTTTCTTATATCATTCCTTAGCATGGATGCAACAATTACTGCAGTTTCGGATTATGCTGTTTGGGAATGTTTGTTTTTGAAAATTTTGTTTGTTGACTTTTTTTTAAGTCATTAGGGGTAGAGAGATGGCACAGTGGTTAAGAGCACACACGTGTTGCTATTGCAGAGAATCTGGATTCTGTCCTCCGCAACTACATGGTAGCTCACAACTGTCTTTAGCTCCAGTTTCAGGGGAGCCAATGCCCTCTTCTGACCTCTGCAGTCACCAGGAGTGCACAAACATATATGTGGACAGAAAACCCAGACACATAAATAAATAAATCTGATTTTTAAAAATCATTAAATTAATTTTTCTTTGGATTAGGTCAGAATATGCATTAATATCTGAAGTGTCCCTGGAAATGTTTCTATGATTTGGTGCTACATACTTACGTGATGTGGTGTTCTCAGTACTGATAACTGAAAATCCAAAATGCCAGTGAGCTCTCACAATTGTTGAAGATGCTCTCTGAGATGCAGTATCAAACATTCAGTCAGGATATAGCATTTAATGTAATGAATCATACCTGTCTCAGTAATGTGCAAATGTATCACCATCTCTTATAGCTGTAAAATTAAGCACATTCTTCTATACTTGAAAATGTACTTCTGTCATTAGCAAAAGATACAATTATATATATATATATATATATATATATATATATATATATATATATGTATATATATACATATTATATATATATAATTTGTTCTTAAAATAGATTCTTTTATAATTTAATATTAGTAAGTGTTTGGATGTGTGGTCTTATTTTTGTGTAAAACTTTCTCAGATAAAAGAACTTGAAGGACAAAGATGGGGCAGAATGGGCAACAAATTACTAGCCCAACTTGACACCCATCCCATGGACAGGGACCAATACCTGACAGTATTAATGAGAGTCTCTTACTCTTTCAAAGAGGAGCCCAGCGTAACTGCCTGTGAGAGGCTCCACCCAGCACTGACCAAGACAGATGTAGAGACCCACATCCAAACATTAGATGGAACTTGGAAAATTTGTGGAAGAGTTGGGGGAAGGATTGAGGAATCCAAATGGATAAGGACTCCACAAGAAGACCAATAGAGTCAACCAGAAAGAACCACTGCTGGCCAACCCCCAACCCCACACTGGGCAACTTGGTCTTTATGTGGATCCTACAACAACTGGAGTGTGTGTGTGTGTGTGTGTGTGTGTGTGTGTGTGTGTGTGTGTGTGCGTGCATGTGCTACTCCTGACTCTATTGCCTGCCTTTGGGTCCTGTTCACCTAACTGACCTGCCTTGTCTGATCTCAGTGGGAGATGATGTGCCTAGTCCTGCAATGACTTGATGTGCCAGGGTGGGTTGTTGTCCAGGGTGGGTTTCCCCTTTCTCAGAGGAGAATGTGGAGGGGACAGGGGTGGTATCTGAATGGGTACTAGGAAGAGAGCGGAACTGTAATCAGGATGTAAAGTAAATAAATAAATGGAAAAAAGAGCTTGAGATTGGGAAGAAATTTAAAAGTTCAGATCCAGATAATATTTTTTTTTATCGTTACTATTGCCATATCTTAAGCATACCTGAGCAGGTATGTCATAGATTAGGGAAGGCTTCATGACACCATGTGGCATTATTTACAAAATGCAGCAAATTTGTCCTGTGAGATGTGATCATATGGAGAGAAAGGGATACATAAGAATAATTGTAAATAAAGGTTACAGTGAACAACAGAAGCAACCACTCATTGACTTCCTCATAGGGTGACGACCTCTCGCTGTATCTTTTTGTTTGTTTGTTTTTGGTTTTTTTTTTTTTTTTTTTGAGACAGGGTTTCTCTGTATAGCTCTGGCTGTCCTAGAACTCACTTTGTAGACCAGGCTGGCCTCAAACTCAGAAATCCGCCTGCCTCTGCCTCCCGAGTGCTGAGATTAAAGGCGTGTGCCACCATGCCTGGCCTCTCCCTGTATCTTGAGTGCAGGCATGGACTGTGCATTAGAAATGGGAGGTCTACGGCAGCCTAGCTGATCTATTTTCCTTATGTCCTTTATGGAAAATCCAGGGGAGCCATTTAAATTCAGGGAGCTATTAATAGACAATTCTTTCTTCTACACTGCCAGTTTTCACTCACTTCCATTGTGTGTTGACTTCTGTTCAGGGTCCAGATAAAGCTATCAGTGAAGGTCTAGAAGATTCTAGAATAATGGCTTTTGAAGACTACATAAATATGATTTTCAGAAGTAGGAGTTGGGGCTCTAGGGATTTCAAGAGCAGATTTTGTTCTTTCATTTATAACCCTGCTTTTGCTCACCACAAACCTCACCTAAGGGTACTTGCTTCTTGAACTTCCAAGTCAACATTTATTTACCTGCTAAGCTACCAACTGGTTTTTCTGTGGTGGTCTCTCCCTGAGGGCTAAGGAGAAATAGGTTGTGATTGTCCCTATGTGCATGGACATTTGAAACAGAAGAGATGTATAGATACGGGACTACAGGTCTATATAGTTTGAGAATTGTGTACAAAGGCATTCAGGTCAGATTTATATGAATACTATATACTCATTTTTATATCAATATATTTATACATTGCAGAAATTATTAGAAACTTAAAGCTATCAAATATGCAAATAGATTTGGAACTAAGGAGCTTCAAGTTGCAAGTTATGATTTTGTGAAACAGGAAGGTAGTCTCAGACAAGTAGGGCATTATCCACTATTTGATATTTTTATACTCATACCTCTATTTATGTATCAATTATAATGGTGTTTATACAAACTAGACACATTGGCTTGAGGTTGTCCAGTGTTTTTCTGGGAACTATCTCCTACTATTGTATTTCACACAGAATTTCAGCAAGAATTTTACTCTGCATAAATGCCTCTATTTTTTTTATACCCATTATTTAACTCACTTGTTGGGGGTGGTTCCAATGCTTTGATTGGGAATGAATGCTGAAGGTCCTACTCCCCAACTGGTTCTTGATCAATCAATAAAGATGCTAATGGCCAATAGCTTGGTATACAAGGTGGAACTTCCAGGTTCCTGAAGACAGGCTAGCAGATGCAGGAGAGGAGGAAAGAAAAAATGCCATGCTTTGGAGGGAGAAAGAGCCATCAGCCATGTGAGATCTTGGGTGGAGTGGCTAGTGTCCACTTCCCTGACTGGGTCTGGGGTAGCAAGCATGAGATTAGAAACACAACTAGGTTGAGGACAGATTTAAAGGTGTTGATCTGGGAGTGAAAAGAAGGTCATGATAACCAGGGAAGGCTTAGATGTGCCTGGCCATTGAGATAAAAGCATATTAAAAATAAGTTAATGTGTGTGTGTGTGTGTGTGTGTGTGTGTTTGTGTGTATTTGTGTGTGTATGTGTGTTCTCCCACATGCATGTATGTTTCATTCAAGGATCTGGGATGGCTCCTGGGTGGGTGCACACATGGGTCTAGCTGGGAACATGGAGCAGCATAGCAAAAACTACACGTTATACTCACCCTCCTTTTGCTATTAATGGCTTACTCTTCATTCATCTTGGGTAATGAATGATGCAAAATAAAAGAAAGGATTCTAATCAGTGATTCTTTAAGGTATTGTAATGGAATAGAGTTGGAGACTACGTTGTTAGGCAAGAGTCAGGTTCTATTGAGTTCTCATCATTCAGAAAGAAACTGAAGAAGATGCTTCTCAAATATTTGAGTGTGGATAGGCCATAGCAAGAAGTGCATTTGCTGCCGCTACCCCTGATGCTCACACATTACATAAAGATGTCCATGTATTTGTGGCATATTTGTATAAATACAGATGTAGATGTCTATATATTCACCAGTGTATGGAAACACTGTCTGCCTTTCTATGCACAGTAATTCTTAGGGTTCCAGTTAGACTGGATATTCATATACTGGCAAAATTGATAGATTGAATGTTCATTCTTAAAGTTTTAATATTTGTAGGTGAGGCCATTGGAATCTATTGAGTTATAAGGGTGAATACCATATTATTGGGACTAGTGTCCTCTAAGAAACCCCAGATAACTCCATGGTTTTTCTACCTGTGAGGACTCAGTAAAGACAATCATTTGTGACCTAGGAAGTGGGCGTCATCAGTTACAAGCTCATAATTTTGGACCTCTCAGTCTTTAACCTATGAGAAATAAATGCTACTGTTTATAGTATTCTGTTATCGCAACTTAAATGACCATGAGATATCACAGACAATAAAATAAAAATGGGAATATGTGATGGTTGAATAAGGATGGCCTTCCTTGACCCACAGATTTGAGTGCTTAGTCACAAAGGAGTGAAACTGTTGAAGGGATTGGAAGGATTGGAAGGTGTGGCCTTGTTGGAGTAGCAGTGTGGCCTTGTTGGATAGCAGTGTGACCTTGTTGGAGAAAGTGTGTCATTGGTGGTGGGCTTTGAGATTCCAAAAGCCCATGCTAGGCCCACTGTTTGTCTTCCTATTGTCTATGGATTAAGATGTAGAACTCTCAGTTTCTTTTCCAGCACCCTGTCTACCTTTGTGCCCCCATATTCCACTATAATGATAACAGCCTAAATCTCTGAAATTCAAACTGTAATCAAGTTCCTATTAAATTCATTCTTTTATAAAAGTTGCCTTGGTCATAGTGTCTCTTCACAAGAGGTTGGGGTTTTTTGTTTGTTTGTTTTGTATTTTTGGTTCTAAGAACAAATTACTTTTCTAGATATTTTCAAATCTTTACTAATTATTGGAAGATATTTGTTGAGCACCCACATGTCAGCACTATTGACCTGTTTACAAAGTCCCCAGAACCAACAATTCATACTAGAGGAGAAACCAACATTTAAAGAAAAATTATATACTAAAGGTGACAAGAAATGTTGTCAAGCAGTATCCAGGATATTAAACAAAAAATATGAGAGAAGTCTAAAGTGCTGTAGGAGAGCCAAAGTCAATGTCTAAGTAGACTGAATTGTCGTATCACTGTGGCGGGGGTGGGGGTGGGTTGAAATCACCCAGGTGAAACGCTGCTAAAGAGAAATAAAGACCGAGAAAGCCCAACATAAATCAGGTTTAAGGCCAGAAGGAACTTGATGTATTAGGAAATTGAGAAAGTTGGAGAACAGCCTCAGGGGCAGTGGTAGAAGTGGAGGATGTGGGTGGGAGGAGGGCAGGTAAGCATGAGTCAGAACTTGATCTGAGAGACAGGGTCAAGTACATTTTACATCTTCTAAGAGTAATGGGAAAATAGTGTGGTTTTCTCAACAAAGGCATGACCTTGTTTTGTTGTATTTTGTCTTACTTTAAGATATGCCTGCTCATTAGGAATGGCGGGAGAACAGGCTGCATGCTACCATTGCCTGAGGCCACTGAAGTTCAGAGACCCTGGTTCCTGCAGCCCTGTTATGAGCAAGGCCCTGTGTGTTCACTGACAGACAGCTCTCTTCATTCTGTTTTCATCACTGTTTCCCTTAGCCCTGGCTCCCCTGACAGGAGGAAGTTAATTAATGAGCCTCCATCTGACCCCCATTGTGTTCTTGAAATATTTCTTCACCAGGCCACAGATGCTATACTTTCCAGTTTTGGGGAGGTTGAGGTCTAAGAGGAGCCATTGGTCCACAGACAAATACAAAAGCTTGAGGAATGGCTTGTTTAGGCTCACGGGGGCAGACATGATGGAAGGTACGTGATGTGACTGGTCATGTTGCATCTGCCATCAGGGAAATAGAGAGTAGACAGGAATTTGGGCTGTAGCATAGACCATAAGGTCTACCTTCCAGGATCCCGCTTCTTCCAGTGAAGCACTAAGCCCGTAAGGTTCTACAATCTCATAGCACAGGGTCATCACTGGTGACCGAGTGTACAAATATATGAGCCTATGGTGGGCATTTGACAACTAAGTCATAACACCCTGACTCTAGTAACTAAAGAGACCCACAGTGTGTGCTTAATATTAATCTGTGGAGCAATATGAACTCACGGAGACTGAAGAGCAAGCACAGGGCCTACACGGTCTGCACCAGGTAGGTACTCTGCGAATACATTATAGCTTTGACACTTAGCATTTTTATGGGACTCTTGAATGTGAGAACGAGCAGGATCTTTGTCTCTTGGGCTTGCTCTTGGGACCCCTTTCCTCCTGTTGAGTTTGTGCCTATCTCTTAGATTTTATACACACACACACACACACACACACACACACACACACACACACACACACATATTTGCTTCACCTTATTATATTTTTTTTGGTCAGGTTTGGTCATTATCTCTTAGATGCCTGTTCTTTTCTAATGAGACAGAAAAGTAAATTCAGAGGTCAGGGGAGGTGGTGAGGTACTGGGGGGAGTAGAGGGAAGGGAAACTATAAGCAAGATATATTGTATGAGCAAAGAATCTATTTTCAATAAAAATATTAAAAATATTTTTATTGGGAGCTCAAGTATCATAAAAGGATTGTGTCCGTCCCTCCTCACTGTCCCTCTCTGTCTCTCTGTCTCTTTGCATTTTTGTTGAGTGCTGGATTCCTTGAAGTCTTTGTCTTGTGGTGGCTTCAGCTTACCTACTCTACAATCCTACCAAGCAAGCACTTTCCCAAAGGTTGTAGCCAAAAGTCCCAAACTGGTTTCCTGTGACTCATCTATCTTTGCAACTGCCAGTCTAACAGAGTGGAAGTTGCTGATTGGTTAGGGCAAAGTCATGTGATTTATAATTTTTCTTCCACCTAGCTGCCATAGCCGGATGAGTTCTACACTAAGCACATGACTCAGAGAGACAGAGCAACCATCATGGAAGGACTCTTGCTTTTCAAGAATGAAAGAAGAATAGCTAACCTAAGAGATGCTCCCTGGGGGACTCTAGGAGCAAATGGCTTATCCATCTGGTCCTTGGTGGTGTCATATATGGTTACACTTGTACCTTGCTGTGAAATGACAATACTGCCCTGCACCTTTCATACATAAATACATCCCCTGCTTTCCTAATGCATTTTATTCCATTGATATTCCATCATTGTTTCATTATTGCAGGAACACGATTGGATGTGTTGTTGTATTTCAGTTCTTTTGCTTAATGTAAGGAATTTCATGTGACAGCATATCATGGGGAAAACAAACAAACAAACAAACAAACAGCAGGAGTAATTAGTGGAAGAGGGACTACTCGGAGATCCAAATCCAGTCTGGCTGCAGATGCTTCCACTCACTGCCGTGACCTTTAGTCAGTCCAGTTGGAAACTGTGGTGGAAATCAAGATGTCACCACTACACAGGCATTCGAGTGGAAATGACCTTTATCTTGAGTATATAAATTAGAGAAAAAAAAACAAAACAAAATTAAGCAGCATCATTGAGGCAGACAACACCAGTCTTCTGCCCTGAGGAGCACACGCTCTTACATGCTCTTACAAGTCTTTGCTGTGTCCTCCAGATCCCTCAGGTCCAACTCTGGGTCTGAGACTCTGTGGATTTAACTTTAGCAGATATGATGGCTCTGAGGTTAAATTAGGCTATTTATGACTCTTACTTGGCTGTATCGTTTTATTTTATTATTATTATTATTATTATTAATTTTTGGTTTTTCGAGACAGGGTTTCTCTGTATAGCCCTGGCTGTCCTGGAACTCACTTTGTAGACTAGGCTGGCCTCGAACTCATAAATCTGCCTGCCTCTGCCTCCCGAGTGCTGGGATTAAAGGCATGAGTCACTACGCCCGGCTGGCTGTATCGTTTTAAATGCTCGATAGGATGATATACATTGCCAGTGCCTGTCATAGGATGTGGCTGATGGTAAATTCTGGGAATTTACCTTTGCCTATCTGTAGTTCAGAACGTTGTAAGCTTCTCTTCAAATTACAAAGTTGAGCAAGACTTGGAGGTATAAGAAGTTCTCATTGGAACGGGATAGATCTTCCTTGATTTTCTATCCCTTGAGTAAGGGGTGAGCAGAAATCAGGAATACCAAGATTTCCACACTCAAAGGCTTGAGAAGAGCAAAAAGAGCCAATCAGTCCTATTGGCAACATGAAGAGAGACATGTCCCTCAGCCTAGCCAAGAAGGCTCTTCACTAACTTACTTTTACCTGAGGCACCTGGAGTGTGAGGGGCAAATGTGACAATTGAATGCTTTTTTATATCCATTTTCCCCATATAGATAACACCGCAGAAAGATAGTAAACATGGATACCAAGTTTTTGTGCCAAGGGATGCTAGCCCAGAGGTTGATCTCGTAGACTCTAATTGATACATGTTTGGGGGACACATTATTTAAAATAATATGATTGTTTTTCTTTCTCTGGACTCACCTATTTAAGGCTGGTAGATGCTCATGCTGAAACCTGTGTGCATTTTCTCTGAGAGACCAGATCATGGGTTCAGACTCCATCTTAGAGAACTTGACCTATGGTTAAACTCAAACTAACTAACAGACTGGGACCTAGAACCAGTTATCAGGTTACTCCCCAACAAATCTGCACCCCCAGGTTACAAGCCTGCCCCTGGCACTTCACTTCCTAGCAACCACCAATCAGGAGGAAAACAGAAGTTAAGTTTATGGTTTGGATCCCAGCACCAGCCAATTGTGGTAACGGCCATAATGGTCCCCCAATCAGATGTATGCTGGGCTAGTATCTAACCTTCTTCTTGCCTTTATGAATGCCTGAAGCTGGGCTTGGGTCTCCCTCTCATTCTCCTGTGCCAGAGACGGTGGTGTGGCCAAACTCAAGCTTGAATAGAGAGATCCTAATGTGATTGCATAGGATTTGGCTCCTTGGTGTCCTTTTGGGGGTTCATGAATGTCTCCTGGCACAATACCTCAGTGTACCCGTGTCAGCACTGGAGGGAATCAGCCCAGAGAAGTGTTGGCAGAAGCGTCACAGCAGACTGGACTAAAGGGGGGAAAGACACCAGCAACCATTTGCATATGGATAACTCAGTCTACCTGGAAGCATCAAACTCTATGCTCTTTTGACAGAGTATTTAAGTATTTGATGAAATATAATTTTGTTTTCCCAGAAACAGTTGGAGTTAGTAAAATCTCTGAGGGATCCCCTATCCCACTGAAGACAAGTTTATTACTGAGAGAGGAAATTAGAAATAGGTGGCACCTGTCCCTTGGGAGGGAATGTTCTTGTTTCATCTTACGGTAATTAAGATAAACATAAGATAATTGTATAACTTCTCTTGTGGTCTCCTGACAAGGGTTTCTGTGTTTTATCAGTAAGCATACTTGTTTAGCACTTATATTGGAATCCTGGAAATACAGAATTCAAATAAGGATTTTCTTTCTTGGAGTACCTCTGTTTTCCCCAGTATTTTTCTGATCCTCTATTGTTGTGTGATGACCTCTTTTCTCTCTGTCTCTCAATGTCCAGTAATGTCTGAAGTAGCCTGATTTGATTGCATACTTTTACCTAACTTTATTTTATGGTTGAAATGCTGTCTTGGCATCTGTTTGTAGATAGGTGGTTTGGACTAATATCTCTGAGTGTGTCTCTATGTCTCTGTTTCTTTATCTTTCTCATATATATGCATCTATCTATCTATCTATCTATCTATCTATCTATCTATCTATGTATATATATGCAAAATCCTTAACCACCTATTTATTTAGCTGCATTTACAAACCTGGTATATATGTATATGCATACACTTGTGTGTGTCTGTGTGTATATGGGGGTGGATGGAGACAGGACCAAGGATGGGGGGGTGAGAGGCAAAAAAGTCACATGACGAATGTCAGGAAATCAGACTCCAGAGACCAGCATCCGGGTGCAGATCTGAGTTTATTGCCCAGTGCACAAGCTTATATAAAGTGTTTGAGCCAATCCCAAGCCCTTAAATCCTCAGCCAATCATATCTCACCACACCATTACCTTGCTCCAATGAAAGCCCTGCCTGATGAGGTAACTCAGAAGGAGATGAGGAAGAGGAGTCGGGGAATCATCACCTGTTAGGACTTCCGGGAAGAAGGGGAAGCAGCCACCGCCCTGGCCTCGGTTCCTTTTGCTGTCTCACTGGTGCTCCGGGAGCCATCTTAGATCTAATATCATGTATGGCGGATCAGGTCTCTTCAAGGAGTCGCAGGAGCCTGCGGCGCCTCGCTCTGCATCCCACTTTTCCTTCACAAGGTTGACCTCCGCATCCCCCACGGGTGTGTATTTTGGAAGACTGATACTAACAGAAACTTTTGTGTAAACACTTTGAGGCTGCTCCGTGTCACTCTCTTCGCATACATTTCGGTAAATAAGAGATCAGTATATACCCATGCTCTGAGAGGAGAAGAGGGAGGAGGGACTTCTTCATCCAGGAAAGCTGGAATGTTTGGCTGTGTCTTTGCTTCCTCATTTTCTTGTAGGTCTGGAGTTTACATGCATACCTGCCTGCCTCTGCAGGCTAAATTTGTAAACAGTGCCAGTTACGGCTTTTATAAACATAAGCTGCATTATTTTGGAGCTTACCTGGAACAAGAAGTAGAAGCCAATGATGAAGTATTTGCTTTCTTCTAGTTCCTTCCGCATTACATCAAGATATTTAGTTTCAGTGCGTATTTTCTACCCCTTTTTAAAATTAAAATTCACAATTACATGTACTTATGGAGGTTGTAGTGATGCCTGGCAAACCTGTGTATACTGTAGCAAGATTAAATCAAGCTAATTAGCATACTTAATCCTTCGTTTACTCATTGGTTTCAGTCTCAAACTCCTTCTCTCTTTCATTAATCTTCATTTTCATCACTGAGGGCCGAGCTCAGGTGGCTTCCTGAGCAGTAATATGTCTAAACAACAGAGAGAAATAGAGAAGGGGAGAAAGAGAAAGGGATTGGGAAGGGAAGAGACTACTTCATTTCTAGTTGGATATTAGGTCTATTACTGTCAATGCTTGGCTTTGTTTGTTTGTGATAGTTGAGAATTAAATGTAAAGTATCATTAAGAAATAAATAAGTCAATCTTACACTCTTGCCTCTCTCTTGCCTCCTGACGCCTTGCGTCCCCTCTCACCCATTCCTTCCCCCCCCTCCATGTGGCCGTGGCTAACCTCCACTTATCTACTCTCCTCTACGCCTTTCTCTGCCTCTTAACTTCCCTCCCCATGCCCCAAATAAACTCTATTCTATACTAAATAAATAAGTAAATAAATATATAAGTCAACTTATAAAAACCCATGGAGTCCACGAAAGGGTGTGTTTCCTCGTTCTTTATAGCCTGCTACTGGTACAGATGCGTGATCGGAACCGGGTCCACCTGCCTGGCTTTTAATAGACAATGCTCTGAAGATAGATGCTTTCCTTCCATCGGAGGACACATGCACACCTCACTGCCATGCCTTGGCTTATGCTCCTCCAGGTCTCCATGACATCACGGTCAGAGCCATACCTGTAGTCCATACCTGTACTCTTCCCTCATTGTATAGCTTGAAATGTTCTTGTCACACTTTCTTCAGACATTTTTCAACCAGTGAACCTTCTACTTTCAAAATTTCCTTGTGCCTGTGTGTGTGTGTGTGTGTGTGTGTGTGTTTCCTTCCTTAGGCCATCACATCCTGAGGATAATCCTGTGGCCTGTGCACCTCACTGCAGAGACACTGAAATCCAGTTACAGGATGGACCCTGACCACAGAAGAGGTCCCATTTGGGGGATGCAGGCTACCATGAAGCTGCTTGATCCATTGGTGGAGGGGCTTCACCATTTTGCAGCAACTGACTTTCTGCTTTGGGAACCTTGAATATAACATACAAAATCAGCAAAAAAGTAAAATAACCCCCAATTCTCATGCTTAAAAGAGTCAAGAACCCAAATGTCATGGCTGCGGTTTCATGATGAATCTCTCGTGTCCACTAAGGGTAATTTCTTTAAAGTTGTGTGTGTGTATGTGTGTGTGTGCCACAGGGGATCCCCTGGAACTGGAGTTACAGGCAGTTGTGAGCTGCTATGTATGTGCTGGGAACTGAACTCAGGTCTTCTTAAAAACGAAGCATCCAGTGCTTCTAACTGTCAAGCCATTTCTGCAGCCAGCACCAAGAGTTATTTGCTTACAATGACCATGAACCAGTCTTTCCTGAATGTGAGCATCCTCTGTGCTTCCCAGAGAGGATGGAGCTGCCAGAGGAGAATGAAGGATGTAGCTAGCTTAGTCTGGAATGGCTCCTGCTTTTTGGCTTACTTAATATTCCAGGAGCCGAAGTCTCTGGTGCAGATGTTAAGTGAGTCCTGCTGGTAATGAGTCTGCAGAGGTGAAGCTGGTGACTGGGTCTGGAGTGCTCATCATCCCCAGACACCAGCTCCGGCTCCTGGCCTCTCTCTTCGTTTTCTCTCTGCTATAANCTTTTATCCACAGCTGCAATATAGCAATGTGGCCATCATAGCACCTGCAACTGTAATCTCATTCCAGGCAGAAAGAGGAAGAAAGGGCAAGACAGGTGTGAGCCTAGTCCACTCTGTTTAATTGTTTAATTAATTCATTAATCATTTAAGGGAAGTATAATCTTAAAATGAAGCCTCCTGCAGCAGACTGCCACTTAGATTTTACAAAGGAGAAATGAGTTATAGGTTTAGCTCTTTTTGTGAGACTGCTTGTTTTCCTGAGTGAAGTTGAACAGAGGTAGCTGTGGGTAATGAATCCTGCCCCCTTAACCAACGAAATCAACATGGTGTTGGACGGCCATGTCTGAGAAGGTCTTTCCTATGTTTTATGTAGTAAAAGAGATTAGTAACAGTGATTTCATAAGAAATCTGAGCAATTCAGGCTCTTCCCAGAAAGAGAGAGAAGGAGAGAAGGAGAGGAAGGGGAGGGAAGAGAGAGAGAGAGAGAGAGACCAAAGACTGTGCACTTCGTGGAAGAAAGGCTGTATGGGGAGGGATGAGGTAGGGGATGAGGAAGAGAAGTGGGTAGGTGATGGAGACCAGCTTCACGAACGCCTGGAGAGAGACAGCCGGACTACCACTCTGGTGGCAAGTAGCAAAGCTTTACTGATTTCTTCAGCGTATGTACATGGGGTATGACTTTGCAGTTTTTGCTCAAACAATAACATCTTTGCTTAGTTAAACTTAAGACACAGTATTATAATTCTTGGATTCATTTTCTCATAATAAGAACTTCTTTAGAAGTAGGAACTGTTTTTCAGCAGACCCAAAGACATTCACCTCACTGGATAAATAGTGACTCTTGGCAGAAACAAGGAGATAACTTTGGCCCACAGAAAGTTGTTAGGACATCCCTCCATTCCAGGAGGGATGGCCCCTGAACTTCCCCCTAGTTTAACTGCTCTGACCCTTTCAGGCCAGAGCCAAAGGGAAGCCACTGTTCTCCTCAGGTAGGGATTTTCAGTCTGTTCTAATGTTCTTAAGTCAGCATAAGTACACAGTCACCCATGCCTTGCTCCAAGACTGCAGAAGTTGAGCTGGTTACCGTGTTGCGTTCCTGTCCCTGTTCCCCAAGCTGTAAAATGAGGACCTAGCTAAATCACTGTTTGAGGGCATTGTGGGAAAGAAGCTCACTGTTGTGAACTAAGTTTTCTCAAACACTTTCAAATGAGCACAAGTGTCCCTCCATGGGCCGACTCCATGGAGCTTTGCACCCACAGGTGTCTTAGTGTCTCCTTTATCAGAGCTGCTGTGCCACTGTTACTAGGCTGGGTGGCCCAGCCTGTCTCCATCTTCTGAGTCCCTGAGTGATCAGACACATCTCAGTTTGCCGGCTCTTTGCTGGCAGGTCCAGCCAAGAGAGGAGAGAGGTCCCAGTCCCTCTGGGGTCTCTCCAGGGCTGAGCCGGATGGCGAATGCCGAGGTCCCTGAGCTTGGAGTCTTGTTGAATCAGGAACTCAACTTTATGGCATCAGTCTCTCGGGGGACTTTTGGTGGGGTAGGAGGCAGGGAAGGGTGACAGAAGGTATGGAGTGACTGACAGGGCCAATGGCAAAGCTCTACATCAGTAACAGAGGGACAGAGGCAGGGCCAAATAAGTCTTTGCTGAGTCACCCAGATATGAAAGTTACTGAGACAGGTCTCAAAGGCCCAAACCAGGGCTAAAATGGGGCCCAACATTGGTTGAGGCTAAAGCACATTGGTTTGGCCAGCTCTCCTCTCTGGCTGCATGTTTGTGCAGAACACTATCTCTAGGCAGCCTGTTAAAGACCCAGTTCTTGGGCTGAGTAATTCCAGCCACCAAGTGTCCTCTGATTAGGACTTGCTTTCTAATGGAGTTCGGTTTTACGTGGCTAAGGGTGCGTGCTCTTACACTGCAGGTCATACTAGGTTTGACAGTGGATTGTCACTGTCACTCAGTTGTTGCTGTTGGTGTTCTGAGGATTGTAACTAGTGCTGTTTCCACTTCTGAGCTTATCATTATCTGGGGACACACGAAGCACAGGGATCTATGTGTCTGTAGGCTATGTGGACGGCCTCTTAGGTGACTTCCTGGAAGCTATTTTACCTTTTTGTGTCTACAGCCCATTTCAACGGATTTATAAATCAGGGTGACTGCATTAGCTACTTTCTTCTTGCTGTGATAAAACACCACCACCAAGGCACCTTACCAAAGGAAGAGTTTATCTGAGCTTATGATTCCAGAGGGATATGTGTGTATATCAGAGGGCAGGCATGGCAGCTGTGGCCCGGAGCTGAGAGCTTATATTTTAAACCACATGTAAGAGGCTGAGAAGGAGAACTGAGAATGGTGTATGACTTTTGAAACCCCAAAGCACGTCTTCATACTTCATGCAGTATGGCCTCACTCCTAAACTTACCTAAACAGCGCCACCAACTGGTGACCAAGTGTTTAAGCATCTGAGCCTGTGAAGCACATTCTCATCTGAACCACTACTGGGGTACACTGAGCAGTCAGTAAATGAGATAACTAAAGCTCCTAGGACGAGTTCTGATTATCTGTGCAGTAACGTTTTTATTCTTTGGATGTGGTAGAGTGCTGCATGCTTTGCCTAGAATGTCTCTCTCTTCTCGCTCTGCTTTCTTACTAGAGTCAGGGTAGAGTTAAAAGAACTGTGAAATATTCCTGTGCCCCAGACACTATAAATTTAAATTAATTCCTATGTCTTTTCTTCTTCCTAATTTAAGTCACTTGAAGAGATTTCATATCTGTGTTAAAAAGCCACTTGCCTCCTCTCCTATTTTCATAGCAAATCCATTATCAATTTTATATGAGGCTATGTATATTAGAAAATCAGAATTTTATTTATTTATTTTTTGGTGGTTCTATTTCAAACACCAAGTATTCATTGTCTATGTTCTCCTTGAGTAACAAAAAACACAGAAAGGGTACTCTGCTCATAAATTAAAAATGTGGCAAAAGGGTACTTTGAAAATTAAAGCAAAAGCTGTCTGCAGTTAAGCTGAGTGAGAAGTGCTTTTTAATGGTGTCTGGTCACACTGTGGCTGCTTCCTGGCCATGTTTCTACTATGTCTCTGCAGCTTTCTGCACTTCAAAGCAGATTCACTGAAAATGCATCTTGACTTAAATTAATGTTGAGAGCTCAGGTCCAAGTGTAGCAGGCCCAAGCGCACCTCTGAGCTACACTGTGGAAAGCCATGATCTAGGATTGGGGTGTGGTGGCTGCAGAGTCTGCAGCCATCTGTCAGATAGGGCTAGTAAACATGATGTGCCCCTAATTTCCTTGCCTCCCTCATCCCCACCTTCCCCTCTTCCTTCCTACTCTTCTGTCTTTCATTCCTCCCTCCTTTTCTTGCCTCTCCTCTCTCCATCCTTCTGTTACATTGTCATCCATTCTTTCTTCCCTACTTCCTTCCTCAGTTTTATCTCCTCTCCTCTCCTCTCCTCTCCTCTCCTCTCCTCTCCTCTCCTCTCCCCTCCCCTCCCCTCCCCTCCCCTCCCCTCCCCTTCCCTCTTCTTCTTCCATGCTCTTCTCCCCCTCCGCCTCTTCTCTCCCACCCCTCCTGTGCTCTTTTCCCCTTATCCTCCCCTCCTCTTCTCCCCCCTCTCCTCTTATCTCTCCCTTTCTCCTTCTGTCCCTCACTCTCCTTGTTTCTTTCTTTCTTTAACTTTGGGCAGGGTACACTGGGTTCTAACTCCCTGTTTACCCAGAGATGGCTGTGACCCCATGGTCCTCCAGCCTCTCCTCTCAGCTGTCCCACCTCCTCGCTGTCCCTCCTCCCCACTGCTCCTACCTCCCTGCTGCCATCCCACCCATTTCCTTGCAGCTTAAATAGAATCAAAATTCGGAACTTCTCCAATGTGAAAAGGAGACAGGCAAACCTCGTATTTATAATTCTCAGGTACAAAGACTGTGAGCATAGTGATTTTATTATATATTTTTTATAAAGTTGTTATCAGAATCAGTGTCCCAAAGAATGTAAGTTCGCCTGATTGATTCAAACAGGAGCTCCCCTGCATCTGTGAACTGCAGAACAGTGAGAGGATGGGGTACTGAGGTCCGTACAATCTCTCTGGTTGTATCAGAGCATCGCCTGATACCTCCACGAATATGGTTGCAACTGGACAATTAAACCTGGTGTAAACATAGGCATTCAAGCTGTGGGGTTTTTATTTTATTTTATTTTATTTTATTTTATTTTATTTTATTTTCTTCTTTATTTTGAGGAAATTCCACGTTGACTTCCACAGTGGTGACCCCATCTAACCTTCCCACCAGCTGTGGAAAACTTCTTCTTTCTAACATGTTCCCTACCATCTATCGTCACTTAAGTATTTTTTATTATTGCTATTATTATTATTATTGTTTGACCTATATTTGTATATGTTCATTGTGTGTGTGCTTGGTGCGCTCAGAGATCAGAAGACGGTATCAGATCGCCCTGACTTAAGTTACAGATCATTTCTTACTATTTTGTAATAAGTTTAGGCTCACAAAAGGACCTTAGAAGACTCCCATTTTGGGAAGATGGATTCAACACATGGTTTCTTAGTTGTGGCACTTGCTACAATGTAAACCATTGCAGTTTTTATTGGAAACAAATTCAAGGAGCCTCCAAGAGGTGGGGAGAGTAGACTGCTTACCCAGGGACAAGGAACGACAAGGTGAAGCTTCCTTGTGTTTTCTGTACAAGTCAACATAGAAAACTTCTAAATGGCGACTGCTGGGACAGCTGGACAGTCATGCAGACCAATACACGAGTAAGGCTCAGACTTTGATTCTTTCTCCCAAATTCACTTTAAAACTCAATAATACACTTACACTTAAACTGCAAAATCTAAAATTTCTGAAAGGCATGTAAGAAAATGTATGGGGTCTTGAGCCTGGTGATGAATTTTCAGACATGGGGTTGAAAGCACAATTTATGTAAGAAAGACTTGATGGATGGGTTTAATTAAAATGAAATGCTTCTGCTCTGTGAAAGTCACTTGTACAGAGAAGCAAAGAGGAGCCACGGGCTGAAGAGTGTGTTCACAAGACACACGCCTGATGGCAGACTTGTACCCCGAATATGCAAAAGCCTCTCAAACCTCAACAGTGAGCAGCCCTTGGTGTGTGATGCGACATGGCTTCCATTCTTAGCTTATCAACTGTAATCTTACCTACATTGTTCCTGGTCGCCCTAGAGTTTTCAATGCAGTTAAATCCAGTGCCTTCACCAATCTTCTGTTTCTTTTCATTAGATCCTGCACTATTTTTCAATGCAGGCTACTGTTTCTTTCCACATCTATGTCTGGCTCATCTATTAGTTGCTACTGTTACCATTTTAAACCTAGCATCTCTTAATTAGGAGTAAGAGAAGGAGAGGTTTTACTTGCTTTCACTTTGTTCTGCCCTTGAGTCCCCCTTCCTTAAGGCAGTCTCCCCTGAGACTTTTACTCTCCTCAGAGAGAGGTCCTTTAACCTTGAAATTTTTCTTCTTCTCAGGAAGGTGCAGCTTCTCTTCAGCCTTGGTTTGTTTGAGAAACGTTTTTAACACTTCTCCGGGTGTGGAGCCAGAAACATCGTTTAAACCTCCAACATTTTAAGTATGGATTCTGCCAGGTGTGGTGGTGAACACCTCTAATTCCAGCGTGTGGGAGGCAGAGGAAAGAAGGATCTCTATGAGTTCAAGGTGCCCATGGTCTCCATAGTGAGTCACAGGATAGCCAGGTCTACAGAGTGAGTTTAAATATGGAATTTGGAGGGAAATCCACTGGAGGCTCTGTTTTGATTCTCTCTGTGTGTTCATGTGTGTGTTTATATGTATGTGTATATATGTATATGTGTGCATGAGTGTGTATGCACACACGTATGCTCATGTACATGAGCATAGGTACTTATGGAGGACATAAGAAAGTATCAGGCTCTTTGGAAATTATCCCACATTCTTAAATTATTTGTGTATCACACACATACATGTACACACACACACATGTACACACACACACATGTACACACACATACACACACACACACACACACACACACACACACACACACACACGCTATCTAGTTTTATTTAAATTTGGGCAGTAGTTTTATGCTGACTCTTTCCCTTTCTAACCTATATCTAGTTTATGTGTGAATTCACAAAAGACACACTTCATGTGTTACATTATCTTTTGTTGTTGTTGTCGTTTTTCAAGGCAGTATCACCAATAGACAGTACACATTGGCTTTGTAACTACTTTGCAGCCAAGGCTGGCCTCGAACTGTTAATCTAACCATCTCCATCTCTCCAGTGCTGGAATGAAAGTTCCTGGCTTAATGTTATTGGTAATGGAGTTCTACTTCCCTTCAACGTTCTTTTGCTCAGGAAGGGGCAGCTTCTCCTCATTAACGCCTTCTTCCGTTAGAGCCCCTAGCCTGTTAATCATGCTATTTTTAATTCTCTGTCTGATAGTTTAACATCTGTGTCATCTGTAACTCTGGTTCTAATGCTTGCTCGGTTTCCTTTGACTGTCTGGACAGCTGGTTTTATTTCCTTTTAATAGGAATTTTGACTTCTTTTTAAAAACTAATAGCCAGGTTTATTATATTTGCTAATAACAGCCCCACTTAAGAGGTCTTTGGTGTAAGATTATTTTATTAGTCTTGCTATGAGTTGGGCTGTGTTTAATTTTTAATATATTGGTATACATCAGTTTCCAAATCCCCAGTATTGCCTATGCCTTCATCCTTTGGCTTGGGAATCCCTATGCAGTACTTCCCAGAGATGCTTGCCAGGTTGTAGTCATGAAGTGTTGGCGAGGGAAGCCTCCCGTATCTTCCAATCGAATCTCTCCCTCATCTCTGCAGTGACCTTCCCAAATGTCTTTGAGAAAGGGGAGTGAAAGTATTTGCTGCAGGATAGGTTGGAAATCCCTTGCTCATGATGGCTGAGGAGAAGCCTTCAGAAGTGCTCCTCAGGGAATCATCTTTTCTTCTCTGGAGTCACGTGTTCTGCCACAGGAATAGTGAGGTCACAGCCATACAGTGCTAGAGGGCCTCTAAGATTGCGGCTGGATGGTGTTTTCACCCTCAGACTAGCATAAACCTAGCCACAGAGATTCCATCAAAATCACTTTAAAAAGTCACCTACAAGGTTATGGCTTTGGTGACATTAGCTCTGCGGTCATTTATGTAGGAGGAAGTGGGTGGGTGGTTTACTCTCCTTTTGAACTCCCTCTTCAGGTGGATTTGAGAAAAGCTGTTCATTTTCAGTTGACTTGGCAGTCCTGCTGGTAGGGTGGAAGCGACTCTTTCCAGGCTCTTTGCTTGTTGGAACCGGAACAGGTTCATAACTGACTTTGACGAGTGTGTGAACAGGTTCTTCGGAGGTAGTCTTTTAAATACACTGCACAAGAACAGCTGGATAGGCACAGTAAATAAAATGTTTCTATTGGTGCCTCAGAACTCAGGACAAAATACTCATGGATTCTAGACTTTTACAAGAATATAGAGTAAAATCTTTAAACACTAGGTCACAGCAAAAAATTTTGTCTTCACACACAATGAATGGAACAAAAGCAATGCGCTGGACCTCTGCAAAATTAAAAATATTTCCTTCAAAATTACCTGTTGAGATGAAAAGACAAGACCTTTAGAACATACTATTTGTAATGTAGGTATTCAACAGAAGATTAGCATTAAGAAGAATAATGCTTATATTTATTACTTTTCCATAAAGCACTAAGGGGACCTGTGGGGGGAAGAGGTTATTGGGGGCTTATGGTTCCGGTGGGACGGGGGTTTATCATCATCATGGTGGGGATCACTGTAGCAGGCAAGCAGGAATGTTCAGGAGCTGCGGGGCGCTCAGATCACTTTCTGTAAACAGGAAGCAGAGAGGGTATATGCAGGGTGGCTGGACGCTCTTGAAACCTCAAGGCCACACCTCCTCCAACAAGGCCACACCTCCTA
Organism: Mus minutoides; assembly: GCA_902729485.2. Taxonomy (NCBI): domain Eukaryota; kingdom Metazoa; phylum Chordata; class Mammalia; order Rodentia; family Muridae; genus Mus; species Mus minutoides. The sequence goes on along the minus strand of LR749820.1, from coordinate 1,548,987 downwards.
ACCCTTCCAAAACAGCCACCAATGGAGAACCAAGTATTCAAATGTCAATGTTTCTGGAGAACATCCACACAGCTCAACCATTAAAAAAATAGTTATAATAAGTGCAGAAGTGTAGAGACACATGAATGAAGATGATACACAGATTGGAAGTAAGTACAAGAATAAATACGTGAGATTGGGCATCAGGAAATTCAAATTTAAGTCACAAGTGAGAATAATTTTGGCAGAATTATGATGAAATCAAGAAGGGCAGTCCTAAGAGCTTGTAGCCCGTACACACAACAGATGTGGGAAGCAGAGCAGCTGGTGAGGAGTAAGGACAGTGAATATGGATGGGTCCTGATATCAGAGGGCAATAAGGAGCATGTTGCCATGGAAACAGCATCCATTTAGACTGCATCAGTACCAGTCTCCAGTCTGGGATACCCACACTATTATTTCCCTACACTGTAGGGGGAAACTGGGTCAAACATTCAGGAGATGATTTTGTAGTATTTTTGTTTTGCAACTGTCTATGAACACACTATTCTCTTAAAATAGAAATTTAACTTTAGAAAAGATGCAAAACAGAATGAAGATTTCCTGTATATTTGGATCCCACAGGAGTTAACATTTTACTCTCATTTATTTACGTATGTGTTTGTTTATTTATTTTTACTTTACAAAGTGTTTGCGTATGTGTGCGTGATCGTGTACATCATGATGTGTGTGTGTGTGTGTGTGTGTGTGTGTGTGTATGGTCAGAGGACACACCGAGGGAGTTTGTTTTCTCCTTCTGCCATACGGTTTCCAGGGATTGGGTTCAGGCTATCAGGCTTGGCAACAAGTGCTTTTCCTGCTGAGCCACCTCGACAGCCCTTTCCCATCCTTCTTATCTGATGGCTCATTGTATATGTGCACACATAGATATACACTCACTCTATATGTGTGCATATAGATCTACACACCCAGTATACACATAGATATATACCTACTGTATATGTGCACACATAGATAATACACTCACTCTCTATGTGTGCACATAGATCTACACACCCAGTAAACACACATAGATATACACCCTCTGTATATGTGCAAACAGATATAACCCACTCTATATGTGTGCACATAGATCTACACTCACTGTATATGTGTGCACATAGATCTACACCCACTGTAGATGTATGTACAGATATACATCCATCATATTTATCATCTTCTCAAGCATTTAAGAGTGAATAGCAAGCACAATGCATCTTCACTTATGAATATCTCAGTGTGTTGTTGTTAAAGAAAAAAACCAACCAACCAACCAAACAAACAAACAAACAAAACAAACAAAGAAAACAAATCAAACCCAACAAGCCAACCAACTCTTGTGAAGGTTAGTTTTATTTATCACTTGATTCAACCTAGCATTATCTAGAAAGGACAATGAGAGATCTTGAGGTCAGTGGGCCTATCGGCATGCATGTCAGATTGTTTTAATTGCCCTAATTGACATAAAAAGACCCAGCATGATCTTGGGCTCTTGTCTGAATGAGGAAGAGAGAGCTAACAGAGAAAAATCCTGCAGGAAGCTCTGTGCGCCTGGCCAGCTATATTGGATTTCAACTGCTGTGACTTCTCAGTGTTGGACTGTCACCTGGAATTGTGACCTAAAGGACACCCTTTCTTTCCTAACTTGCTTTTTGTTGGTGTTCTCACAGTAAGGAAACTAGGACCCGGAGGATAGTCACAGGCTGTGCACCTGCAGAAAGAATGGCCCAGAAGTGAGGGTGAATCCTGCCGGGTGACTGCTCTTAGCGATTGCCTTAGTGATTGATTTAGCAGGCATCTGCCAGGTACTTTTGTCTGTTTTGTTTTGTTTTGAGACAGGATTTCTCTTTGTCACCCTGGCTGTCCTGGAACTTACTCTATAGACCAAGTTGGCCTCAAATTCAGATCTGCCTGCCTCTGCCTCCCCAGTGCTGGGATCAAAGGCGTGGAAAGATTCTTTGGGACTTGTCTGGAAAGATTAGTTTAAAACTGATTTGTTAGTCCTGAATCCTATTTTCTGATGCTGGATCTTACCACAGAAGGAGTAAAATTGCTCTTGGGAAGTGTCTAGCCATTGTTACCTGGGGATTCCTAGGAGAGAGATATCTCATTTGCCATGGCATTGGCTAGTGGAATGATCAACGCATGCAAATCCAAGCAGGGCTAAATGCTCCATATCTGTCTCTAATACCAGCTTAGTTGAAAGTAAAATGTAAACAAGCATACTCACACACATGATCACACATGATCACACATGGCCACACATGACCACACAATGTGAAAACAGGATGAGATGTGAGAACGAAGTGGGAGAATAGAGCTGGCAATGATGGGGGGGAGCATATTTCATGTAGAAGGGGGACTATTTTGGGGGAGGAAGGATATCATCAAGATGAGAGGGAGGGCCAGGGAGGACAGTGGCATGCATAGGAGGACAGGGCACAATGACATTGTGTATGAACATCTCATAATAAGATCACTTATCATGTGTGCAAACTAAAAAAAAAAAATAAAAAGAGAAAATTAAGCAGAAGGATGCCAAGACAAAGTATGTGCCATAAAAGAAACCCATCGAGGTTGTGTGAAGAATAGATCAGAGGCAGGAAAAGTATCTTGAATTTTGCATCACCTTGTTCATCTTTTTACTGGTGGTATATGATGTGATATAACATCCGATTCTTTTACTATATAGATGATAGCTTTCCCAGGATTCACATAATTTTTAAAAGTAGGCTATTCTGTTTTGACTTATATTGCAAAAGAACACATATAGATATTCCCTGAAAATATATATTAAGTATTTGCTGTACTTTAGAAACTACATTAGAGACAGTGATTCAGGAGATAATAGAATGTACAAAGTCCCCCATCCTTGTAATATTTATTTTAGAAAAACTTGATTAACTGGTATCAGTATTTTTAAATTTCCTCAAAGACTTTAGTCAATGTATGCAGCTGTGTGTGTCTATGCATATTTTATAATTTTTCATAATATTTAATCTATGCCTGTAATTGTATGTTTGTAGTTTATATATTTTATAGGTTAAAATTCATAATTTCATGCTAAAGAAAAAACAACTCTCTTAAAACTTGTAATGTATATTATTTTAAACATCAAAACAACTTAAAAACTTCTCTTTAAAGTGTGTATTTCATTTTTTATAGTTTCTCTTTAATTTAATATATTTTCTGTTTCTCCCCAGGTTCTTTTTTTGTTTTCAGGTAAGATCTCATACAGCCCTGGCTGACCTTCACTATATCACTGAGGATGACCTTAGACCTCTGGTCTTCCTGCCTCTACCTTCCAAGTACTTGGACTATGGGCAAGCACCACCATATCTAGTGTATGGAGTGGTAGGGATGGAGCCCACCACAGTCTGAGCTACAGTCTCCACTCCTCTCCACAGATCCCTAACTCTTTTGGTGTCTCTGTCATATTTTATTTCCATAGCACAATTCAGCCAATCCCAGTACCTAACCGAAATAGAGTGATTTGAAGATGGTGAATCATTTATTAGTAAAGGGATTGATTTTCTTTCCTTCTAGAATATGGGATATTATTGATTGCTCTCAGTGACAATTCACCCAAATGTGAGGAATCTGTAGAGAGAAGTTTAAGAAGAAACAGAAGGAATGATTATATGCCAAAGGAACTCATAGTGGGGGTTTAGTGTCTGGAACCCTTAGTAGGGCAGGGGTACGGTGTCACCATCACCTGTGAGTGGTCCTTTTAATTGTTAGCTTGACAGAATCTGGAAATGACCTCAGATATGGCTTCTAAGCATGCCTACAGGGGTTTATCTTGGTTGTGTTCATGGAGGTGGGAAAACATCCCCACCCTGCACATTTTGTGGGTACAACGTGCATACCCTGCACAGGATGCTAGGGGAAGAAGAAACATGCTCTCCCAGAATCTGCTGTCACAGCTCCCAGCACATCCTCTGGCGTGTACTGAGCAGGCACGATGCAGGTGACCTTGGTGGCCATGCAGCCAATGCTCAAAGGTCTGGGTATTCATTTCTGAGTTGCCCTCTGCAAAGTCTGCAGCAAATCACATTCCCATCACAGCGGAGGACCAATCGTTTGTCCCCACTGATGCTGGGAATTAGGTCCTGTGTACACCATCAATGATTCAAACTAAGAATCAGGGATCCGTTCAATGACAAGATATTGAGCATGTAGCCCTGGTAGTGCATTTTGTCTAGCACGAAGGTACAGCAGGGAGCTGGATACTGTGCCTTTTCTGATGAAGCACAGTGTGTGGTCTTCTGCTCAGTGATACACACAGCTGCTGAGCCCTTCCCTTCCTTCCACTCCCTGGCTCCTCTCCTCTCCCCTCTCTTTCCCACCTTTCTCTTCATCTCCTCTCTCTCTTTCTCTTTCTCTTCTCAACCTCAACCTCCACCCCTCTCTTTCCCTTCTCTCTCCTCTTCTGACCCCCTGACATTTATTTAATCAAAATGTTGATTTATGGAAAATGATATTTTATGTAATTAAATTGTAGCACCTGAATAAATTTGTTCAAATTGCAAAATGTGGGTGCATTCTGACAAGATCAAATCAAATGGAGAAGATTTGGGGCTCACACAAAAGCCCCAGTGTTCACTTGGATTGATCCAGTGTCAATAAAATGTCCATTTCTGAATGTTCTCATTAGCACAGTCATGGAATTGAGAATGGAGCTTCCCTCTGAACTTGCACAGGGAAAAGAAGAATGGAGAGATTCCTTAGAAATTCTGAGAGAGAGAGAGAGAGAGAGAGAGCACAGAGGAGACAAAATACAAGTATTTTTTAAAATGTGTGTGTGTGTGTGTGTGTGTGTATGTGTGTGTCTCCCAGGGAGTGGCTCTTTTAGGAGGTGTGGCCTTGTTGGAGTAGGTGTGTCACTGTGGGCAAGGGGTTTAAGAGCTTCATCCTAGCTGCCTTCAGAACGAGAAGTTGAACTTTCAGCTCCTCCTGCCCCATGCCTACTTGGACACTGCCATGCTCCCACCTTGATAACAGACTGAACCTCTGAACCTGTAAGCCAGCCCCAATTAAATGCTGTCCTTAAGAGTTGCCTTGGTCATGGTGTCTCTTCACAGCAATGAAACCATAACTAAGACAGTGTGTATCTTCATGTGATTTGTGTTCATGAGTGAAGGCGTCAGTGGAGGCCAGAAGAAGACATTGGAGTTTGGAGTTACAGCTGCTGTGAGCTGCCTCAGTTGCGTGCTAGGACCCAAACTCTAGTCCACTGGAAGAGCAGCAAGTGCTCTTAAGCCACCTCTCCAGCCTTTCATGTGTGTTCTGACTTAAATTTCTCTACAATAATAACCCAGCCCACCTTTTAACTGAGCCACACGGTAAGATGGTAAGATCAGTGGCATTTCAGACTGCAATGTCCCCCTTTCCTGAGCATCCCTGTTTACGAAAAGAATAAGCCACAGAATAGGCTTGAAGATATGCTGGGTAGGTTAACTTTAATGATGTTTTTCAATGTAGCACCTGTAGATTGTTTTCCGTTCCATCCTGCAATAGAAACTATTTTATACAACTGAGGTTGTGATTAGGTGTCCAGCCAGAAACAGGTGCTGCTACACCAATTAAGATCTCCCCTGGATTAGGGAGGACACACTCAATACACCTTGGCAGGGCAGGTGAATCAATTTTCTACCTCAGTGGGCCAAGGCACAAGGATATGCTTCTGCTATAAAGGAAGCACATGACCGAGGTTCCTCGGCTATGGTTGCTTCCCACTGCTCCTTACAATCCTTGTATTTTATAATGTTTCTTACTTCAGGACATGTTTCTGTTTAGTTTTGCTCATCAAAATATACCTGTTAATAACCTGCTTATTCAAGTGGTACTTAATACACAACAGGGGATATGGTAGGCTTCCTGTTCCTCATTTTCAGTAGCCACAATCCAGAATCTGGCTGGGAGGCAGCAAGCGGAGATGCCAGCAAGCAGTAATAAAGTAGGGTCCTCATTTGTCACAAGGAAAGCTGGCTACCTTCCCTCCAGCCCACCTGCGACCTCAGCCGTGTGCGCAATGGTAACTTTTATTCTCAAGAGTGAATCAGATTGTCAAGACACAGAGTGGTATCAAGTAAAGCCCAAGCCTCCTCTAAGACAAAGCGAAAGGGAATAGACATTACTCATAGCAATGTGTACAGTCTCCGAGCACAGCCACAGACCAATCTTTCTTGAATCGTAACCAGCTAATTCAAGGCACCCAGTGTTTTTAGCAGGCTAACTCAACTTTATAAGAAGATGGGGGGGGGGAAGCATGAAGAAGTGAAATCTTTGCCATGAAGTAGGGATGAAAGGGTGAGTGTGAGGGAAGGCGGGGCGAGCTGGGGAGAGTCAGCTGCAGGATTAGGGTGAGTATGAGGGAAGGCAGGGCGAGCTGGGGAGAGTCAGCTGCACGATTAGGATGACTTTCTCTGAATCTCTCATGACTCTATCCGTGGGAGGTTGGATATGTTACTTGCTTTCTCTAGGGGCTTGATAGCCCTTTCTGTGAAATGCATGTAATAGAGCTGCAGCTTTTAAAATTATTATTTTCACAGCGGATTTCTCACAAAGATCCCAGGGATTGTACGATCCGTCCTGACTTGGTGCCTCCAGTGTAAGAATTCTGAAATTTGAAATAAAATTCTGTTCCAGGTGATACGACGGGTCCAACCGGAACTTGAGTGCTTCAAGTTCTGATAGAAACTTGTATACTTGGAGGACGGGGTCAGAGACCTCATCGACCCTAATATCCTCTCTAGTATCACTCATAGCTGGAATTAACAATTTTAGTGCTGTGACCCAATGAGTAAGTAGAATAAATTTGTTACTTTGGTATCTGATACATAGCTCCCACTTTTCGAAACATATTTTTATTATTATTCATTCATGGACTCCAGCTTCTCGCTGGTTTCACTGCATACTAGGTACCGAAGCAGGTATCAAGAGGTTAACTGACATTATTTCACTGGAAACATTCCCCTGTGGTAGGAATTATCCATTTCCCCATCTTTCAGATAATTGGCCCAAGGCTAGAAGAAAGTCATTTTCTCAAGTCAAGGACAGTGAGATAGAACAGCCAGAGCAAAAGCCAAGCATTTTCTGCCTGCAGTCTGTCTTTTGACATCTTTACACTGACACATGCTTGGCCATCCTGGCACCCACAGTGGGCAGCTCTGTCCCTCTTGAATTCTTTATTTGATCACTGGGTTTCTACCAAGTGAAACAGTTCAAAGGAGAATTTTCTGAGGTTTTCTAAATTGTGAGTTTTGAAAACAGTTATAAACAAAGCTAAGCAATTTCTGCCACTCCAATAAAGTTGTGGTTTCTGGAACATGTAAATCATAGCTCAATGAAGCTGCAAACTATAAGCTATGTTTGTTGCTTTAGATGGATAAACAATAACAAAGACCCCTTAGTTGGGCAGACTAGGGTAACCTAAGAGATGAGTCAGCTTTTGTTTAACCCCTCCAAAACTCCACAGCTGAGATGTGTAGGCAGAGGAAGGGGTGCAGAAGTTAAGGGGACATTCCAAGTGCTGGACAGGTTCTGAAATGCGTTCTTTCCCCGTCTGTGAACTCACCGTGTGATAGATGGCTTGTGATCCTATGGCGTTTGTGGCTCACAAGTCTCAGACTAGGTGGGTCTTCTGCAAAGCTGTGGTTAAAGTGTTAACCTGGGTGGAGACCTGATGGGAAGCTCCACTGTGTGAGGCTCCATTTCCAGATTCATGTCCTTGGCAGAACCCATTTTGCAGTTGGGAGGCTAAGAATTGCAGCTTTTTGCTGGGGGTAGCTTGAAGGCCATTCAAGTTCTTTGAGGCCGCTCATGTGAGCCTACTGTGTATGTTTTCCAACATGGCTGCTTCCTTTCTTAAATCCAACATGATCATGGGCCCCAGAATTCTGATATTTTATATTAAAAAGATGATTGCAATGAACAGTGAGTCACTGTGGCTTGCAAGCCAGAAAGAGTCAAGTGTGAGGAGAAGAGGGAACATGTGTACATCACTAAGTGCTGCATGTTCTAGAACCTTCCCAAGCCCTCAGAGGAGCCTCAGTGGCGGCTGGAGAAGTGTCTAACTGCAGCTCATTCCAGATCCGGTTCCCTGTGACTCATGAAAACAGGGAGCTATTTCACGTAATGTTGGTGCAGCTTCGAGCTCCTGTAATTCAGATGCAAATGATGCTCTACAGAGACAGGATCCTGTGTGACATTAGCTTTACCACCTTTGATGTGTGTCTCATTTCCCTTGTGGTCACACAATGCTCGAGGTAGCTCCTGGGCACACATCACTATCCAGGAATAGGAAAAAGTTCTCACCTTTTCTTTGAATTTTTTCTGTATTTGAAAGCTAAGGAATGTTCTGAAGAAATCCAGGCAATAGGCTTCCCCCACATTTCATTGAATAGAGCTCAGTAGGGATTTTTTTTTTCAGCCAGTCAAGGAAGGGGGATGGTGGACCAATAATTGGCTTAAACTCATGAGTACTGGCAGTTTCTTAGACTAAAACCAGTGAAGACCAACAACATTGGAGCTCTGGTGGTAAGGGAAAAAAAATGCAGACATTGGGCTCTGCATGTGTTGATGTGGCTGTGTGTCTCTAGTGTGAGTGTGTGAATGTGTGTGCATGTGTGTGTGTGTGTGTGTGTGTGTGTGTGTGTGTGTGTTGGTATTTGTCAAAGGTGACAGTATGAGTTAAACAGCAGCTCTTAAAGTATGTATGTACATTTCAAGAGAGCTCCCTCTTGACAAAGGCTGTTGGTGTCAGACATAGGTTAAACCATGACCAGCCTGGGTGAGCCAGAGCAACTTCCCCAGTAAAGTGGGCATACTAGTATTAGCCATTCTTAGTCTTTTGTGAGATTTCCCCAGTGTCTGCCAAGTGCCAGGGGCTCAGTAGGTGCTGTTCTCTGAGGAAGAAGCACATGAGAATCTTGCTGTGTCCTCTCTTGAGTGATCTCAAAGTGATGTCTCCAAGGGTCACTTCAACTTCGCTCCATTGGGATGACTAAAGTAACAGGGGGGAAGTCATATCAGAACTTTCTCAAGGTGCTTACCTACCTCTCTGGGACTCTTCTTTCACACAAGGAATACATCCGTTGAGTTCACATCTTGGTGGCATTTCTTCTCCATTTAAAGCCTTCAGAGTGCTTTCTCAAATCACCAGCCTAAATTCAACACAAACACGCTCGCCAGAATCAAGACTGTTTTACTTCGATATGTACTATATCTCTCTTGACAGGCTCATCTCCGGAATCGAGTGCCATGGGGGACTGTTTGTTTATGGTGTTCTACATCTTCTTTTCTCAGGCACTTCCAGCTCCAGAAAGATCATAAAATATGTGACCGTGGTAGGTGGCTAAAGTTCTCTAAGAAGTCAGTCGTGAAGTTTAATTGAAGGTATTGGAGAACTTTTTTTTTTCCTGGTTGATATTTGCCCAGGATAATGGAGAAATATATATGAATGACTATTGAGCATTAAAAAAAGTTAAATAAAGTGAAAGGGTCCGTGTCTACAAGCAAGCAATCTCCTGGGACTGTGTGAGATGCTAAAAATAAAGGCCTATTAGTGAGCCAAATCTTTCAGCAGGTTGATTGGGAGTTAGAAAAGCTAGAGAGGAGACCTGCGTGAGTGGAAGTTAAGAAAGGGCTAGGGATTCTCAAGGAGGGGCCTGTTTGGTTAGAATCTATTTTATGTACATGACAGAAACTCCGCTCAAGTGAGATTGAGCAGAAGAACATGCATTGGCTTTTGTGTACTTGAGTGTAACAAAAGGTCCAGATGACACTGCTTCTGGTCCACAGTCTCTCCTCTCCTCTTTGCTCTTCCTTCCTTGTGCTGCTTTATTGTCGGCCTAGCTGTGAGGGTTTTGCTTGTCAACTTGACACAAATATAGAATTACATGGGGAGGGATTCTCAGCCAGGAAGTGTATGGATTATGTTGTACTGCTTACATGTCTGTAGAGGACTATCTTGATCCATCCCATCCACTGTGGACAGCACCATTCCCTAGGGAGACTGTGTAGGAACAGAGAAAGAGCTTAATACTGGCATGCACACATGAATTCGTCGTTCTCTGCTCTTGACTGTGGATTTTATGTGGCCAGGTTTGTCACTCTCCTGCCTCTGTGATTTCCCTGATATGGCAGATTATAATCGGGAACTGAGATCTAAAGAAACCCTTTATTCCTGAAGTTAGGTTCTGTCCAGATATTTTGTCAGTAAATCAGGAAATAAACTAAGCTACAAGCTTTTGTGAAGATGGTGGCAGTGAAGGGTTGGGCTATTCTATACTTCCCAGGGTCCTTTCAAAAGTGGATGGAGTATAAATAGCAAGAAATATTCTCTTATTTTGGTCGACCTATAATGCAGCTGCAAAACACTATAGGTTCTTTAGCTATAACAGCACACATTGATTTCTTGTGGTTCTGGCAGCTGATGTGTCCAAGATCGCTCTGCCAGCTGATTAGATCTCTTGGACTCTGCAGCATCAAGAGATGACCCACTCAGCATTGAATGCATGTCTAAGGAAGAAGCACCTAAAATAGCATTAGGGACTCTCCCTCACTTGGCAATGGGCAGGAGCCTGAATGAGCTTCATGTTTGCACATGACTTTCATGGTGCTAACCTTACCAACAGGGTCTTCACACTCATGAACTCAACTGCTACCCAAGGTATTACCCCTAAGCATCACTGAATGGGAGACTGGGGTTTCTACATGAGGATTTGATGGATATGGAGGAAGCATAGCTGTATAAGTATGTATATTTGTATATATGTGCACGCTGTATTTTGTTCTACTTTTGCCACAAGTCTGAGAATCATATTTCCTCTTGCTCTGATACATGGGCAGGGTATGTGAAGAAGATAAAATGGATACGTCAGCTAAGTTCAAGATAAGGTCAATGACCCATGGGAGAGTGACCTGAAAGTGATGGTGGCCAGATCTGCTTTTCTCCAAGACCTGGATGTTGTAGGCATAGGCAGCATTGCTGGGACACTGGTGGCTCAGAGACTCATAGTCCTGTGATTAGTAGGGTCTCCTCAGTTCTGGGAGGACTCTGGTGATCTCCCCAGGGGATAGTGATGGAAGCCAGCCTGGCTTGTGCCTTGAGAACTCTGAAGCTCCACAGGATCACTCACTGAGCATAGAATGTATCCCAAGGAGAAAGACCTCCAAACTAGCCCTGCAGACTCTACTGACCACGGGCTGGAAACTTTGTGAATGTTCCAACAGGTGGCTACACACTTAGAAGTGTAGTACAGTGTGTTAGGGTTCTCTAGAGTCATAGAACTTATGGAATGTCTCTCTATTTTGAGGGAGTTTATTGTGATGACTTACAGTCTGCACTCCAACTACCACAACAATGGTCAGCTGTGAATAGGAAGTCTAAGAATCTAGTACTTGCTCAGTTCCACAAGCAACTGTTTCATGAGCAGTTGTTTCAGCTGGTCTTCTGTAGAAGTAGGTTCCAACAGCTGTGCTGGTAAGTGCAAGCAGGTGAAGAGTGAATCTTCCTTCTTCCAACGTCCTTATGTAGGTCTCCAGCAGAAGGTGTGGTCCAGATTAAAGGTGTGTGTCACCAGGCCTTGATCTGGAACTTGCTTTGTCCCAGACTGACCTTGAACTCAGAGATCTCCTTGACTCAGTCTCCTAGGATTAAAGGTGTGCACTACCTTGTCTGGGCCTAAGCTTGGCATGGCCACTATGCCTCAAGATCTCCAGGCCAAGGTCCAGGTCAGAAACTTGTGTCTTCTAGCCTCAAGATCTGGATCACAGGTGAGCCCTCCAATTATGGATTGTAGTTTATTCCAGATATAGTCAGGTCGACAACCAGGAATAGCCAATACACACAGTATCCACTTACCATTTCAGTAGTTTCTCCAGGTGGGTGTAGGGTCATAATAACCCCCATGTGTGCTTATCAGAAATATTTACCATGAATTATTTTTGTTGCTACTTCATAACTATAATTTTACTATTGTTATGAATCATAATGTCAATATCTGTGTTTTCTGATGCTGTTAGGAGGCCCCTGTGAAAGGGTTATTTGACACCCAAAGGTTCAGATCAACACTGTATACCCCGTGCATGTGTGGGAGACATTAAAAATGGTCAGTTCTCAAAGAGGTGGCATTGAGTTCTAGTTTAGATGATGTCTTCATTAATAAAGATTACATTTAAGAAACATGGCAGGATAAAACATTGAGACTTTGGGTTTCTGGTGGGAATAACTTGTGGGGAAGCAAATGATAGCAGACAAAAGACAGCTGGCAACCCTTGCTAGAGCTGTTTTTCTCTGCCTCCAAACCTTGTAAGGTTCAGTGTTCTTCTCCTTTGGTCTTTTACATTCGTTATCACTCTAGTCATTATTGTTCTACTCTACTACTTGATCAAAATCTGCTTGTGAGGGGCGTTCTTGCTTAGTTCAGGCTCACATAGGGACCTGTCATTCCGTTGTCACCATCTGTGACATTTCTACAGTGTAACACCATCCCAGGGTAAAGCAGACCACCTTCACTCAAGATGATGCAGAGAACATCCACACTGGGGCTTAGAGACCTCATGGCATACGCTAAACTTCTGCCTACCCTCCCCAGCAACACAAAGGCACATGTACAAAACTTAGAAGGGCAGACTCCATGCCTGGGTGGGAAACATATAGGAGGCCCTAAAATAGGAAGTCTCTTTGCCTGGGTGGGATGCAGAGGAGACCCTAAAACAGTGGTTTTCAACCTTTGGGGCCAAAGAACCCTTTCACAGAGACGTCCTAACACCATTAGAAAACAGATATTGATATTATGATTCATCACAATAGTAAAACTATAGTTATTAAGTAAAAACACAAATAATATTGTGGCTAGAGGGTATGGTACCGTGAGGAATTTTATTAAAGGGTCACAGCATTTAGGAGGGCTGAGAATCACTGCTGTAAATGAACAGGCTCCAAGCTTGGTGGGACACACAGGAGCATTATAAAGTTTTCTTTTTTTTTTTTTTTTGCCGACTCTTTCCCTTCAATCTTACAACTTCTAAATGCCAGAGAAGCCTGGAAGGAGTCATATTTCACAGGCAGGCTGATTTTTCTTTTTATGCAAACCATTTTCTGCAGGCAAACTTACCTTCTTGGTGGTTCACTACATAATTTGAAGGAAAATAAGTCAAATTCGTGTATGACATAATGCCACTTAAATGGCATCTGTTATAAAGGGCTTCCAGGAGGACCATCATTCAGTAAAGTGGCGACAAAGATCCCATCCTCTGGGTCTTGATGTGTGTTCCCTTTGCTCCATAGCGTGTGAGTAAGCAGACGCCTTCAGCATTGTCCGTCTCTGTCTGGTACGTGCTTATGTCTGGAAGCAGCCTATGTGATTTTCAGAGCCTTCAACTGTATTAACAAAGTCCCTCCAGCCTCCTGAGCTCCCTCCTGGTTGCCGTTATTTAGCAATTAATCACTCCATCCTGAGCTGCTCATCAGTTTAATCTGTTTGAACTGTTGTACCCGGACACATAAAATAAAACTCTTAAAGCTTACTTACATTTAAAAGTATAATGCTTAGACTTCAATTATTCTAAACAGCTTTCAGTGGGTTTTAGAGCTTTAGTCAGACCCTGAAAAGAACAAATCAGCCAAGAGAATGTACAAGGGGTGGGGATGTGAGGAATGTCTATGAGAAAGTAGCATGGAGCCAGTGTGTGTGTGTGTGTGTGTGTGTGTGTGTGTGTGTGTGTATGTGTGAGTTCTGTACTTCTCATGGTGGGGGAGGGCATCTTCAACATATGTACTACTGAGTTCAACAAATAGAAGCTGCCACCATCCATTCTTACATGCAGACTGTGGTAGACAAGACACTTGCTAATGCTTGCCAGTGTTTATAAAGTCTCCTTTACACCCTTTGTTAGAGACTCGCTATTCTCCAGTAGACAGGGTTGGGGTACTGGGGTGTGTGTGACTATTCTTGGTAATCAATTCGATGACATATAAAATGAACTACAATCCAGAAATGAGATCACACCTATGAATCCACTTCTAGTTGGAACCTTTGAGGCAGGAAGACACAGGCCTTTGATCCGGATCTTGAGACAGGAAGACACACCTTTAATCTGGGCCACACCTTCTGCTGGAAGTGTATATAAGGGCATGGAAGAAGGGAGCTTTTGTTCTTTGCCTGTTTACCCTCACCTTGTACATCCATCCCTTCACTGCCATTAGAGCCCACTTCGTGGGGATTCCAGTGTTTACTGAAGATCAGCTGAGACATCCAGCTCTAAGGACTGGATGACTACTGGGTTCTTGGATCTTTTATTCATAGCTTGTCATTGTTGGGTTAGTTAGACTGGCCACAGTCTATAAGCCATTTGGATAAATGCCCCTCTTCCTCTTCTCCCTCTCTCTCTCTCCCTTTCTCTCCTTCTCCTTCTCTCTCTCTCTCTCTCTCCATATATATATATATATATATATACATATATGCCAGCTGCATATATATATATATATATATCATACATATATGCCAGCTGCAGATAGTTTAATTCTAGGGACTCTGGAGAGTGTATAAATGGGAACAGCCTATGGTGCTGGGGGATTTTTGCTGCAGTTTATTTTAAACATTTTAATTTATATATATTATATATTATTTTATATATTATATTTATAATATATTAATATGTATAACAAACATGTACATATAAATTGTACATGTATGTATGTATATATATGTGTATATATATATATATATGAGAGAGAGAGTGAGACTGAGAGAGAAACTCACACTGTAAATTCTGCTATACTACAGAACCCTGACTAATACAGTAGTGCGGGCAGAAGTGTGGCTCAGTGACAAAACCTTTTTCTCTGACAATATTGTTTTTCTCTTCATTTACTTTTCCGTTCACTTTCATGACATGTTCCAGTGAACACCAGAGCTGGGATTATGAGGTAGTCAAGGCAGTGATTCTCTGAAACACTCCACAGTGTCCAGATGCATAGACTGGGTGTTCCAGAGCAGATAAGAGAAGTAAAGAGAGGACAGAGATGCAATGCTTGGGCCTTTGAGGGTCTCGGTGGGACAATATAACACAGAAAGTGGGAAAAACAAAAGATGCCCAACTCATAATAGAACTAAGTTCCTGCCAGTCTAAAACACTTCATGGCAGTGTGTAGCCAGGGTCTGTGTTCTAATAATAAAGATGGAATGTCAGCTCCATTGCTGTTTGTAAAATCATGTAAATTTTGGTGAACCTTTTTTTAAAGATAATTACATGTTGTAGCTACAGGATCCTGGGTAGGGACCAACTGTGCATTTAGTTTTGATTTTTCTGGTAAGCCAAATGTTAATGAAAAATGAGAATCAGATGTGGATGAAGCAGACTTGAAAGTGAGTTGAACTTAGGCAACTCGTGTTTACTGAACATTAAAAAAAAATGTTTATTTATTCATTTATGGAGGCCAGGTGTCTTAGTTAGGGTTTTACTGCTGTGAACAGACACCATGACCAAGGCAACTCTTATAAAGGACAACATTTAATTGGGGCTGACTTACAGGTTCAGAGGTTCAGTCTATTATCATCATGGCAGGAAGCATGGCAGCATCCAGGCAGTCATGGTGCAGGAGGAGCTGAGGGTTCTACGTCTTCATCTGAAGGCTCCTAGCAGAATACTGGCTTCCACACACCTAGGACAAGGGTTAAAAAGCCCACAGTGACACACGTACTCTAACAAGTAGTGCCACTCCCTGGGCCAAGCATATACAAACCATCACACCGCTCAAGAATACACCATGGCACAGGTGTGGAGCTTAGAGGGTGGCTTTCATGAATCAGCTCTCTCCTCCTAGCATGTAGATCCCAGGGATATAATTTAGGTAGCCAGGCTCAGTGGCCTTCAGCTTGTGATCCATTCAGTCCCTGAATTCTTTTTTAACTGGCCTATACTGTCTAAAATATTGAATCATTTTAAATCCTTACATATCCTGTATTAAATTGTTTTGACCAACACAGGTATTGAGCAAGCAGTTTTTAAAACCCAGAACTCTTGATTTTTCTTTTTTTTTGGCTACTTTATTATGTTCTGATATCTACCATCCTTCCACCCCTCCCCCAACACTAAGGCAAAGAGAAAGAAGGTTAGAGGAAGAAGAGGGTGTGAACCTCTTTAGGCTACTTCCTGATGATTAGGGGTGTTGACCTAGGGACAAGTCCAATGTTCATTGTCAGAATATCCAGAAATCACAGGGGCAGCAGCTGTCACAGTTCCCTTATACCCTCTCCAGAGTCTCCCAGAATTAAACTACCTGAAGTTGGCAAAACCATGGCCCTGCTAATGCACAAGACAAATCATAATCACCTGCTGTGAAGCAGCCTCTTATCCCACACCCGGGATTAAAACAAAAACATTCACATAGCATGACTAGGTTCTTAAAGAAACCAACATTTGGGCTGGAACAATGGCTCAAAGGTTAAGAGCATTGACTGCTCTTCCAGAGGTCCTGAGTTCAATTCCCAGCAACCACATGGTGGCTCACAACCATCTGTAATGAGATCTGATGCCTTTTCCTGAAGACAACAACAGTGTACTCACATACAATAAATAAATTAATACTTTTTTTTAAAGAAAAGGAAACCAACATTCTATCAGTGTTGTATAATCTATATATTTATATAGAAGACTAAGGAAATCTAACCCATAGTTTATATAGTGTGAAGGTTAGTTTGAGGCATATTATAGGTATGCATCTACATAATAGCCCAATGAGTGTGAAACATTTCCAGGTTTTACAAGAGAGACAAAAGGGTCATTAACAAGAAAGAAAAATAATAATTTTATGTGTATGAGTGTTTTGATGGCATGTATGTGTGCACGTCACATGCATGCCTGGTATCTGCTGAGATCAAGAAAGGGTATCCGATCTCTTGGAACTAGAGTTGTGGAGAGTTGTAAGTCCCTCGCCGTTAGTGCCGGGATCTGAACCCAGGGCTCTCCATCACTGAGTCATCTCTCCAGCCCCATGATTTCTAGTCGCAACCATTCTTATTTTGGTAAGATTATCTGGCTCTTCTAGATTCTTGAGTTTTTCCATACAACTTTTAAATTTCTACAAAACATTTAAATCAAAACACAGCAAAACTCCACCCTCCCCAGACACCCCACAAAGAAGACCACCAGCACCCCTTCAGGGTTGTAGTTATAGGATTATGTGCTCTGTACACGCGGGAAGAGCAAGACCTTAAGGGCACCACATGCTCTACCCAGAAGCCTGCCTTGTATCTCAGCATCGACTGGACCAGCCTCAGGTTTCTGTTTCCTTTTTCAATATAGAGATTTTGTTTATATTTTTTCCAAATTTATTTCTGAGCATATCATGTGTTCTGATGATTGCTATTGTTATTGGTGTTTTCTAAATTTATGTACTGTCTTTTTTTAAATAACAAGTAAATACATATTTCAAACTTGATATTGTACCTAGGTTTTGTCATTGGCCTTGGGGCAGGGGGTATGTGTGTGTGAAGATGATAATAGCTGGTGTTTCTGTCATGGCAGTTGGTATGGGATGACTGGAAATTACCGAAGCACACGTAGGCACTGCCTTCTTTCCTGCACTCTGCTCTTCCCCTGCAGAGAGCAGTGGCTGCTCACGTTAGCCTTCCCTCAGTGAGGTGATCTCAGCCCTGCAGTGTGCAGTAGCAATGAGAAACTTTGCATGATTTCCTTCCAAGGGCGCTTCTTAAACTTCACACTCAGTTCACCCCTAGCCAGCACGCCCTCACAGTCGCCGAGCTTAAGGAATTACTACCCTAGTAGGGGCAGGACGTTTTAGATCAGACACCAGGAGTCCCGGGTACCTTAAAGAAGCATCTTTAATGAAGCCTGTGGATGAATAAAATATCACCCTTTCCATCACCACCCTGGCCTGCCTAGGATGGCTTGTACTTTGAACAGGATCATCATTCTTTAATGACAACTTGTTAACATTTAGATTACCATTTTGTGTTCTAGCAAGGCATCATGCTGGCAGACGACGAAGGGAACACCCGTAGTATTAAAGACAGACAGTGGTCCTCCTGACCGGAATACAGAACCAGTTTGAAATTGATTTGGACCAAACACACAGTAAAGCAAAAATTTCCTCTGCTACTCAGAGCCTGGGACGTTCCCTTCCAACAAAGTCGATTTAAGTTTCCAAATTCCTATGCTGTTTCTAGCATGCAGATTTGGTCCTGAAGTGAAATAAAAGGTAAATAAAGTGGGAGTACTGCTATCCAAAGTTTGCTGCCCAGACCACCATCACCACTATCACCACCACCACCATCATCACCACCACCACCACCATCATCACCACCACCACCATAATCATCACCATCACCACCACCATCACCACCACCACCACCATAATCATCACCATCACCACCACCATCACCACCACCACCACCACCATCACCACCACCATCATCACCACCACCACCACCATCACCACCACCACCACCACCACCACCACCACCACCACCACCATCATCACCACCACCACCACCATTACCATATCACATCCCCAGCACTGTCATCACCACCATCACTACCAACCCCAGCAGCAGCAGCCTGTTAGAAACTCGGAGCATCAGGCCTGAGCCCAGAGTTGCTGGACTAGAAGCTACACTCAGAGCCGCTGGTCAATTTTCAGGCACTTAATGTCTTGGTAAAGCCTGTGCAGACCGAGTGTTCCCAAATTTAGTCAAGGGTTTCAACCACCAGAGCAACTTTTCAGGAACCTGCACATTCCCAGAGCTTCTTATATGTTCCTGAACCCTGGAGATACTTTTCCTGTGAGTTTAGGAGGGTTTCGGGTGTTTGGATTCTTAACAAGCCTTTCTAGTGACTTGGATGCATATAGTTTTGGATTGCCTTAGAAAGACAGAGCTGGTTGCTATGGGATACACAGGAGTGTTTAGCAAGAGGAGCAGAAAAAGAATACAGATGGAAATAATTTCTACTGTGGTTTGAGACTGGTAATATATTTGTGTTTGAATGTATATATTTCTTTTTTGTTGTTTTTTTCGTATGTATATGTATACACGTTTATGAACATGCCTGTATATTTCATGCTTATAATGTGATGGCTAATCTTGGTTGTTAACTTGACACACTGGGGAAGAGGAACCTTTAACTGAGAAGGAATTGCCTCTGTTGGGTTGGTCAGTGAAACACTCTTTTGATTGCTATTTGAGGTAGATGGGGCTGGTCTGTGGACAATGTTACCATGGACAGGGACAGCCTTATGCATGTGGGTCTGGGCCTTAGAAGAAAGGAGTCTGAGTTCGAGCTGGGGTGGGGGGTTCAGGCCGTGAGCAGCAATCCTTCTGCTTCAGGGTCCTTCCTTGAGTTCTTGCTGTCATGGAGTGTAACATGTAAAGTTAAACATGCCCTTTCCTTTCCACGTTGCTTTTAGTTCTGATATTTATCACAACATCAGAAAGTGACGGAGAACATACGTGTGTATGTAATAAAGTATGTGTTCATATCTGTGTGTACAAAGCATATAGGCATGCAGTTATGTTATTTCTACTTGGCTATTAGTTATCATGGGTGCAGATACAACAGCGGCAATCAGTAATACTTATTGAGGGCCTACTATATGCCAGGAGCCTACTGTGCACCAGGTACAATTATAAGCCCCTTTATTTTCTTACCATGGCAATAATGACTATTCCCATATAAAATGTTAATATACATATGAATGTATAGATGTATATAATTTCTATATGCTATGTATATGAAACATGCTTCTATTGAGTGTAGTAACTATGGCACTACAGAAAAGGGAGATTTAAAAAAAGTGATTTTGATCTTGCACACTCTGTGGCTCATTTTTAATTCTTCTGTTTGTTATTTTAAAAATGGATTTTAGTTGCTTTGTAAACGATCCTTTGGCCTGAAACACCTTAATTTGTTCACATGCGTACATGTACCGATCCCAGGGCAGGCTGCAGATGACAGGGGAGCCAATCCTTCACTCCCAGATTGTTTATCTTTGTCCAGACTTCTGGGCTCCTTAAGTCTGAGTAAAATCATCCTTACTGCATTTTGCACCTTCAGCCCCTGATGTAACTATCTGCTACAATGAGGCTGCTGCATAACTCACCGATAGCACTGAACAAAAAAATTTCTGATTTTGAACAGTCAAGCTTGGCTTCTTTCACGGAGTGAGGAAAAAAGTGGGCCATTAAGAGAAAAACTAACTGTGACTGAATTTGAGTTACACAGACCTTCAGAAGCACAAGGTTCACCTGGCACCCTTGTTAGATGCAGATTCTAACTCAGATATTCTGCTGTGAGATTCTCCAGTCCTAACATCCTCCTGTAATGAGGGATGCTAATAACGGTGGGGTGGTGATCCTCTGAACACCACTTGATGGAAGAGAGAGAGTCCCTAGTTTGTACCCCGGTGCCTGTATCCCCTGGATTCACAGCTTACTGCATTATTCAGTGCATTTTTGGCGAGCCTTTACTTTTCTACAGGTTGTAGTCCAGGCACGAGGAGCAGTACTTGCAACCTTGTCATTTGCCTGCTAGGTTGGTTGTCTAATAACCTCCTTAATTATGGCACCAGAATCCTTTCCTACAGGCTTGCAGAGGATGAAATGAGCTTATGCAAATGAACTACCCAAGATGCTGCCCGGCATGCAGTTAAGTGCTTGGTATATTATTCTTTCTGAGGACTTATGCTCAGACTCCCTCAAACTGTATGAAGACTCTTCAGTGCTGGCCTTGATGTTGGCAATATGATAGCCAGCTGGGAACCAATGAGGGAGTAAATCAAGGTTCCCATGAATAATGCATTAGGTTAATATTATGCAGTATAATGGGGAACTGACTACATATAATTTAAAGGGGCTGAGTGACATTTTGGAGTAAATTTTTGGTCATGAATCAAAAGCTGTGATCCTCAGTCTTCAGCTTCCCACTGAAGCTTTTTGAGATTCTACCCAGATTCCCATAACTCACATCCCACTTCCTATGAAGTAGGTACTGTGGAATTAACTCCGGTGGAAACTATTAAAACACTTAATAATTCAATTCAACAAATATTTTTGAATATCTACAAGGCAGTCTTTTCCTAGTGGGGACATCAATAATTTAAGATGTCATTAGTATTCAAAAGACTTTGATGATGTTCAGAAGGTGAGAGTTATGTTTCTTCATTTGTTTAATCATTGATTCCTCACACACTTATCAGGGGCGGTGAAGAGGGGCCAGGAAACCCTCTTCTTAATAGGGGTGTTTTTATCAGCTAGGAGGAGTAATACATGTGTAATCCTAGCACTTGGGAATCTGAGGCAGGAGGATTAGAAGTTTCAGGCAATCCTGGGCTACACAGAACGACAAGATTGAAAGAAAAACATAAGGAGGAAGTAAGGACAGACGGAAGAAGGGAAGGACAGACGGAAGGAGGGAAGGACGGATGGAAGGAGGGAAGGAAGGACTTAATCTAGTTCTTAGTCCCTTTGGCAAGGGATGGCGTGGAAGTACAAACAGATTGCACATAACATCTAAGAGGAAATAGAAAGGCAGATAGGATCTCGGGGTTCTAAGGATTCCATAAAGCTCATGGAAAAGTATGTGCACATTTGCATATTCAGGAGCAGATGTTAAATCCCAGAAACATCATAAAATCTTGGGGGAAACATCATTCGGATTCACTTAGGCTGGAAGGAGATAGCAGACATTACTAGGGGGTGAAGAGATGGCTTCGTTGGCGAAGTGCGTAATTCAGAGGCCTTGAGTTTGGTCTCTGGCACCTGGACTTGGTGGGAGAAGAAGAAAGACATGACGTTGGGAGGCAGCTGTGCTGGGTGGGGATGGGGGAGCTGAAGGATGGAAGTGGGTGGTGAATACGATCACATTTTATTGCACACATGTACAACATTATTAAAAGTAATGAAAAAAATCCCAATTAAAATGTAAACTGGACATGGCAGGCTTATGGCTGTGATCCTAGCTCTAGGCAATAGACATAGGAGGATTGCAAGGGCTTGCTGGCCAGCTGTTTGAATGATTTGGTGAACTTCAGTTCACTGAGGGATTCTATCTCAAAAAACCAAAGAACTTGAACACTTGTATATGCATGTATAAGTGCATGTGTGTATATTCATGTGTGTGTGTGTGTGTGTGTGTGTGTGTGTGTGTGTGTGTTGGGGGGATAGGGGTTAAGGAAGACACTTGATGTTGACCTCTGGCCTCCATGTGCAGACACGCAAACATGATTATATGCAACACTGTTGTAGAGAAATAAACATGAGTTATTTCTAATGCTTGCAGAGGGCTTTCTCTGCACTGAGAACCAAGTAGGGAGGTTCTTTCTCTGCCAGCAGAGAGCTTGCCTTCCAGAAGCAGAGGCAGAGAAACTGACTGAAGTTTTACGTTTGGACTTAAATGTGAAACTAAGAGCAGGGTAGTGAGAAAGCACGTACACAGAGGGGAGAAAGCACGTGCACAGAGGGGAGAAAGCACATGCACAGAGGGAGAAAGCACGTGCACAGAGGGAGAAAGCACGTGCACAGAGGGAGAAAGCACGTGCACAGAGGGGAGAAAGCACGTGCACAGAGGGGAGAAAGCACGTGCACAGAGGGGAGAAAGCACATGCTCAGAGGGGAGAAAGCACGTGCACAGAGGGGAGAAAGCACGTGCACAGAGGGGTTCAAGTTTGTAAAAAGTTAGGCCTGTTTGAGGGAGGATGCTCATTAGGAAAACCGAGAAAGGCTTCTGGAGAAGCCTTACAATCAAACAGGAGCTTTGGTTCAAGTAAAGCAAGCAGGCCTGGGACGCTCCCACAGAGTGATCCCCATCAAGGGATGTAGACTTCTGAGGTGGTCTGTCTCCAGGGATTGTCTTCTAGAGTTGCTGGGACCTTAAAGACAAATGTGACAGTGACAGTGAAGAATGACACCAAAGGGACAGACACCGAGCAGGGTAAGAAGGATCCCTTAGAAAAGGAATATTTATCTAGTCATTTATTTGGTACATCTGGAGTATGTGTGTGTGCACACATGTGCCCGGGCCCACACATGCTCCAGGGCTGGTGTGTAGATCAGAGGAAAGTTGACAGGAGTCGGTTCTCCCCTTTTATAGCTTGGGTCTTGAAGGTTGAATGCAGGTTATCAGGTTTGATGGCAGGAGCCTTTACCTGCAAAGCCATCCTTCTGGCCTTACACAGGATCTTTTATTCTGCATAAGAGTAAAAGGCGTCTGAAGGCAAAAAGAAATGGTTCACCTGCAGAAAAAGAGATCACATGGGGCCATGGTAAGATTTTGTTTTAGATGAGGTTTCCTGAGGTGCTGAGATAGGGAGTGTGGGTGATCCATTTGACCCTGATGCTCCCAGGGAAACTGCTCAGAAAATGAGCAACTATCACTAGAAAAGGCCAGGGATTCTATTCTCAGGACCTAATGATCTCCCCCAAAGTATTTACCTCTAAAACTATCACCTTAGGGAGTAGTAAGAGTCCTTCTGAGAATTGATTGGTCATAATTATCCTGCTTCTTTGGGATCTTATAAACAAGGCAAGAGAAACTCTGCTCTTAGATGCTGCCTTGGTTAATTCTCTGTTGCTATGATTAGATACCATATCTGTGGCAAATTATAAAAGAAAGTGTGTAATTTTGGCTTATAGTTTCAGAGGGTTAGAGTCCATAAGGGGAGATCAAAGGCATTGTGTCAGGAACAGCTGAGAGCTTGGATCTTGATTCAGAAGTTGGAGACAAGAAGACCGAGTATTCAAACACATGAACCTATGATGGTCATTCCCAGTCCAACCGCCAGAGATGCTTTAAGTCTTCAAGGAGATGAGATAATCTCTGAGAGTCTACATCACTTCCTCTGGGGCAGAGCTCGTCCACCTCCCCTTAGGAGAAAACTTTACAGTATTAAAAGATGGTGAAAACAGGTGATTTAAGATGGAGTGATAATATGCTATTAACGATGAAACAAATTTCATATTATACTCCTAAAGATAGGATATTCATGATTCAGATAGCACAGTATGTTCCGAATCTCATATTTTGTGATCATCATGGGGAGAGAAAACGAACTGAAGAGCGAGTGGCCTGCAGTGACTTCCCAGGAACTGGAGTGTTTGGCCTACAGTGACTTCCTAGGGATGGGTGGTTAGGGTATCTGCTGCTTTTATTCACTTTTGCCATAGAAATTTCTATAACGAAGACATCATTCAGAGGATGAATGTCTGTGTGTGCAAGTGCACTCATGTGTGCCTATGAGGGTGGAAGTCAGAGGACAACCTCCAGTGTTGTCCTCCAGTTTCCAAATACCTTTCCTTTCCTTCTTTCCCCTCTTTCCCACTGTGATGGTTTGTATATGCTCATCCCAGGGACTGGCACTATTAGAACTTGTGGTCCTATTAGAGTAGGTGTGTCACTGTGGGTGTGGGCTTTAAGACCCTCACCCTAGCTGCCTGGAAACCAGTGTTCTGCTAGCAGCCTTCAGATGAAGATGTAGAACACATAGTTCCTCCTGCACCATGCCTGCCTGGATGCTATCATGTTCCATCTTGATGATAATGGACTGAACTTCTGAATCCTGTAAGCCAGCCACAATTAAATATTGTCTTTATAATAGTTGCCTTTGTCATGGTATCTGTTCACAGCAGCATATCCCTAATTAGGACACTACCTTTCTCACTCAACTTCTTCCATTATATCCTTTCTTTTGCTTCCCTTCCCTTTCCTTCTTTCCTTCTTTCCTTCTTTCCTTCTTTCCTTCTTCCCTTCTTTCCTTCCTTCCTTCCTTCCTTCCTTCCTTCCTTCCTTCCTTCCTTCCTTCCTTCCTTTCTTCCTTCCTTCCTTCCTTCTTTCCTTCCTTCCATCTGCCCTCCCTTCCTTCCTTCCTTCCTTCCTTTTTTCCTTTCTTTCTTCCTTCCATCTGTCCTTCCTTCCTTCCTTCCTTCCTTCCTTCCTTCCTTCCTTCCTTCCATCTGCCCTCCCTCTCTCCCTTCCTTTTTTTCCTCTTTTCCCTTTTTTTTTGGTCTGCTTTCTTCCTCTTTTGGTACAGGTTCTTCATGCCCTAGAGCTCACGATTTCTAGGCTGACTTCCAATGAGCCTCCAGAATTCACCTCCACAATACTAGGATTACAAAAGAATCCATTTTATTGAAAATAGCTTTTTGCCCCCTCCCATAATGCATCCTGATTATAGTTTCTCCTCCCAGTTCTTCCCCACCTCCCCTGCCAGATCCACTCCCTTTTGTCTCTCATTAGAGGGAGACCTCTAAGAGATGATAATATAATAAAATATAATAAAGATAAAAGAAAGATGATCACATCAGAGTTGGACAAGACAAACACAAATGGAAAGGACAGAGCCAACAATCAGATACCTGCTAATTTGTATCCTCAGTGATTCCTTAGAATGACTAATGTGGAAGATGTAACACGTATACAGAGGACCTGGTGCAGACCTGTGCAGGTCCTGTGCACACGGCTGCAGTATCTGTGAGTGCAAGTGCGCATCGGTCCTGTTGAGTCAGAGAGTCAGTTCATGCTTGGTGGGCATCTTTCCTCTTTCCCTTTCCTAATGAGATCTATCTGTATTCCCTGATCCCCTACTCTTTATGTATCTCTGTGGTGCTATGGATGGTAGTTTGGTTATCATTCACGTAACAGCTAATATATCTATATAAGTGAATAAACACCATATTTGTCTTTCCAGGATTGTGTTACATCCTCATGATGATTTTTTTCTAGTTCTATCCATTTATCTGCAAATTTTATGATTTTATGTTTTTATAAATGGCCGAGTGATACTCCATTGTGTAAATGTACCACCTTTTTTCTTTCCATTCTTCTGCTGAGGGACATCTAGGTTGTTTCCAATTTCTGGCTATTAGGAATAGAAGAGCAATGAACATGTTTGAGCCAGTGTTTCCATCATAGATAGAACATCCTTTGGATATATTCCCAAGAGTGTATAGCTGGATCTTGGAGTAGATTTATTCCCAACTTCCTGAGGAACTGCCACACTGATTCCCATAGTGGCCACACAATTCTACATTTCCACCAGCAATAGATGTATGTTTCCCATTCTATTCTTAGTGAGGGAATTCAGCAGGGGCCCACCCTCTGGCTGCTTGAGAACCCTCCGAACTCTGCCTTTGCATCTGAGTTGCTGACACTCCTCTCACAGAAGAGGATGTGTAGGCTTTACTACACACCATCAGCTCACACCCATGAGTTTCTGATGTCTACTATAATCTACAAATGATTATGTGTTTCTAGGGCCCCAGGTTGTGTTGCACACTGATGGATAATTATCATGCTGCAGATCTGGGCATTTGCTGTCAAGCTGGTAAAAGTCTGACACTCTGACATCGCTCACCCTGGGCTCATTTGTCATCTCTCATAAGTAAAGGATAACCGGCTTTGGTGGCCTCATCAGTGCCCATCCTGCCTATAAGAGCCCTTCCTTCCATGGCTAGCTCATACTGATCTTCATCCCACAGGATCCCTGAGATGGACACAGCTGAGCTCTCTGCTCATCAGAAGCCACTGGCAAAGCTCAGGGTACCACCCCACCCCCCACTCCGAGGGAATTAGTGATTACTCCAGACCGCACATGGACATCCCAGGCTCCTGCATCTAAACTGGAAAAGCCTGGAATTTGGGAGGAAGTGTGCTCAATGGGCACAACAAAATAACATCACAGTGAAGAGTTCTGCCTTAATTTTGAGAGAGAGAAAAAAATTCAGGATAATTTGAGATCATTAAAACAAGCTAAAACTCTCCCCTATGCCATTAGTTTAAAAATATTAATGAGTATATTAATTAGTTTAAAAATATTAAATGGAAATAAAATACTTGAATATTCTATTTTTATCAGGTTGTCTCCCTCCCTCCCTCCCTCCCTCCCTCCCCCTCCCTCTCTATCCTTTCCTCCTTCTGCCCCCCATCTTCTTCATCTTCTCCCTCCCATCTTTCAACCTTCTCTTTCCCTTTCTTCTTCCTTCCCTCCTGTTTGCTTTCAATAGGGTGTTTTAATGTAGCCCAGGCTGGCCTCTTTGAATCCTCTTGCCTCAACCTGGTGTCAGGATAACAAGTATATTAGCACCTCCAGCTGATAAAGGTGTCCAGGAAGTCAAGGAGAGGGTTTTTGGTGTAGAATCTCATTGTATTTATTTGCTAAACATTCATGAAGTTCTTATTTTAGATTAGGCATCAGGTAGGTGAGGTGGGGTAGGGGAAGCATTGAAGGAAAAATGCAGGCAACATTATCAGGGGTGTGCAGTGGGATTTGTGTTGTGTGCCTCTCCCTTTAAAGGATCCCCAATGCTGGTCACCTGACTCTTTGGGAATGCTTAGCTCTTAGAACTGCTTAACTCTAGGCCCTTCAGTGTCAGCTGCCTCTTGGAATTCTGGAAACAGGAGAGGATATAAAAAAGCCAGCAGAGGCTGAGAGCATTCACCCTGTAGGATTGGGGAGGGGGATTGGGCAGGAGAGGGGTCCAGGAGACAGAAGAGTAGGGTCAGAAAGTAGGAGGAGAAAAGACAGTTGGTGACAGTGGAACCAGGAGAAGCTGCCATGAGCCAGAGAAGACATTGTTAGAAGAAGAACCCACAAAGTAGTGAAAATTGAGAATAAAAGCTACAGTTGGCCAATACTACAGCTTTGTGGGCCTCTAAAAAGATGAGTTTCAACCCCCTCCAGAGTCCCTAAGACTTTGACAACTGACACAATTCTCAAAGCTGAGCTACTAGACAGGCACTTATATCTGGGGAATTCGGAATTTTGTTTTGTTTTGAACTTGTGGTTTCATTATAGGAATAAACACAAGAAAAGTAACAGGGGTCCTTAAGAGTTAATTTGCAGACTGCTCCCCTGAGTGTCAGAGCCTGGGGTGGGCAGAATGAAGTGCAGAGGTTCCCTGCGTGTAAGGTGCTGTCCAGAAGTCGTCTGCCTTCCAGTCACGCGGAAAACGGTGACTTGCTCGTGACTCATTGGCAGGCTTTGTTTCTATACTTAGAGGTCCACCATGTCTACCCATTTTTCTTGGAAAGCACTTAGTTGAGATTTTGCCCCAGGGCTTAATGGACCTGGCATTCTGGAGATGGAGCCCAAGCCATTGTATTTGGAGGAACCTTCTTGGTCATTCTGATGCATAGCATGAGCCACTGTCTGGAAGGATGTCCTAGTTGACTGCCTTCAGCATAGGCTAGTTTGCATTAACCCATGAATGGATGGCTCTCAAGCAAATATCCCTTTAGTGAAGAATATATCTGTATGTAGACTGTTCCATTTCTGTTAAAACAGCCTTTGCTATGTGTGATGGTTTGTATATGCTTGGCCCAGAGAGTAGCACTATTAGAAGGTGTGGCCTTGTTGGAGTAGGTGTAACCTTGTTGGAGTAGGTGTATTACTGTGTGTGTGGACTTTGAGACCTTTACCCTATCTGCCTGGAAGTCAGTATTCCACTAGCAGCCTTCAGATGAAGATAAAGAACTCTCAGCTCCTCCTGTACCATGTCTACTGGCATACTGCCATGCTTGTACCATGATGATAATGGACTGAACCTCTAAACCTGTCAGCCAGCCCCAATTAAATGCTGTCCTTGTAAGAGTTGCCTTGGTCATGGTGTCTGTACACCCTAAGACACTATTCTATTCTTTACCTATCAAACTGATTGAATGTTGTTGGAAATACTTAGTCATAGTCTTCAAACTTGTATATTAAATCTGTTTGTTTGTTTGTTTTGTTTTTCGAGACAGGGTTTCTCTGTATAGCCCTGGCTGTCCTGGAACTCACTTTGTAGACCAGGCTGGCCTTGAACTCAGAAATCCGCCTGCCTCTGCCTCCCGAGTGTTGGTATTAAGGGAGTGTGCCACCACGCCCGGCTTAAATCTTTTTTTTTTTTTTTTTACCAAACCAGATGGGTCGAGCAAAACTCTCATCTTACTATGTAAGGACAGAGCGCATCACTGCTCCTCTGGTCCAGGCCTAGGTTCTGTTGCCTCTGTTTTCATGTAAATCCTGTCTTAAACCCTTGCATCTGGGACACTTCCCATCATTCACCGCTTGTGGAAAGCACCCATCTTCATGGGCCCTATGGAGGCTCTCTTTCTTTGGATTAGAAATCCTCACCTGCGTCCTTATTGCTGTGGTTCCGAATTGTCGCTCTGTTCACGTGGCAATTTATGGAGCTGAGGAAGACACCTTGATGATTGTGATTAAAAAGAATGAAATGTGTAATTAAAATTGCTCAAATGTAATTTTATGCATGAGCGTGTTTTTGAAAAGTATGTGCAAATGTTGAATCTAATCTTTGTAGTTTTTAAAATAAATATAATGAATGCTGAATTGCTATTGATTGTTACTCTTTAAAAGTTATGCCACCTGGGACTCTGACCCTGGAAGAATCTGAGTATTGCTTCTGCTATCAACATGGTTTAAGTTTGAAGAAGACAAAAGACAGGGAGTCCTTTTAGCAGAAAGAGAATCTCATAATTACAGCACCACACTTAACTTTTTGAATTTGGCAGAAAGCATCATTTGTTTTCTCTTACAGGAATAAAAATAAAACATAGAATTGTCATATTTTGTTTCTTTCGAACACAGAGTGTCCTGAGGGCAGTTACAGAGGTGTGCCATCCCTTGTACTTCAGTGACTCCTGCAGGGCACACTCACCCCTTAGTTACACTGTGACTCCTGCTGGGAGCACTCACACCTTAGTTACACTGTGACTCCTGCAGGGCACACTCACCCCTTAGTTACACTGTGACTCCTGCTGGGCACACTCACACCTTAGTTACACTGTGACTCCTGCTGGGCACACACACCCCTTAGTTACACTGTGACTCCTGCAGGGCACACACACCCCTTAGTTACACTGTGACTCCTGCTGGGTGCACTCACCCCTTAGTTACACTGTGACTCCTGCTGGGAGCACTCACACCTTAGTTACACTGTGACTCCTGCTGGGCACACTCACCCCTTAGTTACACTGTGATTTGCATTTTGCCACTCCAGAAAACTTAGCAAGTGGTGAGCCTGAGAAATGTTTTGAGAGAGGGAAGAGGCTAACTTTAATTATATTACAGGCTACCTTTTATTTATGAGAATAATGTCAAAGGTTTTGCAGAGAAACGATATAGAAAATGGAAAAAGTCAGTGCTGTACATTCAAGGGCTTGCCAAAAGTATTGTATTTAACACATTTTTTTTCCAGCTATAAAAGTTGTATGCATAACATGTGTCCATAAAGACATCGGTAGTAATAAGATTCATATATGTACTCCTGTTCATTCAGTCTTTTTTATTATTCATCTAAGTCTATAGGTAATGTGCAATTTATGTATATAAACAAATATATGCATATTTCAAAAGTTACTTATTGTATACCAATTGCATATGCATGTGTTTGTGTATGGGTTTGCTCACATGAATATCAAAGTGCTCTTGGAGTCCAGAAGAGACCATCAGGAATCCTGGAACTAGAATTATAAGTAGCTGTAGACTTTCCTAAAGTGGGTGCTAGGAATGGAGTGGGTTCTGGGAGGAACAGCAAATATTCTTTTTTTTTTTTTTTTGGTGACATTACTTCTTTTTTTTTTTTTTTTTTTTTTTTTTTTTTTTTTTTTTTTTTTTTTTTTTTTTTTATTCTTTTATTAGATATTTTCTTCATTTACATTTCAAGTGTTATCCAGAAAGTTCCCTATATCCTCCCCCCTCCCGGCCCTGCTACCCTACCCACCCGCTCCCACCCCCTGGCCCCGGCGTTCCCCTGTATTGGGGCAAATAAAGTCTGCATAACCAAGGGGCCTCTCCTTTCCTAAAGTGGGTGCTAGGAATGGAGTGGGTTCTGGGAGGAACAGCAAATATTCTTAACGCTGAGCCATCTCTTTGGCCCCATGTGCTGGCCAGTCTTATGGCATCTGACACAAGCTGGAGTTCTCAGGAACTGAGGGAGCCTCAGTTGAGGAAATGCCTCCATAAGGCTCAGCTGTAAGTCACTTTTTAAATTAGTGATGGATAGGGGAGGGTCCAGCCATTGTGGGTGGTGCTGTCCTGGACTGCCGGTCCTGGGTTCTATAAGAAAGCTGGCTGAGCAAGCCATGAGGAGCAAGCCAGTAAGCAGCACCCCTCTGTAGCCTCTGTGATAACTCCTGACTCCAGGGTCCTGCTTGAGTTCTTTCCCTACTATGCTTTTAATGATGAATGGTTATATGGAAGCTTGAGTGAAATAAACCTTTCCTCCCCGAGTTGCTTTGGTCATAACTTTTTCCTCATAGCAACTTCAACTAAGACAGAAATTGGTGCCAGGATTGTGGGATTTTGCTGTCAGACCTGACTGTGTTGTTTTGAGGATTACAAAAAGACTTTGGAACTTGGGGCTACCAATGAGTATTCACAGTTTGGTGAGCTGTTCTATGGGACGTTGGAAGATAAGAATGTTGAGAGACATGTAGATGACGGAGGCCTGGCTTACAAAGTTCGAGAAGGAAGTTTGAGAATCACTTACGAAACTCTTTCAGGAACATTGCATATTTTGAATTGAGAATCTGTGGTTCTGATTAGCTGAGGCTGAATAATTGGTTGTGATTAAGAAGAGACCAGAACTAGTAAAGTAAAATAATTGCTTTATTGGGACAATTGATGCTGGTCAGCTGGAGCAGAGGTCAGAATCACTGAACTAAAATCTGGGAAGTGTTTCTTGAGAGTCAGCACATAGAAGCTGTGGTCCAGACAGGGCCAAGGTTGTACCTCATGCTGGCAGCCAAACTTGATAGTGTAGGATCCATACGAATGGTCCTTGTTTTAAACACACGAGGAAGTCTTGGAGAACAGCTGAGGCTTGGCACTGTCTGGCAGGACTGGAATCCCAGAAGAGAGCTCAGTAGAGGCTATTTATAAAAGTGCAGCCCAGCTCAAGCAAGGGAGCTCGGCATTTTCGGA
Source organism: Mus minutoides (assembly GCA_902729485.2). Lineage (NCBI taxonomy): Eukaryota > Metazoa > Chordata > Mammalia > Rodentia > Muridae > Mus > Mus minutoides. The sequence goes on along the minus strand of LR749820.1, from coordinate 1,517,024 downwards.
GATGCCAGTGCCATAGGATGGCCATGAGGAACAGCAACAGCAGTAGAGTAGAGCCAGTCGGAGCCTAGAAGGCAAGCTGTGTGTGCTGTAGAGGGTGGAACCTGAGAAGTGACCCAAGGCTTTCAGAAGAGCCCAGTCTTGAGTGGATCTGTGCTGTTGTAGTTTCATCTTGTTTTGTGCAGATTGTGACTGTCTCCTGGTTCTTTCCTCTTTTGATAAGAAAGTATTCAACTCATTTTTTATTTTATAAGTGCCCAGTTTAGAGATTTTAGGATTTAAGAAGAAACTTTTTTTTTGACTGAACTTTCATTGTGCTTAAATTTGTAAAGACTGGGGGACTTTTAAAGCTACCTATGTTTTATACTGTGGTATTAGTATTAATGTGCAATCTTTGGGATGAGTGAGAAAAGAAAGGTTCTAATTGTGAAGAGATGTGCATCAAGTTGACAAAGGGTCAGTTTTGCTGGCTGGTTTTTATGTTAACTTGACACAAGCTAGAACTATTGGGAGAGGAAGGAGCATCCATTGAGAAAACGCCTCCGTAAGACCCGGGCATAGGACATTTTCTTCATTAGTGATGGATGGAGGACAGCTCAGCCCATTGTTGGTAGAGCCCAGTCCTGGGCTGGTGGTCCTGGGTTCTATGAGAAAGCAAGCTGAGCAAGCCTTGAGAAGGAAGTCAGTAAGCAGCACGCTCAGTGGCTTCTGCATCAGCTCCTGCCTCCAGGTTCCTGTCCTGATGCATCCACGATCAACTGTTTTAGGGAAATATGGTCAAAGTTTTCCATTTTCTGCTCAAGTTGTTTTGGGCCATGTTTCATCACAGCAATAGTAACCATAACTAAGACACTCTATATACATATTTTTAAAGACACCTCTTATGATGAAATTTTGTATGTTTTCTTTAACCATATGAATGGTATAATCTGTAAGGTATTGTTCTATTCAGGATAATGCACTATATAAACACCACATAATTTGCATAATTAGTATTTTATTCTTATAGAGTCACGTTATGTCCAGCTTGATCAATGATTGTTCCTATAGGAACATAGAGTTGTCTGGCTCTAGAATTCTGCCTTCATGGTCTATGTCATGGCTATGGATATTAGGGCTTTTCATATGCACTTTCCAGCTTCCATCAACATCATTGTAACCTTAAGTATCTCTGCCCTGTCACTAGAGAAGTGTTTTGCTGGATTAAAAAATGTGGTTTTAGTTTTCTACTTGTTTCTAGGTAAAATTATTACATAGATTAAGATCAAGAAATTTTTTGCCTCTGTATTCAGTTGAACTTTTTCTCTTAAAAATTTCTTGGTGTGCATGTGTGTGCATACACACATGATACACGTTTATAATACATACAAACATATTTGTACGCATATACATGTATATATGTACATCATGTTATTACAGTGTCCACAGAGACCAGGAAAGGCTATTAAATTTCACAGACCTTGAGTTACACCTGTTTGTGAGCTACCAGGTAAATGCTGGGAACTGAATTCCTCTGTAACAGCAGTATGTGTCTTAACCACTGAGCAATCTCTCTGGCTCCATATATTTTTGTAAATAATAAAACATACTAAATTTTAGAAATATTTTCTAAATCAACTAGAACTGCCAGGCAACCGTTCACCTCTTTCATTTGGTTCCGAATGGTTCTTCTATTTTTTCTTGGGAGAGTCACACATGGTCCCTGCTATCCCCAAGGACCCTGGGGCTAGTTTATACATCAGATTTCATGGTATCAACATGCCTTTACTATACATCTGTCTTTACTATTAGTCTTAGCTCTTTCCATCATACTTATGTATGGAATCTTAATTTTCCTGACATTTTTATTATGAGAATTTATTCTCTTCTTTTGCCCCATGCTTCCTAAATTCTTCATTATCTTTACTTTCTGGGAACCGTGTACAATTTCCTGTCCAATATTGCTGTGCCAGTCAAACTGAGCAGGGACCACTGATGGCAGCATTGCAGCCTGCCTTTTTCTTATTTGACTCTGGTTGCTGTATTCTTCTTGTGTCTGTATTTTTGCTCCTTGAGGCAGAACTCTGGGTCAACCACTGAGTGCACTTTGTGGCTTTGAGAGACTTGCTAGCCTTTATTCGGGTCCTGCTCCTGGCTTATTTTCAAGGTGGTTATGGGGACAGCCCTTCAGCTTTGTAGCTGACACTGTGCACACAATGAAGTGACACTGGCAGGCTCTATAGCTCACTGACTGGTAGCTTTGCCTCTTCTCTACCTCTTCATTCGGGTGGTTTCTTACGGTCAACAGCAAGTAAAACTTTGTGTTGCTATTGCTGTTACATTCCGAGATCTTTCTTTTAATAAGCTGTTTTCATTTATGTTCTAGCTTTTTCTTTGGGGGCGGGGGTGAGCTATTTGACCTCAGGAATTCAGCGTGTTTGGGCATATGTAGGCTTGTGTTTTCCTGTCTAAGGGTTTCCTATTCTTCCTTTCACATACCATGCCATCCATAGAACTGTGGTCTGTGAACGTAAGCAAACACCCGTTTTTGCTGTTCTCTTGTACCAAGATTAAAACTCACCCTTGTCTCATCTTTAATTGGCTCTTCCTTGGTCCCTACCACTCAGCTTTTCTCAGTGGTACTGTTCCCTAGATCCATGGTTCTCAACCTGTGGGTCACGATCCCTTTGGGGGTCAAATGATTCTTTTACAGAGGTAGCATATTAGATATCTTGCAAGGTACCGCTTCAAATAGGAAGAAAAAGCACCTTGCTTTCTTTAGATTATGTTTATTATTTGGGGCTGCTATATTGTTTATCAGTTGACGAGGGGTTCCATGCTCAAGGAAAATTATGATTCATAACAGTAGCAAACTTACAGTTATGAAGTATCAAGGAAAATAGTTTCATGGTTGGGGGGTTACCACAACATGAAGAACTGTATTAAAGGGTTGCAGCGTCAGGAAGGCTGAGAACCATTGCCCTAGATTCTCCATGTCTCTTCCACTTTCTCTCATGCGTGGGGCTCCTTGCTGCATTTGTGGCCTTTCTGAAAACACATAGCAAGTCTAATGTACAAAACTGGCAAACATTAGTGCTTTATGATTTCTGGCATTAACTGCATTATTTTCATTTTCATGTGTATTTAATCCTGTGCATAGAAGTAGAGAGTAAGGAAAGCAGCTAAACCCCAAGCCCCAGGTTCCTAGCTGGACCTGGAAACACACAACAACCCAGAGGCATTTCTCCTTCCCGTCAATGTTTTCCCCATGTCTCCTTATTTCCAAACCACTTCAAAGCCTGTGCCAATATTGTACTTCATACACCTCAGCTAATAAAATAAGAGCAATCCCTGTGCTTACACGATTATGAAGAAAGCATAGCTTTTGTGTGAATTACATCTAGTCTCTGCTCACATTAGCATGTCTGTCATAAAGAGACAAAGAAGCCAACTCAGGTATGGCTTCAGATAGGAAAGAAAAGCACCTTGATTTCTTTAGATTACATTTATTATTTGGGACTGCAATCTTGTTTTTCTTGATGAGGGGCTCCATGTTCAAGAAAAATGTAATTTCAAATAAATCTCCCCCTGCTCTTTCTTGGGGATGCTGAACTTTGGAGCACATTTCTCCAGCAGGTGCTGTTTTAGATCTCTGCACCTGGGGACCTGCTATTATTCTAAAGTAAAATGTAGGTTTAGATACACATTTGGAAAGTCTCTGAAAGTAGGCAGCTCTAGAGAACTTGCTGTAACTATAATCATGAAGAAGTGATGGTTAATATGCGTAAGTGTTTGCTTTCTGATCTCGGACCTGGAGACGTTCTCTTAAATAAACAAACTTCTGTTTTTCCCTCACTCCTTGTTTGATGCCTCTCAGAGGCAGCAATCTCTTCATTCCTATAGCAACGTGTTCTTGAGTTTCATGGGATGTGCCTGTCAGATTTCATCCCTCCATCTACCAGACCTTCTAATAACACTGAAATCTGGAATCAGATCTTAGATTGCTACTATAGATTACATGAATGCAGTTGTTGATCTAGAGTGTCCTGGTAGACCAAGAACAACATGAATCACATCTTCTCTACCATATAGAATCCCTTCAAGACCTTGGCCACAACATCCACACTTATAGACCTCACATTTGCCTTACAGTAAAATGGAGATATCAACGGGATCATATCTTTCAGGTATGTCAGGAGGATGGAGTTCATGGATACAAGCCAGCAGTTAGCATAGCAACAGCCCAACAGGAGAGAGCTTTCAAGTAGGCCAACAACATCTGCATGACCTTGGCACATCCTTTGTCCTTTAGTATCAAGTTTGTCATTTGACATCTGAGCCTTCATTAGCTTTTAAAGTTTCCTTCAAGACCTGTGAGGGGGACTATGAGTTGTATCTCTTTTCCACAGTCATCTTACTCCAGCTCACACCCACCCCTGCAAATGCTTGACTCTTAAAAGCCTCCTTGTGAGAAGATTTGGAGAAGAGAAGATAACCTGTTCTGTTTACCTTGGCTGCTGCTGACAATGCCCTTGCCTGCCTGCCCCTTGCTTTTCCTGAGCCAGAGGGTGGACCAGCGAAGGTATTACATGGACGTTGATCTCTGAAGGGACAAGTGTCTAGGCATGTCTATGGGGGATTATCTAGATTAGGTTATTTGGGGTGGAAGGACCACACCATATGTATGGGCAGCATTATTGCATAGACTTGGAGTCTCCACAGACTGTAAAAGAGAAGATGATCTGGGTATCTGAATTCACTGCTCTCTGCTTCCTGACTGTGGATGCAGTGTGACCATCTGCCTCGTGTTCTCGATACCAAATATCTGCCACCATGAAGGACTGTGTCTCCATAAACGCGTCAATCTAAGCTCTTCTTTACTTTTGCCAAGTCATTTTGTCATGGCAGCTTGACATAGGATGAGTCTTCGTTCTGACTCCTCAGCTTTTAAAGTTTCCTTCAAGACCTGTGAGGGGGACCATGAGTTGTATCTCTTTTCCACAGTCATCTTAGTCCAGCTCACACCCACCTCTGTCAATTCAGCACGTCCTGTCATTAAACCAGATGACTTATATGACCAGGTATGGAAAGAATGGCCTAGGGCCCTTTCCTCTCAAATAGTACTTAAAGGGGGGACAAGCTGCCACTCAATGCCATGTCTTCTCATCATGTCTAACGACAGTGAAGTCAACACTCCATCGTGGGTGAAAGAGCAGTTTCTGCATTAGCCAAGAAAAATGATGGCAATTCCTGTATCGGTGCAGATGGGGTCTCAAGTATGTGTGTAAGACCTAAACCTCCATGTTCTATAGCCAATAAACAAGATCGTTTTCTTCATGCAAGCAAGGGATGCTTGGTGTAATGGTTTGTATATGCTCAACCCAGAGAGTGGCACTATTAGAAGGTGTGGCCTTGTTGGAATAGGTGTGTCACTGTGGGTGTGGGCTTAAGACCCTCATCCTAGGTGCCTGGAAGTCAGTATTCTGCTAACAGCCTTCAGATGAAGATGTAGAGCTCTCAGCTCCTCCTGAACCATGACCGACTGGATGCTGCCATGTTCTTGATGATAATGGACCGAACTTCTGAACCTGTAAGCCAGCCTCAATTAAACCATGACCAAGAGTTGCCTTGGTCATGGTGTCTGTTCACAGCAGTAAATCCCTAACTAAGACACTTGGCAAGTGAAGAGTTCTTGTCAGTCATGAGCATAGAGGAGACCAAGCAAGGATTCCATAAGTGGTCCCATGAGCAACCAAGTGTCTCAGCTGCATACTTGGTAGCCATGCTCCACAGAGACAGATCTGAGATATAAAGACAGGGTCCTTGTTACATGGGCTCTTACGAGGCAATGAGTTTTCCTCTCAGAATCTCACCCAAATGAGTTATTTTTATTTCTATAGACACCTGATATGGTCAGAGCTAAGATTTTCCGTGGGCACACAGCATGCAAACATCACAGCTGGGGTGAAAGCTAATTGGGTCGACCGAAGAGTAAACAGCCCGTCATCATCACCTCGCATCCCTGATGCCACAAAAAGGGAGGCTTCATTTTCATAGTGATAAATGGGCTGTCCCTATGTACTTAGCCAATGTTCTAATATAGCAGAGACAAAGAGGGGGAGAGGGGGAAGAAAGAAAATATATGCACACATTCTTAAGATAATCACATTTCTCAATCTTAGAAAATGCAGACTCTATCTGCATTGGAGGTTAATCCTCTTACATGAGGACACATACCCCAGCTAAGCCCAGCCCACAGAGGACTGAGTCAGTTGCCCTCTTCTTTCTTCGTATTGTAATGTTTTATATTAAGGCAGTGATGAATCTCAAGCTTGACTTAATTAAAAAATCTGCTTCTCATTTCTAAACTAGCACTCAGGTAAGTGTCAGCCTTCCAATTACACACACAAAATATATGTTTGGAATCTGTACTACAAAGTGTGTTTGCATGAAGCCTTAATCACCGTGAAGGAAAAGCTGGACCTTCAGGCTACATAAATAACCATCCATTTCTTAAGTGTGCGGTGGATTTCTCCCCCTGAGAAAATCCTACAACTTTGAGAGTAATATAATGGTAATTAATTACTTGAAGGAGATTAATACTGCATGCCACGATTGATAAAGAAATGAATGCAAGCGGCCCTACAAATGCAGCCTGCAGGACGTTCAACAGGGGGCAGAGTCAAAGCTGTTTATTTCAGCCTTCAAATCTGTTTCTGAGATGGCCATTTCTCTTGTTTTACTTTCTTTGTTCTGTACTTCATTGGATTATTTTGTTTTAGTCAGTTGGCATAATCAGCTCCTATCAAAACAGTTGAATTTTCTTATGTTTATGAGCATGTGTGGTTCATGTGAATGTGTAGGAGTGGCCCCACACACATGTAGATCTACAGGAGGACGACGGGCATCTGCTCATCTTTGCTTGCCTTACTCCCTTGATACATGTTCTCTCATTGAGCCAGGATCCAGGCTGCTGTCCCCAGGCCACAGTGCTGCCTCCATCTCTGCTCCCCACAATGCTGTGGCTATAGGCTCATGCCTGACATTTTTATGTAGGTGCTGGGGATTTGAACTCAGGTCCTCATCCTTATACAGTAAGTGCTCTTACTCACTGAGCTATCTCCCCAGCTCCCAAATCACATTTTGTTTTTATTGGTCTTTGTATTCTAAAAATTAAACTCTTGTTTTACAGTACCTATTGTCATGATGCTTTGCTCAAAAGCCTTTGATGGCTATTGATTTGGGGCACTTTCTAAGTTTGTATGTTCATATATGTTTGTGTGCATGTACTCGTGGGTACATCCTCCCCCACCCCCCATTGCCCTCTCTGCCCTCTCTAGCTTTCTCTCTCTCTCTCTCTCTCTCTCTCTCTCTCTCTCTCTCTCTCTCTAATCCAGAAGACAAGCTGAGATGCTTTTCCTCTAGTACTTGACTGGCTAAGCATCTCTACGTCTGTAAAGAAGTACACTCAGGTCCTCATGATCCTGAATACATTCTATTCTCACCTTTCTAGGCTCCAACATGCCCGCTCCACCAGCCCACTGGTCCCCAAACCGAACTGCCGACACATGATTGGGGAAGGTCAGAGTTAGAAAGAGGTGTTCGGCCTCTCCCAGAAATTAGATTTTCTAGGCAAATGGATCTGTCATCTCCTCTGCAGCAAGAGAGCCAAAGCTTTTAGGCAATCAGAAACCCATTGGTTGAAAACCCCACTGTCTGCCTTCTCTGAGGCATGTTAGCTTTGCTTCCAGATCCTCCTTGTCCAGCATCAGCCATCTTGCTTCTAGAGTTCAGTTGCTTATGTGGTGTGGGTTTCTTCACCACAAAGCAGGGTTCTTTCTTCTCTCTTTCCCTCCTTCCTTCCCTCCCTCCCTCCCTCTCTTTTCTTTCTCTATATTTAAGAAACTCTTTCTTGAGACTGTAGTCTTGTTCTTGAGCTCCAGATGGCCCCTGTAGAGAGCTTTTTCTAGAACGGCTTCAGCATCATCCAAGTTGGACAATGGTGAATCCGGAGCGGAGCAGCGCTGCCTTCATAACCTGTCTCAGCAGTGACACGCTCTCACTTCCCTTGTGTTCTACATGGGCAAGAACAGCCATTGAGTGCCCGCCCTACTCTAGTGGTGACTCTTTGGTTTTCCTCTCAGCTGGGACAAATCACACTGACACAGATGACTCAGGAGAGAAGGGATTTACTTTAGCTCCATCCAGGTTTCAGGATATCATAGAGGAATCACAGACAGCGGGAACAGGAAGCAGCTACCCACACCCACAGCCAAGAGCAGCAGAGGAGGGATGGCTGGCAGGTTCTGGTGCACAGCTCATTCTCTCCACTCCTAGACGTCTAGAACAAGCTCAGGAAACGCACTGCTCATGTTCAAGGTCTGTTTTCCCTCCTCAGCCCAATTAAGGAAACTGCTCACGCTGTGCCCACAAACTGATATAAGTTCTATGATTCCCCATTGAGAGTCTCTTCCCAGGTGACTCTAGCTTGTTTCAAGTTGACAATCAAATCCAGCCATCATGCTTGGAACCTTGCACAGGATGAGCACCAGGAAGCTCTGGTCCTAGGGTCTTGTCTGAAGCTCACCACCACAGCAGGCCCTCTAGATTTTTGAACTAAGGTTTAACCCTTGCTTGTTCACCCTTAATTTGCATCTCCTCTGGCCCAGTAGTTCTCATTTACTATTCCTGTGTAGCGGCCTCCCTACATCACTACCTTACCAGAGGCAGTGTGGAACGATGCTTGAAACTCAACTTTCAGACAAAACTTAATGTATCAAATACAAGCTGCACACTACGTGGCACCAAGTAAGTCGATTAACCACTCTGAGCTCTATCGTCTTTGTTGACTATGACTCCATACTGCAGTTATGATAGGCCTTTTAGAACCCAGATAGCCATCCCAAGCCTGGCGGTGACTGTGGGCTCCATACATGTGAGTTCTCAGTAGCAGAAAGTGCATCATGGTGACTCACTGGAGACAAGGCTCCTTAGTCCCCATAACAAGAGCTCCTTCCTCGTGATCCATCTCTAGTGTCTAATAATCCCTACATTCATGCCAAGATCAAATGTCACATTAAAAGCCACTCTTTTGCATTTTCTCTGTCAAGTGTGCCTCTTCCTACTTTTGAAATTTCTATAAATTTAAGGAAATATTGAATGTACAGAAAGGACATTTAAATAAATCATTGATATCTTTCTCAAAGAACTGTCTTTGAAAGTCAATCCACATGGAGTCCATTGACAGACAGTAAGTGTTACAAGTGTCCAGCACACCCCTGGCTTAATAGCTAATTCACCTGCTACACAGGCTGAGGGACAAGGTTAACCAACATAGTCGGGGCGGGAGTGAGGGTTACTCAGAGCCTATAATGGTTTTAATGCCATCTTTTTTGGCTATTAAGCCCTCTATAAATCACAAGGTATAATGAACTTTGAACTTGCCCAAAGCTCTGTATTGGAGTCTTCCAAGTTCTTTAAAAAGTACTTGGGTCATAGTTTTTTTTTTTTTTTTCTCCAGAGATGAACCTCAAAACCCTCATTAGGTACTGATTAAACACCTACTGTGCAATATATTCTCAATAGAAGCAATCCAACTGACCATGGAGTCACTGGCACACAGTAGGCATGGCAAAGGTGCCATTGACCTTGACTAATATACTCAAGGGGACAGTTGCATGCCATCAAGCGGAGCCTCTGAAGACTTGCCCCAGCTTCACTGTAAGGTTGTGTGACCTTGGTCATGCTTACCTCATCTCTTAGAACTTCAGCATCATCATGTGACATGTGTGGATAATGACAGGACGTCCTGCACACTGTGATTGATTGTAAGCTCTAGAGACATCATCGAATAAAGCACATAAACCCACCTGGCTCATAGTGTCTAGTCGCCAATTCTGCACCTTACTGCCTTGTTCTTATTGTACTTTTTGCCATAGCTGCTGCTGTTATGTCTTTCTGTCATTGTTCTGATAACCATTGGTGGCGGTCACAGGAAGTGTGAGCCTTGGGTCTCTCCTGCCTGACTTGCCCATTATCCTCACCTTCACATCCTACTTTCTTTATGCTCCACCTTACTTCTGAGTCTCAGGCGATGATTCTTATTTAAAAACCATAATTAGGGGGTATGTTAAGGGACCTTGTTCAGTAGGTTGATTGTAGGAGCTAACAATTGACTGTGTATGTGTGTGTGCACACATGTGTGTATGCTGATGAATGTGTATGCCTATGTGTGCAGGTTTGCTCATGCATGTGTGCACAGGTGTGAGTGTGTGTGTGCATACACATATGTGTGTGCATGCTTGTACATTGTGTGTATGTATGCTTGTGCACTTGTGCATGTCTGTGCATAATGGTTTGTGTGTGTGTTTGTGTGCATGCTTCTGCACATGTGTGTGTGTGTGTATGTGTGTGTGTGTGAGTGTGTGAGTGAGTGTGCATGAGTAGACCAGAGCTGATCTCAAGCATCGTTCCTCAGATACCACTTACCTTGTCCTTAGGAAGCCGCCTTTCGCTGGCTCTGTGCTTGCCAAGTAGGCTACATTTTTTGGTCAGAGAGTCCCAGGGATGACCCCACTTGTTTCTGACTCTCCAATGCTGGAATTACAAGCATATGCCATCCTGGCTCTGAAAGTGAGATGTGTTCATGGTGATATACTTTTTTTTTTTTTTTTTTTTTTTTTTTTTTTTTTTTTTTTTTTTTTTTTTTTTTTTTTTTTTTTTTTTTTTTTTTTTTTTTTTTTTTTTTTTTTTTTTTTTTTTTT
>LR749820.1:1440740-1505127 GCA_902729485.2 Mus minutoides | reverse complement strand
GCTCTGCTTCATCTCTAGTCAGCCCTCTCCACACCAGCACTTTGGAGGTGATGTCAGGGGCATCTGAAGAGGAATAGATTTGTGACTTCTGATACTCAATTAAAACAACTTGGCAACTTTTAATTGAACATTTGCCAGGCACTAAGGATTATGCCAGACAATACAGGCACGACATAAATGTAGCATAGGTTATTTCCATAAATGTTGCATGTGTGGATGGATACATATATGTCTATACACTGAAGGGGTGGGGGAGTTGTGAGCTGGATAACTGGAGTTACTTTTCACAGTCTGTAAACTGAATTGTAAATGCCAATATATATATATATATATATATATATATATATATATATATATATATATATATATATATATTGTTGACAGATAAGTTACATTAACAAGAAGTACAGATTCTATTACTTTTGTCATGAGGGCAACAGCATCAAGCCTTTGAAAGGTTTTAAGCAAGGGGCTGACACCGGATGATCTCTTAGGGACGACATTTTGATGGATAGTAAGTAGGGTTAGCTATAGCACACACTGAGTAATTGATTAATGTGCTTAATCTATATCTCTAGGCAGAGTTGCTGAAGGGTGATGGCGGTGTCTGGTCACTGGATTTATAGTATGAGAGACAGGGACAGGAATAGCTGCAGGGCAACCTCTGATCACCCTAGGCAAGCAAAACCCGTGCGGATGGATGCGATGGAATGAAGTCTGAAAGCCTCTGCAGTCATCCTGGGTAGACAGGCACAGGAGCCTGAATACAGCAAACGAATCACTAGTGTAGGACGACGTGAAGACAGGATGAGGTGGTAGTTAATTTTACATGCCAACTTGCCTCAATCTAGAATTGCTTTGGAAGGTGGCCTCAATTCAGAGTGTCTAGTTCGGGTTGTCCTGGGTGGGATGGTCTTGATTGTTAATTTATGCAGGAAGACCCTGCCTGTGGTATGGGCATAGCCTCTCAACTGCTTAAGGGTGAAGAAAGCTAGCTGATCCTAAGAGAGCAAGCCCACAGCTTCTCCATCCTCTCAGTGATGATATGAAATCCTAAGTCAGTAACCTTGATCCTCTAAGGTGTTTTGTGTCCGAAGACATCATCAGAGCAACAGAAATGAAGCTATGACAATTGACGTCACTAATGGGCTTGGGTGTTATGGACTGTCGGAGGTGAGATAGTGGAAGGATGCTTGCTTCCATGACCAAATTCCTGCCTTGCTTGCCTCAGAGGACACTTAATAAACAACCTATATGCAAGATCATGTTAGTATACAGAAAAGTTTGTGCACGATGCATACCTGAGTGTTCGTTAAAAACTCTTCACTATGAGAGTCTATGGAAACATTTTCTTTCTTTCTTTTTTGTTTGTTTTGTTTTTTTAAGACAGGGTTTTTCTGTATAGCCCTGGCTGTCCTGGAACTCAATCTGTAGACCAGACTGGCCTCAAACTCAGAAATCTGCCTGTCTCTGCCTCCCAAGTGCTGGGATTAAAGGAGTGCTCCACCACTGCCTGGTGAGAACTTTTTTCAATATGTCTCTAACGACTGCTAAATATTCCCGGACAGAGTAAACAGTTTCCTTTGATTTCCCTCCTTCTTTTGATGCCAACGAGATTTTAGCTGGTAGCCAACAGGTGTACATTTTCCTGATGCCGTTATGCAAATATGTCAGCTTCAGCAAATCAAAGGGTTGCTTTCCTTCGATTGATCTGCAGATAGTAAAAGAGCCAACACAGTGCCAGGCACGGTACCATGTCCAGTGCTTTTTGATGCTGAGTAGAATTTACCTGAGGGCCAGCTCCTCCCCTTTGGAAGTGAGAAAGATTCCACCACACAATGCTCCCTCCTCTTCCGCTCACAGCCTGTGTGAATGGTCATCTAGCTGCGCACATATCTGTTCCTTTCTACCCTGCCTTCCCAGGTGACTTCAGATATTTAGTGAAAAAGACCCAGTTATTCAACATTTCCATAGCTCTAGATTTTAACCACCCCAACGACACAATTTAATATAATTCTTCAGCAGGTCAATTTCCCCACAAAATTAAAACATCTGTTTCTCTGTGTTCTAATCACATGCGTGCTCTGCCTCAGATCTCAAAGGGTGGCTCCATTACTTTGCTCTCAATTTTGTACCATAACCGATCATGTATATGGGTGTGGTGACCACAACAAAAGCAAAAGGAAAACGTGGAAAGAAGACACTCTTTCCTGACATGGTTCTCCAGAGTGAGCTTTTTATTTCTGTAAAATATAAACAAACAAACAAACAAACAATTAAATGTTTTCCTCCTTGTATAACTCCTGATCTTGAATGGACATCTGTCCTCTCAGGCTGTGGGTTTGCTGTGGAGTCAAGAGGACTGGGATATGCCTAGCCTCCGCTGAAAGCTACCTGGATTCACTGAGAGGCATAGGTCAGCATCTGCGGTCCTTCTAGAAGCTCTGGAAGAAGGGAGGGAGCTGGAGAATCTGTTCATTCAGAAGTGCACAGAAGTAGAGAGATGTAGACACGGGGTAGAATGCTCCAGGGTCACCCTCCTCTCAAGTGGCTTTGCCCATTTTCGTTTTATCTTGTGATTGCTTGAGTAGGAGACACTGTGGCTGGTGGGGACAGGAATCCATCTCTAAAGTGGAGAAATGGGAGTGGTGACTGTTTTGCTATTGTCATCATGGTGGCTGGCACAGGCCATGGACTAGTTAGCTGCTTTGGTTTATGCTGGACACAGAGCAGAGAAGAACTCAGCCCGACTGCGTCTGAAACCGCTTCATTCTCTTTAAAATGGCCATTCCGATTCTTTCTTCTTGTTCCTGTCATTTGTTTTGACTACGGTTTCAACTAACTGACAGTTTCATGGAGTTTCTGGGACTCTCAGCTTGTCACACCAGGACACCCTGACTCTTGAGTTTCAATGTTGATCAAGTATGAGAGAAAATTTGTTCCTTTATCCTCATTGTCCCAATAATCTATGGTCCATCTGTGTTATTTTAAATATAAATTCAATGAAATGAAATAATAGATTTAACGGGAGGAAGTTACACAATTGAATGTACACATCTTGCATGAATTTTGTGTCCTATTTTATTATTATTATTTTAGTAAGATCCAATCCATGCTTTTTGTTGTTGTTGTTTGTTTGTTTAGGTTTCTTTATTTATGTGGGTACACTGTGGGTGTCTTCAGACACACCAGAAGAGGGCATTGGATCCCTTACAGATGGTTGTGAGGCACCTTGTAGTTGCTGGGAACTGAACTCAGGACAATTCCTCTGGAACAAGCCAGTGCTCTTAAACACTGAGCCATCTCTTCAGGCCATTGCTTTTGTGAGGCAAAAGTCTCTTGAAATAAAAGACCTGGAGGAGCCTGGCTTCATTTTCCCACACCTAGACTTCTAACATAAAGAAATGTTGAATCTAAGCAAACGTTCCTTATTAACTCACTGGGTTTGATGTACTCTTTTTTACCAAGGTGGTGACAATGTTTTAATGTCACTTTCCAAGATAATAACACTGTTGTGTGTGTGTGCACGCATGTGTGAGTGTACGTGCATGTGTGCCACAGCCCACATGTAGAGCTGAGAGGACAGCTTGTGGGAATGGAGTCTCTCCTCCCACCATTCGTGTCACAGAGATTGAACTTGGGTCATCAGACTGGAGGCAGCACATTTGCTCTGAGTCATCTCAAGGTAAGTAGATTTAAAAGTACTACAAATGTACTTACTATGTACCAGAATTTGACATATTAATATTGGACAAACATTCTATACTCAAACTTGATAAACACACGTGGAATGGGACATCACATATTCTTATTTGGAATAACAGTTTTCAGCTCAATGTCACAAAATCCAAGTAACCAGCATTTGAGAGACTGGTTAATAGATGAGTGTCGTCTGCATTTCTGCCTCACTGCTGCGGTGTCAGAATATTGCCACTATGCTGCTCAGGGGATGCCAAATGCAGAAGCGACAGACTGTATGTTCGCCTGGCTGCTGGGAAGGAAGAATACAGGCTAGGATGGGGTCCCAGTCTGTGTTCTTCTGAGAGAGATCTGGGACAGATGTTGTGGTTCTCTAATTCCTGTGTGCTCAAACACTGCTGCGGATGATGAGGACTTGGGAATGGTTCCACCACAAAGAGCTGGAAATGTGTCCAAAGGCCAGAGATGAGCCAAGGACAGGGCAAAATCCAACTTGGCTCCAAGTGAGTGCCAGAAGTACTGAGTGGCTGTGTGATGAAAGGCCTGGCTCTGCAGTGGTCCTTGATGAAAGAGACAGGACTTGCTTGTCCAAACCGTTTTATTCATGGTGGATAAGGATACATACCTCTTATTCAGGGTGAACCAGAGATTAAATACCTTTGACAGGAAGGAATGCCCAGAAGGGAAGCTCATTGGGGTCTATCTAGATACTTCATTAGCATGGAGAACTCTAGGTTTTTATGGTATATGAATGGTTGTTATGGTCCTCTTAGTGGTGTGTCCTGGTAACATGCTCCAGGACAGGAACATGGCTGGGAGGGAGCTAGTTCCTACTCCTGTCTTTCTCAATTACGAGATTTACCAGGGTTCTGAACCTGCTACAACCATACCAGTTCATCTGTCTGGTGGCACAGTCCACTGCCCCACAGTCAAGTGGAATTAAATTTGTTTATTTTCTCACATAAATCTCCGGAGGCAATTTTACCAATTTTGGAGGGTATTTTAGGGCAGATGGCCTTTGAAGATGTGTGGATAAATGAATTTGGAGGTGGGCATTTTAGAAGGCTTCTTCTTCTTCTTCTTCTTCTTCTTCTTCTTCTTCTTCTTCTTCTTCTTCTTCTTCTTCTTCTTCTTCTTCTTCTTCTTCTTCTTCTTCTTCTTCTTCTTTAGATATTTTCTTTATTTACATTTCAAATGCTATCCCGAAAGTTCCCGATACACACCCCCACCCTGCTCCCCTACCCACTCACTTCCACTTCTTGGCCCTGGTGTTCTCCTGTACTGGGGTATATAAAGTTTGCAAGACCAAGAGGCCTCTCTTCCCAATGATGGCCAACTAGGCCATCTTCTACTACATATGCAGCTAGAGACACGAGCTCTGGGGGTAGTGGTTAGTTCATATTGTTGTTCCACCTATAGGGTTGCAGACCCTTTCAGCTCCTTGGGTTCTTTCTCTAGCTCCTCCACTGGGGGCCCTGTGTTCCATCTTATAGATGACTATGGGCATCCACTTCTATATTTACCAGGCACTGGAATAGCCTCACACAAGACAGCTATATCGGGGTCCTTTCAGCAAAATCTTGCTGGCATATGCAATAGTGTCTATGTTTGGTGGCCGACTATGGGATGGATCCCTGGGTAGGGTAGTCTCTGAATGGTCCATTCTTTCATCTTAGCTCCAAACTTTGTCTCTGTAACTCCTTCCACGGGTATTTTGTTCCTTATTCTAAGGAGGAATGAAGTGACTTCTTTTGTGATTGGGTTATCTCACTAAGGATGATATCCTCCAGATCCATCCATTTATCCAAGAATTTCATAAATTCATTGTTTTTAATAGCTGAGTAGTACTCCATTGTGTAAATGTACCACATTTTCTGTATCCATTCCTCTGTTAAGGCACATCTGGGTTCTTTCCAGCTTCTGGCTATTATAAATAAGGCTGCTATGAACATAGTGGAGCATGTATCCTTTTTACCAGTTGGAACATCTTCTGGGTATATGCCCAGGAGAGGTATTGCTGGATCTTCTGGTAGTACTATGTCCAATTTTCTGAGGAACCACCAGACTGACTTCCAGAGTGGTTGTACCAGCTTGCAATCCCACCAGCAAGGAGTGTTTCTTTTTCTCCACATCCTCTCCAGCATCTGCTGTCACCTGAATTTTTTATCTTAGCTATTCTGCCTGGTGTGAGGTATAATCTCAGGGTTGTTTTGATTTGCATTTCCCTGATGATAAAGGATGTTGAACATTTTTTCAGGTGCTTCTTAGCCCTTCAGTATTCCTCTGTTGAGAATTGTTTATTTAGCTCTGTACCCCATTTGTAATGGGGTTATTTAAATTTCTGGAGACCAGCTTCTTGAGCTCTTTGTATATATTGGATATTAGTTCCCTATCAGATTTAGGATTCATAAAAATCCTTTCCCAATCTGTTGGTGGCCTTTTTGTCTTATTGACAGTGTCTTTTGCCTTACAGAAGCTTTGCAATTTTATGAGGTCCCATTTGTCAATTCTTGATCTTACAGCACAAGCCATTGCTGTTCTGTTCAGGAATTTTTCCCCTGTGCCCATATCTTCGAGGCTTTTCCCCACTTTCTCCTCTATAAATTTCAGTGTCTGGTTTTATGTGGAGTTCTTTGATCCACTTAGACTTGAGCTTTGTACAAGGAGATAAGAATGAATCCATTTGCATTCTTCTACATAATAACCGCCAGTTGTATGAGCACCATTTGTTGAAAATGCTGTCTTTTTTCCACTGGATGGTTTTATCTTCCTTGTCAAAGATCAAATGACCATAGGTGTGTGGATTCATTTCTGGGTCTTCAATTCTATTCCATTGATCTACTTGTCGGTCACTGTACCAGTACCATGAAGTTTTTTTTTTTCCTCTGTAGTATAGCTTGAGGTCAGGCATGGTGATTCCATCAGAGGTTCTTGTATTTTTGAGAATAGTTTTTGCTATCCTAGGTTTTTTATTATTCCAGATGAATTTGCAAATTGCCCTTTCTAACTCAGTGAAGAATTGATTTGGAATTTTGATGGGGATTGCATTGAATCTGTAGATTGCTTTCAGCAGGATAGCCATTTTGACTATATTAATCCTGCCAATCCATGAGCATGGGAGATCTTTGCATCTTCTAAGATCTTCAATTTCTTTCTTCAGAGACTTGAAGTTCTTATCATACAGATCTTTCACTTCCTTCTTAGAGTCACATCAAGGTATTTTATATTATTTGTGACTATTGTGAAGGGTGTTGTTTCCTAATTTCTTTCTCAGCCTGTTTATCCTTTGTATAAAGAAAGGCCATTGATTTGTTTGAGTTAATTTTATATCCAGCTACTGCACTGAAGCTGTTTATTAGTTTTAGGAGTTCTCTGGCGGAATTTTTAGGGTTTCTTATATACACTATCATATCATCTGCAAATTTAGAAGGCTTCTTAATATAAAGCTGCCATGTGCCAGAAATGGAAATCTTTACCAAGAACATGGCCCCTGCCTTCAGGCCCCTAAAGGCAGCTCATGTTTCTTCTGTAACCAAAGAAATATCAGTGTCAATGAACTCCTTATGGGGTACTATCAATAGCCACATGAATGTGTGCCCCCTTGTTCAAACCCTGGCCTATTGGTAACAGTTTTGCTCGTCTGTGGATGGCTCTCTAGGGCTGCCCAATGGTGAGTGGTAATAACCACGTGTTTAAATACTTAATAACAGCTTTTCATTTTCCTGAGGTCAGGGAACCAATTAGAGATAGTAAAGAAAAGACGGGGAAGTTTGCAAACGGTTCAAGTCTGTGGTAATTTTGTGGTGACTCCACAATTATAGTTATGGTTACCACAGCTATCATTTCCCACTTAATGCATTCGTTCGAGCACAGAGAATGTAATTTCACCAAATATAGCTGAGCCCTGTAGCTCTCTGCCATTCTTCAGGCCATTGTTCATTCACTGTGATGTCACAGAAGACAGGAGAAGTGCTTTCTGGATCTTCTCTCTGAGAAGAGTAATCCTTAACAGTGGGAAAAGACGCAGAGGCTCCTTCCCAGACCTATTGATAACCCAGGTGCACAGGAAATTCCAAGAAGCATCGGTCTTGAAGACTTCTATGTTTTATGTGTTATTTTCTGCTTGCCAATCTCCCAAAGTGATTATAATGACAAAGGAAGTAAGTGTCTCTTCTTTACAAAAACATTAAGACAAAATTGAAAACAGATATTTGTACCTGATATGGGGGCTGGAGGACCATTACATTGGACCTCAATGTTGGATAACCATGATTTTGTAAACCCTAAGTTCATTCTTTAGACAATCAAACTGCATCCTGGTCCTCAGGTGTCAGAGCTCAAACTGATGGCTTTACTTCTTCACAATATTCCAGAGAAATTGACGCATATTTTTGAATGCATGTGTATATGACTTTCTTAATGAAAGTTTTACTGCAAAAACACTTTGTTCCTAATGCATCCTTAAGTGAAGGTTTGCATTCTTAATTTTCCACTCAAGTCATTTAGAAACCATTAGTTAAAGTGTCTGTGTTAGAGTAGGAGCCTCGGAAGCTAGATGGTTTCTTCTGAAGATTGCTCTTATAATTGGCAGAGAAAGATACATTCCTAATTGCATTTCATTACATCTGGGCAGCGGCTGCTTATCTGTGCTCCAAATACCTGCCTGCCAATGATGGGAAAAGGGGAAGGAAGATACGGGGTGTTTCAGGAATATCAAGCTAACATGTTCTAGACTGTGTCAGCCAGGCAGGGGCCCCTGGGTGGGTTTTCCTTCTTGCCTTCTAGGCGCCTGCCTGCGTGGTCACCCTCAGAGCCACATGACAGACAGCTAGACAAGAGAATGCTTGCTGCTGTGGAGGTTTGAGACCGTAGCTGGCCCCTTCCAAAACTGGCAATCACAGACGGTATCAGTAGCAGAGTCAGGAGTGACTACCCTCTGGTTATTTCTCACCTCAGAACTGTGCTTTATGCCTTGTGGCCCTTTTCAAATCTCATTTGAAAATCTCTTTCTCTTGAGCCCCGAAAGGCTTGATTTTTTTCTTTCAAGTTAGAGGTCTCCCGGAGACAGACTTTGAAGTACAATCTGATCTGTGTTTCTGAAGTAAAGAGATGTGTTTTGCTGATCTAAAGGAAGAGATTGAGTTAGCAAATGCCCATATTTGCCTAGCAACCTTTCCAAAATGCTCGCCAGCATATTATCACTCTGAATGTGGGTTTTTCAATTATACTTTCACACTGAGATTATAAAGCCCCTTTATCACACAGAGCTCACCGGAATGTTGGTTGACTCCGATTATCTTCTTCAGGATGTTAAGACATGGTAGAGACTTTTGTTAGCAGTTCTCCCATAGATGCTAATGCTAAATGCTGTCTCAGAGGGCATTGTCTATATTTCATTATTAAGCAATCAGAACCAAGTTCAGATGCTTGCAGAATGCCGAAGGGTTGCATGCTTCATGGTATGTTCCCTGATAGATTTGTTTGGGGAAGGAAAATTGAGGTTGATGGGGGATATATGTACACCTCAGTCAAGACTCCCTACCATTTGAATGAAATGAAAGAGATTTGAGTCCTATACACCTTAGCACAGGTATTATGTTTTTCCTTGACAAAAAGCTGTATTAATTATACCTTCATCATGTTGCAAAGTTTGTGTTAATTATGATTTTTTTGCTTGATTCATTCAAGGCCCATTGATCTTTCTTTTAAACTTATTAATTAATTAATTAATTAATTAATATTATGGGTGCTTTCCTGGTGCCCATAGATGCCAGAAGAGAACACTGCATCCCCCCAAACTGAAGTTATAGCTGATTGTGAGTCAAGTTATTGATGCTGGGAACTGAATCGAGGTTCTCTGCAGAATAACCAGAGTTCTTCACCACTGAGCCATCTCTTTCAGCTGTCAATCACCAGGCCCGTTTCTCATGAAATATTTTTTTTGCCATACAACATATGGTTTCCATGTTGACTCCTTCTTTTCCCTAGACATGGCAATACCCACCTGAGAGTAAAGTATGTAGAGTTTTACTTAAAAAAGAGAAATATTTTTCTTTTTTGCTTTAATCACATTATCAGAAGCGTTGTCTTATTTGTAACTGTTCGTGTATTGTTTATATACATATTAACCCACAAAACACATGTGTACAGAGATTCTTTTGATATCTAAGTATATATATATATATATATATATATATATATATATATATATATGTGTGTGTGTGTGTGTGTGTGTGTACATATTTTTATGTCTTCAGTTATATATATATGTATATATATATATATATATATATATATATATATATATATTCATGTATGGATGTATACTTATTGAATGTCAATGCATGTCTACATGCACACATATACCTGTGCATACGTGTATATTTAGATATGCATATATGTGTATCCATGTACAAGTGTGCATGGGGTAATTTGGAGGTGGATATGTTACATATGTGTAGATAGTATACATATCTATATGTTTATATGCATACACAAAAATATATACATCTGGTTTTCTGTTGGCGAGAATGTAGTTTTGCATTCTTGCCAGTACAAGATACATTACTCTTTTCTAATATTTTCCAGAATCTTCTTGTTGTAAACAAAGCATTAATGATGCTGTAGGAGCTTCAAGAGACTAGGTGCAATGTTCGGGAAGTGAGGCAGTTTCCTTCTCCTGAGCTATGCTGAAAGAAGAGCCTGAGGAGGTGTCTAGCTAGTGCCTTCCTAAAGCTGGAGATGCTGAAGTGACTTACTGTCAGGAAGTCACATGAGAGAAGAGGTCATGTGCCTGCTTTCCTAGTGATTTGAATCCTTTGTGCTTAGACTGTCTTGACTGGTAGGTGGAGGCATGATTGATTATAGATGTCCTGGCTTCTGCTGAGTCCCTGTTTCCTGTGGGAGTCAGAAGCTGTGGGATTGGCAGTGTTTTGGGATACTTGGTTAATTCTCGATAGAGCATGATATTCTATTTTCTTTGCCCAGACAATCTCATTACTCAGAACCTTGGGGGAAACATGTTATTAAGCATCTGTGAAATGTGTTTCTTCATTGACTGGGAGCAGAAAAGACAAGCAGAGGAAGATCTCCCTGCACAGTCAGTTCATAGACATTGCAGCGGAGCTAGGTCAATCCTCTCTCTCTCTCTCTCTCTCTCTCTCTCTCTCTCTCTCTCTCTCTTAATGTATTCTGTTGAAAAACTTTAGAATAAATAAATGTTTTCTTTATAATTTTACACAGTGAGTATAGAATAGTCATGTCCCTTGCTGTTTAATAACTTCTTTCTCAACCACTAACTTATGAATGACTTCATTTAATAGTTCAATAAATTATTCATGACATTTAAAATAAAACCTCTGTAAGCCATGTGGGACTATTGTTTTTTTTTTTCTTAGAATTTTTAAGGCACTGGTAAAATTGTATTTTTTATAGTTCATCATAGACAGATACCATTTTACTGGTACCTTATCTCCCATAAACTACAGTAAACCTTATATACTTGCATTTTCAAATACAATCTTCTTTTATTATTTCAAGTAGTACAGTTTAGGGTGTTGGAAAATTGTGATAGAACATGGTAGAAAAAAATTTCTAAGTCATAATTCTATCCCATTGGATCTTGGGAGAATCACCCTCTGAACTCTGCAACTTTTATGTCAATTCAAGAGGATTATTATTTTTCACACAAGAATGTGGAAATTTAAAAATTTAAGGATACATTCAATAATTTGGGATACATGTGGACTTTGAGAAGAACCTAAAATTTAAGAACAAAACAAAACAAAACAGAACAAAACAAACAAACAAACAACCCAGTCTCTTGTATAGAATGAGTTACCAGACAGAATATAGTTTTATTATATTTTGATAGTATTGGTGGAATTTGAGCTGTGGCTGATTTTTCATAATAATTTTGAAACAGTAAATATACTGTTGTTAATATCATTAAAGGAATAATGGTGAAGTTCAACATTGTAACTGACCACTTGTCCAAAAGTCTTGCCTTGACCCTACCTGTATGGAGCATTGAGATCAGCCTCACCCTCTACTCACTGTGACCTCTGTGACCTCAGCCCCTTTTGCTTTAAGCCCAATCCCACTCTGTCACTGAGTTCCACTTGACTTTCAACTTGGTATGTCAAATAGGACATCCATGATGTTCATTTTCCTGTCCACATCACTTTGTCTGTGGTAATATCCATTTTCCTCTCTGTGATCTGTGTACTGTTGGGTTTTCTTCTCTTTAGCCAACCAAGTATGCCACACAGTGAGTACACAGTTGAGATCCCCCTGATGGTCCAACCACTACCAAGCCTTTCCCATGAATAGCCATTGTAACTGGAACCGGAATGCACCGCTAATTAGTCCAGTGTGACAGAACTTCATCAGTTGAGTGGCTGCATGTGCCAGATTCAGAGCAGATGGGATGCCTGTCCTTTGCCTTCTGAAGTTTCACTGCAATGAATTGGCCACAAAGAGAATAAATGTCACCTGCCCTTACTTATTTTCAGAAGCATATAAGTGGCACACTCAATGAAAGGACAATGTCTTAATAGCATGTTGCACTCCAGGAAGTGTATATTATACTTCCTGGAGGAAGATGGTACTAGGCTATGAGAGCATGGGAGGAAGGATTGGTCTGTGAGCAGTGTGTGTTGGAATATGTAGATAAGTTTCTCACATAATTTCTTAGGGGCAGCCTATGGAAGTACAGACCACAACTCTGATTTTTTTTCATTTTTCTCTTTCCCCATTGGATATTTTCCCTTGATATTTGGTGAAGTAATTAAAAAAAAAAAAAACCACCAATGAAGAACTTGTGGTTTGTTGCAGTTGGAATGTAAAATGTTTCTCATATGCTCATGCCTTTAAATAATTGGTACCCAGCTAGTGGTGCTATTTGGGGAGAGTGCAGCACCATGTAGACATGAGGACCAGCTAGTGGACAGAGGTCATTGGAGTGGGACTGTGAGTGTTATAATACAGCCCACCTTCTTTACCTTTCCCGTCTGTTATCGAGGTGTGAGGACTTCCAGCCATGTGTTCCTGATGACATGAAACCCACCATGCCTTCATCACCCGATGAACTGCAACCTTTGACCTGTGACCCTAAATAAACCCTTCCCTTCTTGAGTAGTCTGTCAGGTATCTGGTCTCAGAGACAAGAAACATATCCAACATGGGGGTTAAATAACGGTTTTTAAAAAGAAGTTTGGTTAGACAATAAAAGCTCTAGAGAAACCCCCCTTTGTGTCTGCAAGAGACAGAGGAGGAGGCAGTATGGCAGGGCTGAGAGGTTCCTGGCCTCTCAGCTTGACTCTCCAGCTCAGCAATCTTCACAAGTTGGGCTGCTGTTTTTCAAAGACACTAATTGTGATTTGGGCATGCCAATGAATTAGACTTGATTCATGACTATGGACATCTCTTTGTTTAAACAAGGAGGTTCTGAAGGAAAAAGGATATTAGATAGAAGAATATAGTAAACATTTGAGAAGAGGAAGGTCATCTAAAGCTGTGACACACAGGCTTCTGCCAACCAGCTTTAGTGACTACAAATCTATGACATAAGTTGTATCACTTTTCTCTCGCTGTGATAAAACATCATATGTAAAAGAAAATTAGGAGGGAACTAGGTTTCTTTTGACATACAGTTCCAGAGGGGCATCTGTCAGGGTAAGGAGAGCATGGCAGCAGGAAGCTGACAGATCACACCGGACTGTGTCAACTTGACAACTGAAGACAGGATAGCCACACACTGGGGTTAAGAGTTCAAATACATGCAACTACGCAAGATATGTCTTACTTAAACCACTACAGAAGTATGACTTTTTTTCTTTTTCTTGAAAGATGTCTCTTGATGGGTAACTAATACACCAAACCCTGTGCCCACAATCTCATATTTAATCCCAACAAACTGGTTTTAGATATCTGCACATTAACACCAATTAAATCACCCCTGAGATCACCCTGTGCAGGGCTTTGGAAATTCAACAACCTTGCTCTTCCTCCACTTCTGTCTGCCGGCAAAAATCACATAGCCGTGTGTGTGTTTGTGTGTGTGTGTGTGTGTGTGTGTGTGTGTGTGTGTGTGTGTGTGTGTACACATGCCTCAGGTCATGTGTAGAGGTCAGAGGATGACTTGGGGGAGTTGGTCTCTTCTACCATTGGGTCCCAGGCCCTGCTGGCCTTAACTCTCCCCTTTACGACAGAGTCTTCTCTCTTAGTCATCTTGCTTGCCCCCAAGGTGATTAGATTTTAAAGTACTACACAGTTTCTTACCAACTTAAAATAAATCACAGGTTCATGCTGCCTTACAAGAGTCCAGTCATTCATCCTGGGGGAACCTTGATCACCTTACAGGAAAGTTGGCGCCTATGGCTGCTGAGAGGCTCCATGGTGACAAACTTAATTTCTGGTTGTGAAAGTTCATTACGGAATCGTAGAAGGTGTCTGAGAACTATAGTTTTATATATATATTTTTTTCAGAAATGAGTAGGTTCCAAGATGACACCAATATTCAAACACATGTATTTTTATCTAGTGCATGTTGGATGTGTAAATTATATACTAAGGTAATTGGGAAAAGACAAGAGCCCAGGAGGAAGGAAACAGAGCCCCATTTGTTCATGGGGTTAAATGAAGATGGGAGAGCAATTAGCTTAGAATGGGTTGACTTAGTCTCTTCTAGGCCTTCAAAGACGCTTCCATCAGTCAGCTTAGGGCAAGAGATTTTCAGAAAGACTGAAAGAGAGCCTCCCTTCTTATCCCTCCCAACTGAATTGATTACATATATTTACTACTGTATTTAAAATTTTCCTCCATGCTGTATATTGGCTATGGTAACTTATTGGGAAAATTGATTAAAGAATAGACTATTGCTACATCAGGACAATAAGTATTGATATTTTCAAAATTTACAGTGAATGTTGATGTGTTAAAATTGCAGCCTACATCTGAACACTGGACACTGGGCCCAAGCTGTTCCACGTGGGAGAGGTTTATTGGTGAGCCAAGTGGATTCTGAATATGGTAGCTGTTGTCTTGGTAACAAGTCTGTAGGTCACACTGTCACCTATGTGATGTCATAGGTTTGGGAGGTCCTGTTGCCAACAAATGTAAATCACATTTCCAGATCTACATATCTATGGGGCTTCCTTGACCTGTGCCTTGGGGGAGAGGGGCCTTAGGAAGTAAGGAGCCCTTACAAGGAAGTAAGGAGATCCTACAAGTGTGTCTGGAGGTGTGTGTCTTAGGAGGTGAATAAAATTCAAAGACCTGTTTTCATTGTAACACTAGTGTTTCTTTGAACATACAGGACAGAGAGAGAGAGAGAAGACAAGAGTGGGGCCAGGCAGAGGTTGTAGGCAGATCCAGGAGGGTTGGAGCTGAGGCCTGAAGAAGTAAGCAGGGCCCTCTTAGGAGTCATTAACTCAGTCTCTTCCCCTGCTGTGTCTGCTACATTGGAGTCAAGGAACATTACCACATTAAATGTGGCTGGAATTCCTGATCAAGGCTCTAATTGAAAGAGGAACTCTAAGATCATCTTACTTTCCCTGATGCCCTCAAACTTTATCTTAGTTTAACTATGAAGGAAGAAAACTTGACCAGAAGACAGAGAAAACTGTACTGTTAAATTCAACTACTTATGCGTTCTTATCTATTGCTAACCTCCTGAGTCTAATCTCCAGTCTCACACCTTGTATTTTGAGGCAGTTTTTTTTTTTTTTTAGGGTCTAAAGTCGAGAAACAGGCTAAGTTGGCCAGCCTGTAAACCCCAGGGATCCACCTGTCTCTGATTCCCTAGGGCTGGAATAACAAGTTCTTAACAACGGTTTATTTATTTATTTATTTATTTATTTATTTATTTATTTATTTTGAGGGAATTGAGTCTTTGTCTTGCAAAGAGAACATTTAACTGGTTTTTTCTCACTAGCCTGAAATTTACATTTCTGAATTTCTGATAGGGGGTTTTCCTCTTTTGACCTTGGAAGTGGGCTTTGAAAGCGCACTCTGAGACAGGGTCACCTGAAGACCTGGTCCCTTTGACGACATCCCATTCTTGGCCACCAGCACAGAACTTTTTGAGTCACTCACTGCGTCATTGTCACAGAAGCACAAGACTATGGCTTATCAAAGGAGATATTTTTGTCCAATTTCTTCATTTTGCAGAAAAATAATTGATCTTATTTGTCAAGGATATTCATTAATTGTTAAGTGACACAAGCTAATTGAGACTGGTATGGAAAAGGAAAACTTTAAAAGGAGCATTTGGGAAAGATGTTGACCTACGTTACGTTTGGGCGGTTGATAGATTCAGGGACTACATGATACCACCGGAATCATCTATCGGCTGCTCTCTCCTTCCCCGCCCCCCTCCACCGGAATCATCTATCTGCTGCTCTCTCCTTCCCCGCCCCCCTCTTCTTTTCCTTCCCTTCCCCTCATTCCAGCTCATCGATCATCTGAAGATCAGCTTTGCTTTCTTTTGGCTTTACTTAAATTGGAACAGCTTTACTCATGGTGACCCAACCTAGCTTGATGCCCTTAGACAAACAGCTGTGTGGCACACACTGGGCTGAAGTCTAAAGCTACTTTTCTTGTTGCTGTGGTAAAATATCTGGCATAGCAGCTTCCTGAAGGAAGGCCCCATACCAGAGTGTGAGGGTGCAGTCCATCACTGCAGGGGAGGGATGGTGGCAGCTTTCATCATATTGTGTCTGTTGTGAGGAGGGAGGGGAGAGGGAGGGAGAGAGGGGGAGAGGGAGACAGAGATGCAGAGATGCGGAGACAGAGATACAGACAAAATGAGAATATCTCCCAAAAGACTAATAAATAAAATTAACACAGAAGATTGAACATCTCAAATATCCTGTCTCTTCTGAAGGTGATAGCTTCATTGAAAGCTGAAGGATCACACAGAGATGAAAACAGACTCTCTCTCTCTCTCTCTCTCTCTCTCTCTCTCTCTCTAAATGGGCATTTCTTATCAGAACTAATAATAACAATGCTAAGTAACCAGGTACTTTCTAAGTACAGAATATCTATCTCTCTAATCTTCAAAGGTTACATATTGTGGTTTTTGGCCTCTGAAGAAGACAAGTCATGCAGAAATTGCCTGTGGTTATGTTCTTAAAGTCAATGGTGTATGTATGACCCATCATCTTTCAATGCATATTTATTTAACTAGTTATTTATTTGGCCCTCACTAGGACCAGGGTTCCTTTCCTGGCAGTGTCAAGAAACAAAGACCCATAACTCCATGGCCCAGGGTAGGACTTTGAGAGACTATGTTAATTGGCTTTCTGTCACCATAACAAATATGTAATAATTAATCTATAGCCAACAAAGGCTTATTTTGGCTTGTAATTCTGAGGTTTGTAATGACTGATTGTCCCATGACTTTGAGGCCATTAGAGAGAGCACACTAGGGTGGAAGGCAGGGGTGGGACAAGTCTGCTCACCTCAGAGCTGTGGACAAGGAGCCAGTGAGACTCCCCAGCTGCCTTCTGTTTTTGAGACAGCCTCACTATGTAGCCCTGACTGGCATAGAGCTCACGATGTAGGCCAGGCTGGCCTGTGCCTCCTGTGTGTTGGGAGAAAAGGTGTACGATGTAGACAAGTCTGGCCTCTGCCTCCTGTGTGTTGGGAGTAAGGGTGTACATTGTAGACCCGGCTGGCCTCTGCCTCCTGTGTGTGTGCCACCATGTCCATCTTCTTACACAACCCTTTAAAGCATGCCCTCAGTGACCGTAGGGCTCCTCACTAGTCTCCCGTTATGGTCCAACCCTCCCTAGCGTTCCTCCCTAGCGTTCCTCCCTAGCGTCCCTCCCTAGCCTTCCTCCCTAGCGTTCCTCCCTAGCTTCCCTCCCTAGCCTTCCTCCCTAGCGTTCCTCCCTAGCGTCCCTCCCTAGCGTCCCTCCCTAGCGTCCCTCCCTAGCGTCCCTCCCTAGCCTTCCTCCCTAGCGTCCCTCCCTAGCGTCCCTCCCTAGCNTTCCTCCCTAGCCTTCCTCCCTAGCGTTCCTCCCTAGCGTTCCTCCCTAGCGTTCCTCCCTAGCGTTCCTCCCTAGCCTTCCTCCCTAGCCTTCCTCCCTAGCGTTCCTCCCTGGGAAGAAGCTTCTGCTTTGTGGGGCTTTGGGGTTGTCCAATATACAACTTAGAACACAGAAAACACGTTGTACGCCCAAATTCCCATCTGATATCTACCCATTGAATATACAGCCTAGCATCTGGCTCTGTAGTGGAACACTTGGGTAACAAGCACAAGACCCTGGGTTTGATGAGAGAGAGAGAGAGAGAGAGAGAGAGAGAGAGAGAGAGAGAGAGAGAGAGAATGAAAAAAACATGGAGATTATTTGTTCCCTTTTTTGTTATTTAATATAAAAATGAGGTCTCAGTGAATAGCTTTATCACAACAAAAATTGTGCAAAATGCTGGTAATTGTTCATCAAAAGAGGCCCAGTTGTTTAAGAAATTAGGCCTTTTATCCTTTCCTAGAATTGATTCTTGATAAACTGAAGAGGAAGCCGAAGGTGAGTGAGGAGAATGCTCAAAGAATGTTTGTCCAGAACAGATGAAGAACAAATAATTCTAACGTTAATGGAAAATAAAAGGGCGTTCACACTTTCATTTTTCTCCGATTTATGGAAAACGTAAAAGATACTCAAAGAAAGCCATAGGATTTGCTCATCATAATTTACAGATGGTGTGTGTGTGTGTGTGTGTGTGTGTGTGTGTGTGTGTGTGTTTCGGATTTGTGAAGGTTTATGAAGAACATTTCCCTAATTTTAACTAGAACTTTCTCAGTATGAGTTTGGGATTTTATTCCTACTCAGAGGACTTAATTTAAAACCTTAATCTTGGCTGTCTCTCAGTTAAAGCACTTGAACACCTTGACTCATTAACAAGATACTAGAAGCTTTATTTCTGCACACATTGGTCACTTTGCTCCATACAAAAGTTAGTGTGTATTAATAGCCAATTTCACAAGAGGGTAATTAGCAGATAACTCCAAAAAAAATGAGCTTTGATTCCAATCATAAACCCCACAGGGTGCTACTTAAAAGATACCCAGAGACCCACAGTGTATTGGAAAGCCTGGATATGCTTGACAAATATCTGAAAATCAAAGTCAAACTCATATTGAAAAAAAATTTTCCCAAGACAGAAAATTGAGTTTATTTATTTTTCAGCTTTTATCAACATGTCCGAATAGCTTCTCTAATGTGTAACTTCTCTCAGCCTCACAGACAGGGAGTCTGGCTCAGGAGATGCCCATTATTAGGTCTAGTGAAGGGGCAGGGGGGTGTTCTTTCAAAATTCTCAGAAATGAGACTTTGAAGGCCAATGAAGTCTAATGCACATGGGTAATTATGCTGAGGACCTTTCAAAGCATTTGGTACTCAGGACTTTACCCAGAAACCAGAGGCTGTAAATGAACAGGCTCTGAATTTTCTAGTGGGTTCCTTAGAGGTGGTTGCGGCTTTTCTCACCGTTATTTGTCATAAATGATTGTCATGTGTCTGGGTCCCCGTTGGCTGTGTTGTAAGAGACAGCTGGAGCTGCAGAATAACCTGGGATAACTCAAGGAAGACAGAGGTCACTGCTCGGTTTGCTCCAGCTGTGACATTAATTCTGATCAGATTCAGAGCTGCGGAGGCAGCAGGTGTCAGGGAGGGGCTGTCTCCTGTGTTTGTTCTGTTTTCCCCTCTCCACACATTTCCAGGGTCATGGGTCTAAAGTTAATGCACAATGGGATTATGGAAATGTGCTCTCTGGAAGAGAATTTAAGGCATCTTTCTGAAGGTTTTAGACTTTCCCCTCTCTTGGACCCCAAAACATAGCTTTTGCATTTTTAAACATGTTGAGTAGAGTCACAAAAGGCCTGATGGTTCTGAAGTTTAAGGGATAATGTGCAATCTCCGGTTCTTTCTCACTCGATACTTTATTCTTGAACATTGTGCAACCAGGAAAGAATAAAAATCAAATTAAACTGGACATCCACAGGATCCTAAATTATGATATTGGGCTTTAAGAATCACAGTGAATACCCAAATATGCAGACACTTCTACAAAAAGCAGTGTTTGCCATTTAATTAGTCTGTAAAAATTATCTATCTATCTATCTATCTATCTATCTATCTATCTATCTATCTATCTATCATATATATATATATATACATATATATATATATATATATATATATATATATATATATATATACACACACACATATATATGTCATACAAGTTTCGCATGTATTTGTTATATATATGTACATATATGTCAAGAACAAGGAAATATACAAATATGTGGACATTGTTCCCTGACAAGCAGTTTTTGCTATTGAAGTAGACCACCCCCCCCCACACACACACAATTAAGCGACATCCTTTTCCATATGCTAAGTGTCTACATTAGGGCCCAGCACACTGAGTAACATAATTGGGCATGAAGATTATAGTGACACTTTGAGTGCATTTGAAACATGTATGTCTGTACTGCACACACTTAGCCATGCACTGGTTGTCGGCAGCCAACTTTCTCCCCAGCTATGGTCACACTGAGGGCACCGGGAGCATTGGCTCGCCTCAGATCAGTCCTTGACACTTACACAATCTGCTTCTTTTTGGTTTCTTCAGCACTCTGGGCTTTGGCTGGGAAAACACCCGGAGTCACAGTGAAGGTCACCTTCCAGGGGTCATGGATCTTTAAGGAGATAAAACGTGCAAAACCAAAGGCAAAATTTCTGTAGTTGCAGAGGGTAGTTTAAAGGTCACTCGGGTTTCTCATAGGCCTATAGATATCGATATAGATATCGATATAGAAGATTAGATATAGATATAGATATAGATATAGATATAGATATATGCTCGTGGGTGGTTTAATTGACACATGGAAGAAGTAACACCAGTCAAGAGACTGCTGCTGACCAGCTCTTAATTGACACATTAAAGATCCTCTATGTGTTTATTAGTCCAATGCTTATATGTATCGTCCGCTTTAATACCACAGCATCATAATGAGGAAAAGTAATTTGTCCTAATTGTATTTGTAAAGGAATGGAAGAACTGATAGTGGCAGGAGGCAGGGCATCCTGTGGCAGTGCACACTTGTAATACTAGTGTGAAGACTGGTGACTTTGAGGCTACCCCAGGTTGTGTAGTGAGTTCTAAGGTAGCTTGGGCTACATGGAGAAACCCTGACTTCAAAAACCAGCAAAGAAAGAATGAAGAGAAGAAAAAAAGAAGGAAAGGAGGGAAGAGAGGAGATAAAGGGAGTAGGGTGAAGCTGAGGGTTGCCAGTGGGTTTAGAAGCAAGGAGCCTGACTACAATCTTAAGGTCCTTTCTCTTCCTCACCATGTAAATCAGGCCTCTCATATTGACGCCTAAGGCTGACCTCTGACATCTCCTTTAAGATAGACCTAGACCATTCCCATAGTAGGCAACCTAATGTGTCTATCACCTTTGTTTATTGTTGTTGTTGTTGTTGTTGTTTTTATGATCATTTCAGGAACATCTTTTCTGTCTCATTCTTTTTTGTTGTTGAAATTATTTGGTTATTATTTTGTGTTTATCAACACCTTAACAAAGTCCCCTGCAGAAGTGAAGAAGGAGGAGAGCTCCCTGTAGTGGGGCAAAAGGAAGCGTTTGGCTTGGCTGCTTGTTGCATCTTAGCAACTGGCAGGAAAGAGCTAGTTTATACCAGAAGTGGGGGCAGATTTTAGCTCTCAAGACCCACTGGACAGAGACCAGACAGCCTAACTCCAGTTAGGCTCCACTCCCCAAAGGTTTCACAGGTTCCCCCAAACAGCACTGTTAAATGAGAACCAAATGTTTAAATACAGGAGCTTGTGAGGGGCTAGTTCACATTAAACTGTCCCAGACCAAGCTTGATCTCCCACCCTGGCAGCCAGGTCCCTGGAATGGGGTGTTAAAGTATCAGGTGCTTTAAGAGACTGAGCACAGTGGATGGAAATGAAGCAGGCAGACTTCTCATTTCTGTAGAACCATGGAAACTCCTCGGGGAGTTCTAGCTTTAATGCAGCCACATTAACAGCTCAGGGTGTATTGGTAGAGTGGCAAAGGCGTGACTACTCATCCTTGCCACCCCCACCCCCCTGTTGATCACAGTGGTTCCTTTTCTGCTTCCATGGGACCTCACCACTAGCAAACAGATTGGCTGCCTGACTCAGGGACTTTCTTGTGAAAGTATAAGCTAAGTAAACCTTATTCATTTATGATGTGCTAAGCTTTGAGTATTTTGTTGTAGCAACAAAAGGCACACTAAAGCACCTGGCTAATGGGCTATTTTGTACTCAGTTCTCCATGTGGATTTTATTTTCTTCAGATAATAGCTCTATTTCAAACACTCTGCTCTTCCTGTACCTTAGCTAGGTTTAATTTAGTAATGTGTGTTTTACCACAGTTCAGTACTCACTTTTGTAATGAGTACTGATTCTGGTTTGTAATGGATATTTATTTTGTATGTTTCCTCACATGCTACTTAGGAACACAGCTCTAATACTGCATATGTGTATACCATATACCAACCATTTATAACAGATACTATCTTAGTCTCTTTGACAAAAACCAGTAAGTGGCTTGATTTGGGTTCAGAGTTCCAGGTTTTATAGCAACAGGAACAGAGCGTGAAACAATTTGATTACATTGTAGCCACCCTCAAGAATCAACAATGGATGTCTGAAACAATTGGCCACATTGTAGCTACCCTCAAGAACCAGCAATGAATGTCTGCCTCTCTTCAGTTTCCCTCTCTGTGTAGCCCAGGATCTTTGTCAGGGAATAGTGCCACCTACAGTGGGCTTCTCTCCCCATTTCAGGCAACATTAATATAATCAAGTTAATCCTTACAGGCATGCCCAGAGTCCTGTTTTTTAGGAGATTCTAGAGTCTTTGTTAAGTTGATAATTAATACTAGCCATTATGTTTACCAACTGACTACCTTAGATTTAATTACATTGATATTATCTACCTGGAGGGCACATCAGATTCTATAGGTTAAAGGTACCTCAAGTCCATCATCCTTTTGGATACTAACCACAAGTCATTGAACACAATGTCATATACACTTCTGATGAGCTAGCCTTATNGAGAGAGAGAGAGAGAGAGAGAGAGAGAGAGAGAGAGAGAGAGAGAGAGAAAGCACTCTGGTAAGGGGTTGTGTGGGTATTATTATCAGGAATGTGGGAAGTGAAGGTGAAGGTCTTGGTCTGATTAGAAGTAGAAAGAAAGAAACTAAGAAAATGCTCCTGTGCATACAAATGATAGATCAGACTTGGGAGACTTGTGTATGTTATATGCGTGTGTGTGTGTGTGTGTGTGTGTGTGTGTGTGTGTGTGTGTGTGTGTGTGTGGTAAGCATGCAATATCTACAGAGGCCAGAGGAGGGCACCAAGTCTCCTGGAACAGGAGCTATAGATGTTTGTTAGTTGCCATGAGGGCTCTGGGGACTGTTCCCCAGTCGTCCATGAGATCAACAAGTGCTCTTAGCTGCTGACCCATTCTTCCATTCCCTAGATTGGACTTGGCACATTGGGAGGACTGAGAGAGTGCATGAAAGGGTAGGAGAGGAGATGTGGGGGGTGGGTATAGGTCCTGCAGAAGGAAGCATCTCATTCCCATTTAAAAAGCTGCAGGAGATATTAACACAGGGATAACTAAAGCTGCTTGTGACAGATAATGATACTCAATAGCAGCATGGTTCTGTGTGCCGGAAGGGGAGGGCTTATAGAGGCCCTTACAGTAGTCTGGGTCAGAAACGAGCAATTTTTGTGGTGGATATGCTGAGTATTTATTTTAATGAGATAAGATGTGTCATTTGCTGATTGATTTATCGTGGCAGAAAGGGTACAGGAAAGACCCTAAGTATTCACTCTGAGTCTTGGTTGAGTGACTAGCCCCTGAGTGGAGCCACTGATCAAAATTCATGTATTCATTCAGCACGAGTATGCAGTGGGCAAGCCTTTGGGCTGGTCTGTGGCTTTTAGCTGGGAGTGGCGTGTATGTGTGTGTGTGTGTGGGGGGGGTGGTCTCAGCTCCCATTCTGTTTTTGTTATTTCTAGGAGAGGGAGCTTAGACACAGAAGACATGTAGTATGTTGGATGGTGGCTGAGATGGCGAGGGCTCAGGAGAGAAGGGAGGCAACAGTAGAGTGACTTAGTGCTTCCTGGGGAGATGGCATTTAGACAGACTCATGGGGTTGGGAGGAGCGAGACAGGGGATGCCTGTAGTGTATTGGACCTGTCTCTTAGGCAGAGGGCAGGCCCTGTAGCTGAAATACAACTCTCCAGGGAAAAACGGCTTGTTAGAAAATTCATCTTGAGCCCATCGAAAGAGGGCACGAAAATACATAGATGTTTCCTTTTATCCTACACAATAAAGTAAATTTGATGGCATTTTCTAATGAGGAGTCAAAAGCTTTAATCAGAGTTTGAACTTGTGGCTCCTGGGACTCACACTATCATCATATCAGATTTAAGTCTCCTTAAGCTAGAGGCTTAATCCTTTAAATCTACTCCTCTATTTGCTAAGCCACCTCTCTGTGTCTGTTTAGGGAAAGGGATGTCTGTTTGCTCCCAAAGGTGTTCTTAAAGTCACAGCCATAAGGAAACCAGCTGCCTTTGCAACTGCCTATGAAGAAAACCACAGAGTCCTTGATTCTGCTAAAATCTGTCTGTGGCAAGAGGCACAATGGAAGTGGTTGTGGCCTG
This sequence comes from Mus minutoides, assembly GCA_902729485.2. Taxonomy (NCBI): domain Eukaryota; kingdom Metazoa; phylum Chordata; class Mammalia; order Rodentia; family Muridae; genus Mus; species Mus minutoides. The sequence goes on along the minus strand of LR749820.1, from coordinate 1,480,695 downwards.
GAGTTCAGTGTAGGGAGTAACTCTTATTCTCACCCTCCCCCTCCCCCTCCCCTTCCATGTCCCTTCTCCCTCTTTTTATCTCCCCTCCTCTTTCTTTCCCTCTATTTCTCTCCCCCTCTCTACTTCCCTCCCCGTGTCTCCCTCCCCTCCCCCAATGTATATTACAGTTGTTTTAAGTGTGTGGTGTATTATGCATTTGTGTGGTGGTACATGGCCTTTTATAAAGGTCCTGGGATCCACGATCATGTCCTTATGCTCACTCAACTGTCACTTTACCAAATGGCGTCATCTCTCCCCATCTCCTTGGATAATGTTCTTGCTTTCACACTGTCATATAGGGCCATAATTCTGGGCTTGGAGGATGGACCTACGTTTTGGGAAAGCATTATCCAGTCATTCTTTTCCAAACATGTCTAGGCATTTTAAATTGTATATTGTCAGACTCACATGAAGCATGACTATATTCGGATAGTTTTGTAGAGAGATATCACAAAGAGACACGCTTTCAGGGGAACCTGAAGTTAATATATACACGTGAAACAATCAGCTATTTAAAAAATGCACTACAAAGGGCTCACGATTGTTTGAGCACAGCAGAAGCTTGCTGATGCCCTCTGGCACAGTTTTGCCTGACTAGTTTGGGGTTCTGACTTTAACTCTTTTGCCTCTTCAATAATGAGAGCAACTTTGAGCTGTCCATGCCTTCTCTCCCTCCCTGTGAGATGGGGGTGACACCTTGCTCTGTAGCTGAATCGTCAGGAGGATGGTTTTTAGGGCTGAGGATGTAGTTCAGTGGGTAGAGAATGCATGTGTCCTAGAAGGTACATAGCTCTCCCCAGCATCACAGGTGGTGCACACAGTAATCTCACAGCACAGAAGATGGAGGCAGGGGATCAGAAGTTCAAAGTCATCCTCAGATGAATATACAGTGTTTGAGGACAACCTGGCCTGTAAGGGCTCTTGTCTCAAACAGAAGGATGTTTTGGAAATGCTTGTCACATAGCTTGGCCACTAGAAGGTTCTTAATCAATGGCAGATGTTATTATCTTATTAAAACTGTGTCAATCATTACATTGTATATGCATATTTATATTGCTTTGTCTCTACATTACATTATCATGGCATTCTTCTGACTAGTGATGGGCTGACCCTTCCACACCATTCTAATCTTAGAGGTGGAAAGGATTCAGTGGAGTATATCTTTGATACATACACTAACCAACCCAGAGGCAGACCTCCCCCACCCAATCTGTGAACATCATGAAGCCATCTTCTGTAGACTTCATCATTCTAGCATCAGTACCAGCAATCAGGACCCAGAGAACAGCAGGCATATTCAAGGCAGCCAGTTCCATCACTGTTTCACCTCTACTGGAGAGACTTTTACTGTAGCTCCTCCTACCCTGGCTTTCTCAGTAGCCCTGCATGGTTCTGTCTCTAGCACCTGTGAACATGGTAACGTTGGTTTTTCTGAGTCCTGCTGGAGCCTTCTTGGGTGTCCTAAACAGACCATCAGTCATATAAAAGAAGACAGGACAACGTAAGTTCTTTGGGAAACGTGTGTGCTTTATAGAGAAATGTGGGTTACTCGGAGTCCTCTCTTCTTACTGGGTTTCGATGGTTATGGTGGCCATTCTGCAGCCCTGTAAGTCATAAGCAACTGTGAACAATGTACAATGACTTATGTCTACACATGCAAATGAGCTTTGTGTCTCTTTCCCCAACAAAAGCCAGTATTGCTCCCCATCTGCATGTGCATTTCAGTATTCTCCTCTCCTTAGCTATCTGTATGTCAGAGTTTTCCACCGTGCCAGGTTGTAACATTTGCCTGGCCTTCCCATTTAATCAGTGAATATTAAATAAAACCTTTAATACAGGTTAATTTTATAACTGGAGGAGAAGCATTGCCTTTGCCTGTTTTTGAATATTTGCATTTAATGAAACAGAAATTGTTCAAAGGACTGGTCAATGAGGAGAGAAACTTGAAAGACCGGATCGAGTGCAGATATGCATGAATACTGCAGGTCAATCCCCAGCAGCAGACCCCAATATTAAGCTCCCAGATGAACGGCAGTGGACTGGGAGTTTAAGGAATTGCTTTTTCCACATGTTGATGGGGGTCCATTTTAGTGTGAAGGTTATCATCTCCCTGTGAAGGTCACTGGGTAGGGTGGGATTATTGACCTTTCTTTATTATCTTTTTACTTCGTATGGAAAATGCAGGCCTCTCCAAGGGTCTTCTTTTTGTAGACCTGGGAACAAGAAAGGAGTTGGCAACTACTTTGTGCATTTTGTAAAGAAGCTCAAAGGCAGGCAGAGGGGTGGGAAATGCAGGCCGAACTGGAGGGGAGCACTGGTGGGAGGAGGGAGGAGTCTAGCCACTAGATAGTGAGCGTTGGGAATTTTTTGTGATGGATAAGGATTATGTATTTAACTTTTTTTTTCTGGTGCTAGAATCGAATTAACTCCTAATGTGGTAAAAGCAGGAATCTGTTTGTCACTGTCTCCTACAAAGGTCATATCCTATTAATGTTGTCATTCTCTGCCAAATATGTTGAATACAAGGTATATATTTTATGAAGACATAAATGAAATAATGCCATTAAAATTTTTTATAGGAGCTGAATGTTTTATTAGTTTATTAAACTCCATTGCCAGAGACATCAACACAAGGCTTGGGAGAGAGATATATGAGCATATTACACCTTTCAAAAAAAGCTGCGAGCACGTATCATCTTAAGAGAAGCTCTGAGCAAGAGTCTCTTCCAGGGCCCACAGTCATTTTACCCTGACTGAGTCTCCTTTCCTCTCTCCCTCTTTCCTCTGCATCTTGCCTGCCAGGCTAGTTCATTTTAGATTTGATCCTTGCCAGGAAAGATGCTTATCCCATCCGCAAGCCTGGGCTGTTACTTGGGGCTCTGTACACTTTGTGAATGGAAGGCAACAGAACGTGAGAAAGGAAGAAAGTAGGAATGACGTCAGTGGGAGGGGCATCAGTGGGACTGATGTCAGTGGGAGCAGCGTCAGTGGGAGGGGCATCAGTGGAGCAGAAATTAGAAAACACTCCATTCATAGAAAATTACATCGTCACTAGAAGAGGCAGACCCATGAAAAATTGCTTAAAACTCGGAAGTCGAGTGAAGGCTAAAGGAACTTTACAAAGATTATTTTGATTTTTATCTTGAAGGATTTGTGCCCGCGGGTATGAGTTTTCATTAAATACTATTTATTGATATCCTAGTTTGAAAAAAAATGCCTAAGTTGATCTGAAAGTCTTGATCCTTCATTTCAAGACTTGCCAAGGTATAGGTAGGGTTAGCTCTGCACCCAGGGCTTAGGTATGATAGCCTGGATCCACTGGATGGGCTGTGAGGAGACTGTTTCTGAGGTTGACTTCTTCCAAAGAGGGCTGAGCAAGCACAGAAACAAAGAATCAAAGTTCTTGGGGACCCCAAATCTTATCAGGGTTTGTTTTCAAGCCATACCAGTCTGCAGCTATTTCAATGTATTTCCAAATACTTACCCAGAATGCTCTTCGATAGTAGTCATGAAATTTAAATGACATCCATTCAGACCATTGTTCTTCATAATTGTAGACTATATAAACACCCTTGAAAAGAATTAGAACCCACTACAAACCATCGACTGTGGTAGACTTAATTTACGTCCTTTACCTTTACGATTGAGAATCTATTGTCATCTAATTTTTTAGTCTTTAGGCTATGGTACGTTTACTGCCAAGGAAAAAATTAAACAAAGAAACCCTTTTTTCTAAACATAGTACTATATGTGAAATGAAAACCTTGCATATGTAATTCAATGAATTATGTAAAACTAGCATGTTTTTCCAGATTGTTTGTGCCTAATAAATTACAAACTTGGATAGTTGCTCAGGATATTTGACCTGAAAGTCTTAAATGGAATTGTACAATTTTGGTTCCCTGGTTGCCAAAACTTCAAATAAAGTTTGAGATTAAGCTTCGACATGAATTTTGGAGGAGTACCAGTTACCAAACAACAGCACACAAAGTTTTTTACAAAACACAGGAGAAGTGTGGTAGTGTGTACGGTCTGGAGATTTATATCTTGTTTCGTGAATTTCTATTGTGTAGAAAGCAGCAGCCATTGTAACGTCCATCTGCTTCCTGTGCCTTGTAATGCTGTGAGTTTCTTTTACATACTTGTTCCTTATTCCTCTCTGTGATGTCGGAGATGCAAAGATGGTTACACCAAGCCACCATGAGACAGCAATGGCTTTAGCAGGAGTCTATACACACTCTGAAATCATGAGCTGAGACATCTTTTTTTTTTTTTTTTTTTTGGTTTTTCGAGACAGGGTTTCTCAGCCCTGGCTGTCCTGGAACTCACTCTGTAGACCAGGCTGGCCTCGAACTCAGAAATCTGCCTGCCTCTGCCTCCCAAGTGCTGGGATTAAAGGCGTGTGCCACCACGCCTGGCAAGCTGAGACATCTTTTCAAGAATTTATTTTCAGTGGCGTCCATCAGATATTTCTGCATAGCAATGAAGAGTCTGACACAGACCCCAGCCCTAGTCCTCTCCCTATATTCAGAGGTCCCACAAACTGAAGTCCCCCTGACACTTCTCAGTCAGCTAAGGCTCCATTTTTTATTTATGGAGTCAGAGGAGAGAGAGGAGACGAGCGCTACCCAGCTTGCCTTCCAAACAAGCGTGATGGAGAGAGGATCCTCCAGTGGTGGTTCAATACATCAGTTAGGTGAGATTCCTTATGAGCTAATCACCTATTAATGATATAACCAACCCTCCAAGAGCCAAGTCCTCAATTGAACACTTGAGCCTTCTGGGGAAATACTTTATATTCAAATCACAATGGCATCTTGTATATGTGTGGTTCTACTTCATCCCATAGCTACTAGCTCAACACCAACTTATTGATACTGTTAGCCAAATGGCTGATAGAGTTACTCAAATGGCTTACTGCCTCCACGGACTCTGCAGTACTTTAGGACCCTCATGAGTGATAGCAGTCATGGTGACAAGCTCTGTGGCTCCCACCTGACCCCACACAGCCCATGGTGTTGATATTTCATGTGTTTTACTCTTTCCCTACCAATTTATTGATCCTGTGAGTAGATGCCATGTGGTTTTATTTTCCCCAGAGCCATGCAGGTTCCTTAGCCGATATTAAGCATTCTGTAAAGACCTGTTGATTGACAGCTGATAGCATCACCACTCTGAAGATGAAAAGCAACACATGCAAATGAGGTTTGGTGCAATTCCTATGCCCTCCAAAACAATTCATGTATCATCCACAGGTCTCCTATGATTGAAGCTCTTTTAAAATAGTGTAATTTTCATCTCGCCTTTCAAAGCCTTCTCAACAAAGCCATTATCAGTGCAGACATCTATATTCCAAGAGCAAAGTAAGAAAGGGGAGGAAAGGAGAGAGTTCGCATCTTGTATTTATCATCTGTCTGATGAAACACAGGTGTAAATATCTATAAATTAAAGGTCGGATCAAAATTCAACACTTTTAGGGGAGAAATGACTGTCTGGTTTCTTGATTCGGGTAATTTCCCCAGGATATTAAACTTGAAGCAGTCTCTTTCTGAAGCGACAGGTATCCATGCTATTTGAAATCAACTGATCTGAGTGTGCTAGAGAGGGCAAGGTCTGCATTGTGAAGCCCGACTCTGGGTAATGAAAAATCAAATTTAAATATTAAAAAAAATTAATTCAGCTGTGGCTGAAAGCAGAACCCGCTCGCTAGCACTCAGCTCTGGTGAGCTACTAATGCATTTGTGATGAAGCCGGGTGGAGGAAAATATTCTGCACTGTGTCTGGCTAATTCTTTGGTGGCTAAATAGAGACTTTGGAGAAGCAATGCTTGTCTAACCATTGCACATGCACAACATCTGATCTGATCCTGTCTAAATCAACAGTTGGCATACAGGGCTGCTGTTGTCCCAATCAGGGCTGTTTACCCAGCACGGCTATCTTTTGATAGGCACCCATTCAGAAATGGAATTTCACAGCCTGCATCTTATCCTTTGCCACATGCAGCAACAAAGACCCAAGACTGTTTCCCCAGGAGGAGACTACCTCAGCTGGGTTAAGCCATTATAATAAATGTAGCAATTTGAGATGAATGAGCAAATCAGAGGTAATGAGTTTGGAATCAAGGGAAGAAAATGCCATCACTCACGTGGCAGGAAACCCAAATACACACACGTCCAGGCGCTCATAGCCAGGGTACCAAATACACAGACGTCCAGGTGCTCATAGCCAGGGTACCAAATACACACACGTCCAGGCGCTCATAGCCAGGGTACCAAATACACACACGTCCAGGCACTCATAGCCAGGGTACCAAATACACAGACGTCCATGCGCTCATAGCCAGGGTACCAAATACACACACGTCCAGGCGCTCATAGCCAGGGTACCAAATACACACACGTCCAGGTGCTCATAGCCAGGGTATCAAATACACACATGTCCAGGTTCTCATAGCCAGGGTATCTCTAGAGGCTCTTGCTTCACTACCAGAAGATGGGTGACACTGTACACCAGTGTGCTAGAGTCACACTGTTGTCATACTTAGTTTCCTTACTTAAAAACATTGTTTGTGAGGGACTGGAGACATGAGTCGGCAGTTTAGAGTACTTGCTGTTCATGCAGAAGACCTGACTTTGGTTCCCAGCTGCCACATTGGGTGGCTTGTAACTGCCTGTAACTGTAGCTCCAAGGCATCCAATGCTCTCTTCTGTCCTCAGTGGTTACCTGTAGGTGCATGCACGTGTACATGTGCACATACATGCAAGAACACACACATACACACACACTTTAAAGCCAGACTTGTTATGAAATGCTCACCTTCACAACATTCCCTTATAGAAATATCCATTAAAATGCCTGCATCCTATTTATGATTCCATGACAGACAAGCAGGTTGAACTATGCTAAACAATGAAAACGAAAACTGGACCAATTGGGATTTTTTTTAAAGAAATGTTTTATTGAATCTTTATGAATTTCACATTGTGTACCCCAATCCCACTCATCTCCCCATCACTTTGTATCTGCTTTCCATCCTTGCAACCCTCCCCATAGACAAAAATAGAAAATAAAAAATGGAACCAAAAAACAAACAAAAATCCCAAACCATTTTTGTCATGGAAGCTGCATTGTCTCAACATGTCCTGCAGTATACTCTTTTGTCCAAACATCTGTGTTTGCAAGTGGTTATTGCAAGGAGTCAGTGATCTGGTTTGAGGCCTCTGGGTTCTTTACTAGGCCAGTCCTGGATTCTGACCAGGACTCCTCTCTTCTGTTGCTGCCCTGTGTCATGGAGATCCTGAAGCATTGGATCTGTAGGACTGGCTCTTTCATGCAGTCCTGCATTCATTGGTGGGGAACATGTATAGATGAGCAGTCTCAGAGCTCTGGATCTGGCCCTGGTGATCGCTGAGTTGCTCAGCCTGCCAGTCCCACTGTACCCACACCACCAGAACCAGCTTTCCAGCCTTCATGCTCTTGGGGCCTGCTCACCTATGCCCATGTCACCAGGGCCCAAGCTAAGTGCTGCAGCCAAAGAGGGGCAGGGTTGGCTCCCCTGTTCTCATGATCCCTGGGCCAGCTCTCTTGCTTGCTATAGCTGGGGAGGAGTGAGTGTGTATAGGAGGTCTCTCTCTCTCTCTCTCTCTCTCTCTCTCTCTCTCTCTCTCTTCTACACACACAAAGGCTGCAATGCAGCAGATGGGGGTGGTGCCAGCTTTCCTGTGTCCATGCCCTCAGGGCTGGCTTGCCCAGTCCCTGCCACCAGATCCAGCTCTCCTGTGTTGCCCAGGAGAGGTGTGGTGCATGGTCCACTCTCTTAAGTGCTGCAGCTGGTGAGGGGTGGGGTTAGCTTTCCTGAGTGTCACAGCCAGTGAGGGGCAGGGCCAGCTTTGCACAGTCCTTGGACACCAACATGGTCTCAGGCAGCAGCCTAGAGTAGAGACATCTGCATGTCCTTTGGTGGTTACATGTAGACCTGTGCTACCGCAAAACCACAGACCCAGCCATGGCCTCCAATGCAGCAGGAGCCCAGACTTCACCATGACCACAGGTGGCAGGGCAGGGTACTCACACCAGGCTCTTTCTTACCATCCTAGCAAGTCCAGTTGTACCTCTCCTCATAGCACTCTAACTGTTTGGCTTCTCTTTCTCTCACATGTCTTTACCACATGTCTTTCACATCATAATGGCTCCTGCTACAGGCAGGGCATCTCGGTGTCTTCCACCCACCTGTACTAAATGGCAGCCCACGGATGGGCTTCAATTATGGTCACTTTATGTACAGTGATACCAAAATTCAAGTCTGATGTCAACTTTCTGTAAGTAGACTTGTTGAGTACATCATGCAGAGTACAGCTGATAATCATATTCCTGCGAAGTTCCTGCATCTCTTCAGTTCTTTCCAGGTTCTGCGGAAGTTTCAGCTCTGATGGAGTTCCTCTGGGTGGTGTAATCCTAACTCTTCAGCCTTTTCCCATCATCTACAGGTGGTTGGTGCTTTCATGACACATACAAGATGCCCATAATGGCATGAGCGCAATGTCAACTTTCATTGATGACTTAATCTGTCATGTTGAAATGCAGTGACATGATACTGCATTTGTGCTGATATATTAACAATTTATAAACAGCATGCCTTTGTTTTTTTCAGTATACAAGGTTGGGAATTCCACTACAAAGGCACAGGTCTCTCAGTATCTGCTGAGTGCACCTCCTGATGGCACCTTGTTGTATGGATTCACATGATATTTCCTTCAACCTTCATCCCTACTGCAAAGGGATGATGTTCTAGTTTCATTGAGTGAGGCAGAACCATGATAACCTACTCAGCTCTCAAAGCCTGCATCCTTTCATCCTGGTACAATAGGGATTAGCATTCATCTTGAATCTGCGAGGACACTGTCACCCCAGCCACAGCCTCCACGCTGTAACATTTTTCAAACACACAGATTTTAAACTGTCAATGGATATTAGGCACAGATGGAGTTTTAGAGATACTAAGTCCATAAAACACAAGTCATCTTGCCAACTCAATTCTGAAAGAACACGTGTCCAAGGAATGTTCCAGAAGGCGAGACTTCTGTGGATGGTGCATTGGCCACAGAAGAGGAGACATGGGTAACAGTGAAACTCGGGTAAGAAAATAAAATAAAAGTCACAAGTTTTGGACCAGGAAGCTCTTATTAATTTTCTACTATGGGGTTTAAATCCTTCCCAGAATACTATTGATATTTGGAGACAGACAATTCTGTTGGGATCTGCCCTGTGTGGTTTTGAATATGGAGTGGCTCCCCTTAAGTCGTCAACAGTGAAAAATATCTCCTAATGTTTCCAGATGTTCCCTTGGGGGTGGAATCTACTGTACCTCACTGTGAACCCCAGCTGGCTCAGTCAATTCACAGAAACATGGACCTGCCCGTTGAGATTAACCAAACAACACAGGAAAGATTACTTTTTTCCAACTCTCCCACACTGCAATGACTGCTACCTGATGACCAGTGTCTGTTTTCCTAGTTTGATCTAGGGAGGCATCTTAGGAGCACTGATCACAATTTTAACCACTTAATTAGGATTCCCAAGAAGACACTGGAAAAGAAGGAGGACTCAGAGTGGGAGAGAGAACATGACTTCCAAATTTTTTAAACAATCATGTTTTCCGAGGTAGACATTTTTGAAGAAAAGTCTTTGAGTTCTGCTGTAACAAAGATTCAGGAGAGGTGAATCAAAAGCCAAACATTCTCCCTCCCCAGTTAAGGTGAGCCAATAAAGCTTGGGCAGCCTGAGCACAGCAGACTTACCACGGGATTCAGAATCGCCATACAGATACCTCTGGCTGTGTCTAAGTGTGTTTCTAAAGGGTTGACCAAGGAAGGAGGCCATCCTCAGAATGGGGGCATCACCATCTCCTGAGATGGAGTCTCAGACCTAATGAAGAGGAGAGAGCAAGCTGGGTGCTAGGTGCCATGAGACCAGCTGCCTCCTGCTCCTGCTCCTGCTCCTGCTCCTGCTCCTGCTCCTGCTCCTGCTCCTGCCTCCTGCCTCCTGCCTCCTGCCTCCTGCCTCCTGCTCCTGCCTCCTGCTCCTGCTCCTGCTCCTGCTCCTGCTCCTGCTCCTGCCTCCTGCTCCTGCTCCTGCCTCCTGCTCCTGCTCCTGCTCCTGCTCCTGCTCCTGCCTCCTGCTCCTGCCTCCTGCTCCTGCTCCTGCTCCTGCTCCTGCTCCTGCTCCTGCTCCTGCTCCTGCTCCTGCTCCTGCTCCATGCCTTCCTCTTCATGGTCTCTACCCTCAGATCGGCAAAAACAAACCTCCTTCCTTAAATTTCTTTTCTCACCTTTTCCTCATCACAACAAGAAAAGTAACTAATTCATTTAACATTTCCACCATAAAGAAGAAGGTCTGTTGTCTAAGCCTTTCTGTCTACAGTTGTGTGGAAGGGGAAACATATAGAGTGGTTTCCTCTATTAGGAGAACCAGAAGGAGAGGGAGTTTTTGCGTTTTGTTTGTTTTTGTTTTAATTTAGGTGAGAAGCCAGTAGCAGAACACTGGAATTAATCTTTCTTTGGCGATTCCCATGTGTTTACGAGCAGCAAAGAGTGGGAAAACATTGTCATGTAGCTAGCCAGTCATGGGATGCTTGGATTTTGAGTGAATTTAGAACGGTGGAGAGAACATGACCTTTACTGTACCAAGTATAACGGAGTAGCTTTCCTACTCAGGGAACCCACCAGAACATTCTAGAATAATGGCAGCCTTTGAATACAAAGCTGCATGTTGACCAAAGTTGTATGGCATCCCCAGGCCTTAAACGCATTCACTGAGAATGAAGGGCCCCACTCTGTAGAAGAGAACGTAGGAGACGCAGTATGGGTTTTATGCCTCCATATACGTGCCAGCGGATAAAGAAGAACAAAGCCCCAAAGCTTTAGTGAAATACAGCTGGTAAGGAGAGTTATCAAGTGAGCGAAGGGAGAAATGTGAACGGGAAATAGTTATTATTAACTTTTAAATCTAGGCCAGTGTATTGAATCACACTGAAGTATTTATTTCTCCATCAGCACTTCAAATTTTCCTAGTGAAAATATAATAATTTTTCTTAAAAGCATTTCAAGTGTTCTAGTATATCAGGTCTTTAAATATAACTGTTAATAGGCAATATTCAAATAACATTTATAGTGCCATGAAATTCCCCTGTGACGCTTGGAACTCCACTATTTGTACTGGAAGTGAAGACTCTCTCCAGACCCAGGAAACTTTGTTCATTTGATTTAAATGCTTCATCACCCTACTCAAACACACATTAGAGTTGATATATAATTCATAGTCTGATAAAAGGCACATAAAAAAGTGGGAAATCATGATGTAATGCTAAACAAGTTGAAAAGATCCATCAAAATGGTGGTTCTCACCAAGCGACCCAGATTTCCTTACAGTTTTACAACTGGCTAACTGGACCTAACACTCATTTGAAAATCACTTTTCCAGACTAGAATGTAAGTGTACATAGACTGACTTCAGGCATAAATAAGCCTTCTTAAGGCTAGCTGTCTAAAGATAAGGCTAGCTAACCAAGGATAAAAAGCCATTTATTCTGATGACAAACAGTCAACACTTGGTCTAGATGTAACAGTAACATCCAGACCTAGGTGGCTTTTCATCACACTTGACATTCCTTTCAAAACAAACTTTTAATATGAGTATTTATGGATTTCCACAAAACTCCCACCTGTCCCACCTGCAGCCAGTGTTAACATCTCCTATATAACCTTGTAAGTTTTTCACAGCTGAGAGATTATTTTTGGTACATGCAGCCCCTGGACTCCTGACCCTGCCCACCCATCTCATATATTCTCCCATATGGGTCCTTTATTCTGCCACATTAAGACTCCAGGATCCCACTCTGCACTGAATCGACATGGCCGTTTTGGCTGAGTATATGTAGGTCTTCAGACTTGACCTGTTTTCTGTGACAACTCTGAAGCACCTTTAATGAGACACGCCACAGAGTGTTCTTCAATTTGAGTTTCTCTGGCTTTTCTCAGATGTGGAGACTGGCTTTATGGTGTTTGGGGATGGATTCTGTTAAGGTGAATTGTTCTCCCCCATTTGATGCCTAAGATGCATGGTTTCAGGGGCTGGGAAGATGTTTCAGCAGATAAAACACACATCAGGGCTGGAGTTCTGATCCCCTGAACTCATGTGAGAATCAGACATGGTGGGCAACCTCCTCTTATCTCAGCATTTAGCAGCAATCAGGAGGCAGGAATTAGCTGTATCTATGAGTGCTGGGCTCAATGAAAGACGCTACCTCAATGAACAAACACAGTGGAGAACTATTGAGAGAAAGCACTAAACAGCAACTGCAGATCCCCCCACAGCCCCCTCCCCAACACTTGTGCTCCTAAATGTATGTCCAGGCACATCACACAACACACATACACATGCAGTTTAAAAGGATACATGGCTTCTAGTGAATGTTTGGCTGTACGTTGGCATCTTCTGTTGGGTTTTGCTCAAGTTCCTGGGTTTTAGTGTCCATTCTCTAATCCTTGGAAGATCTTCTGGCTCACCTACGTTTTTGACAATTTAAGGCACCCACATAAGGCATCTTGGTCCCATTCCTTGCCCTCCTCATCCCACTTCTATGTAAGCTCTTTTTTTCCCCCACTCGCCCCCTCCTGCATACAAGTCCTCTTGTTGTACAGGTTTGATCCTCAGTACAGACGTAAGAAGCTAGGTGTGCAAGCATTCACTTCCATCCAAAACAGTGTTATCACGCAGATAAACTTTATATCAGTGTGACCTCTGTGGGTTTAATGCATGTATGTGTGTGTATGTATGTTATCTATGAGTGTGTATGTTAAGCATAGTCATGTGGTTAATATGCTTTATGATTTATATAAAATGTATACATTTTTATTTAAAAATACATGCTAAATCTTTTAAGTATAGGTTCATTTTAATGGCTTTTTGAAGTCCTTTATTAATCTGGAGTTTCCCCAGTTAATTTATTTCATAGTTGTATTTATATTTTTCCTGGTTTTCCTGGTTTTTAGATAAAATCAAATTTCTACCTTTGTAATTTCTTGAGTTACTTTATCAGTTCATTTCTATTCATTATAGTTAATAATCATGTTCAGAGCCATGCCCTTTATCTGATTTTAATTTTGAACAAATGGGATACATTTGTTGTTTTATGTGCTTGCTTAATTATAATTTTAATAATATGAGCATTTATTCTAGAAAGAGTTGGTAGGGTTTTTTTTAGATATTATATTTTATATTTAAGCAGTTTTTTCGATTTATTGTAAAGTTATAAAAATAATACATAGGGTACTTACATCCTTAAATATAATTTCAGTGATATTATTTGTCCTTGTAAAGTATGTACAATGCATTTAAATTATATTCCTTTCCATAATTAAATTATATTCCACTAAGGTCTGGCCATACCCTAGCTCCACAGTGCTCATGAGGGCTCACAAGCCTCTTCCCCTCCAATCTAGAAGGTTGACTGGCTTGATCTTGCGCAGGTCTTGTGAAGACAGCCATAACTGCTGTGAGTTCATGAGTACAGTTGTCCTGCTTACAACGGACAACAAGCTTGTGAAGGTCAGTGAGCGATACACTTGTGACAGTTAGTGTACTACACACTTGTAATAGTGGGAGATAAGCTTGTGACAGTCATTGAGCCACACACTTGTGACAGTCATTGAGCCACACACTTGTGACATTGGTGAGCAAAATACATGTTTCTCTATCATTAACTCTGTGCATGGCACATGTGAATTCTGCCCCAGGAGTCACCCGTATGACATTTGGAGAGTGGATCTAGCACACTGGATTGTGTTTTCCAATTCATCTAGGCTGGTTGGACAGAGAACTTCAGGCTTCCAGTTCTCCTGTCTCCACCTTCCCAGCCCTGGGATGACTGGTGCACACCATCATACCAGGCTTTTCATGTGGGTTTTGTGGATTTAACTCAGCCCCTCTTTCTTGCACAGCAAACACTCTACTGGGCTATCTCTGAGCTGGTCACTGTCCTTTTGCTGAATGCTCTTTCTGTGTTCTGAGACTGTCTAGAACATGCCATTCACTAATGATGCTCCCTTGGGCTTAGCTCAGCCTTGTCGGTCTCTCATGTTTCTCTCATATCTTAACAGCTTCAAAAAATGTTGAGACACATGAAATATTTTAAAGAATATTACTCAATCATTCGATTAGGATGATGGAACATTGGGTAGGAGATTAGGCTTGTACTCAAGCCCTCTCTTATCAAGTCGTATACAATATTCACATTCCTAATATGGCTTGTCACTGCTGGTGTTGACCTTTAACTCTTTGGCTGAAGTGCTGCTTTGTACAAGGCACAGGAAAATTTGGACCTTCTGTTTGGACTTGAGTATTTCCCTCCAGTTAATTAGTCAATCATTTATTAATATTCAGAAACACACAAATATCTTATAGTATGGGTTATAATTAAATGTGAGTTTACATTTTTTTTTCTTTAAAATTCTAGCTTTAACCACAGGCCAAAGCTTGCTCCATTACACCTTCGACATACTTCTGTAACTGAAAATCTCTAATTTGTACATTTGCTTTGCAGTATTTACTTATTTTCTGATATGCCAAGATGCTCTAAGCATATCTTGTCTCTTCTTCACTCCGGTTCTGGACCAGGCTCTGATCCAAGCATTCATTGCTCCTGTAGTAAGGGACGGATGGTGTTAGGTAATGTCCAAATGGCTCACGATGCATATGCTATGGTTAAAGTCTCTGCTCTTAGCCTTTTCAGTTGATTTAATATCAATGGATGTCTATAGGCCCACTTGGAAAAGCACATATCTTGATTCTTATAAATGCATCTGGCTGTATCAAGTCAAGCTTGTGATCACACCAATGTCTCCAGTCCTAATCTGTCACCACCTACATAGCTTCAGACCCAGCTTCATACATGTATTAACCCCTACAGATAATGTGATACCTGAATCCCACCACCCAGCACTCACTGCTCCAGGGTGTCTTGTTTGACTCCCCTGGGAACCAATATTACTATCTGAGTGGAAGCTTTTATAAAGAATCTGTTTTGCTTCAGACTTCTATCACTTGTTTAGGGCAACTCTGGGATTTGAACCTGTTCTTAGTGCATGAATATCAATATTGATCCATAGATATGCAACAGAGAAACATCAAGGTGGCTCTGCAGGTAACAGTAAGACTGGTAGCTTGAGCTCCATTTCCAAAGCCCACAGACATCTGGGAGGGAAGAACCTACACAGCAAAGTGGTCCTCTATTCTCCACACGCTCACTGTGATACGTCCACCTGTGCACACGTATCATGCACACACCTAATAATATAAAAATAAATAAATAAGAGCACAAACAGAATTTCCTGCTTTCCACTTGCACCTTCCATTTTCTATATCTTTTTTTGTCTTAGTTTCAGCTACACGTGCATGCATATATAAATGTCAGTCTTCCTGTGCTAAATTCTATCTGCTTAGTAACGTGGAGTGTCCTGTGTCCACCACTACAGTCTCCTAGAAAGCAGACCCTCTGTATTGATCTAAACACACACTGCTGTTGATCTGTCATGTTTGGAGGGGTGTCTAAAAATATCTTTTGGGATTTTAAAAAGGGATCAGTTTTTATCCCCCTTCCCTTTGTGTGTGTGTGTGTGTGTGTGTGTGTGTGTGTGTGTGCGAGTGTAAGAGAGAAAGGGGGAGGAGGGAGGGAGGGAGGGAGAGAGGGAAGGAGGGAGAGAGGGAGGGAGGGAGAGAGGGAGGAAAAAGAAGAAGAAGAAGATGAAGAAGAAGAAGAAGAAGAAGAAGAAGAAGAAGAAGAAGAAGAAGAAGAAGAAGAAGAAGAAGAAGAAGGGAAGGGAAGGGAAAGGAAGGGAAGGGTGTTGGCTGGCTCTGACCTGCAGTTTCTTGGTATTTCTCTTTATATAATCATACTTTTGAAATTTCTCTGCACACTGAAATGTTTTCCAAGCTCGTTTCCTTTTTCACGAATATGCTTTCTATCTCTCAACTCCCAGCAGATAAGAAATCAGCATTTAAAACAATTTATATTTTGGCAGCTCCGTACATAACCAGAGTCCAGCCTCCGGAATCAAAAAAATTAGGTTTCAATTTCACATTATCAGATATATCCTGAGCAAAAATACCTAACTTATTTTTGCTTGGTTTGTGGTTTGTAAAATGAATATGCTAATGTCTTCTCCTGGCATGGATTGGAAAATTCTACTTGAGAACTTTACAAGATACTGAAGATGACCAGGGTACCAGCCTGAAGGTCATATTTCAGTCTAGTTCATGATGCTGGTTTGTTCTAATCAGAAGGTTAATAAGATGAAGCTTAACACTCCAACAGTTAAGGTCATATCACAGTTTCCTGTGCAGATGAGGATGACGAAGTCAATGCTCGTTCACCAGTGTTGGTAGTGGCGCTCTTCACACTCACTAGCGGGTGGACGCAGACATAGAAGCATTTAGCATACACATACAATGAGGGATGATCATGTCTCATAAATGAATGAAATACTGACAAAGCTACATCCCTGATGGATCTCAATCTGAGCCAGACAGCAAGGGGCAAATGTTTATGATTCTATTTACACAGAGTGTCAGAAGAACAAATCCATAGATGTAAACTGTAGTGTAAAAGTTACTAGGCACTGTGGGAGAGCCAAATGGTGAGTGACTATTTCATGCACACAGGCTTATTGTTTGGGATAATTAAAAATATTGGCAGCAGGTGGGGGTAATCACTGTACAACCCTTTCCTGAAAGTGAATTTGTGTAATTCAAAATAATCCATTGGAGGCTGGAGAGGTGGCTCAGTGGTTAAGGGTACTTGCTGTAGGTCATGAGGACAGGAGTTTGGTTTCTAGCTCCCGTGTCAGGCAGCTGACAGATGTCTCAAATACAGCAATGGGAGGTCAGATAGCCTTTCTGACCTATGTGGGAACCTGAGCACTTGCGTGCAAACTCACTCACATACGCAGCCACATACACCTATCGCCCAAACCCCCACAATAAGTCTTTAAAATAATTTATTGGTAACTTTTACATTGCATGCATTATAATACAAAAATGTGTGTGTGTGTGTGTGTGTGTGTGTGTGTGTGTGAGAGAGAGAGAGAGAGAGAGAGAGTGAAACACAGCACAAAACAAGGGTATTTACCCTTCCAAGAGAGCCACACAGTTCTAACATGGGTCAGTTGTGTTTTCCTTCTGGTAATTCAACCTGCGAAGTCTCCCTCCTACCACTCTCCTGTTGACATCTGTGTTAACACTAGATAAAGTAAGAGATAGACATGCATGGAGTAAAGGCTGACTCTGAACTTTTAAAGAACTCACACATCCCCTGTGGGAGGGCACCCTACAGAGCTGTCTTTATTTAGCACTGCCTTTAGCTTTCTTACCACTTCCCACAAGCAGACCCATTGTATACTGTGCATTAAAATGCCTTGCTGTGGATCAAAGTAGAAATTGTACCCTAAATTAGTATGAAATGAACTTAACTTGGAACATCATAAAGCTGACATGGTAGACGGACTGGGATTTAATCGTATCTCCCGTGTCCGCAAATTCAGAAATCAAACATATTACATTAATAGGATTCCTGAAGCTCAAGTCTACTGGGATGACAGAGATACCCTGAAATAATGAACAAAAGGTAGTGTTCATAAAAAAAAGTCCTTAATACAGAGAAACAGGCTGGAGTGCAAAAGATAATTATTCTCAAAGACTCTGGTGATGATGGGAAATTCATGAGTGAAACAGCGTCTCTGCTTTTAAATATGCAAAGTAAGTCATTTTATTTAGAAAAGATTTGGCCAAATTTACATTTTACATATTAGAATTAATTTCTTGTAAATATTATTAAGGGAATGGGAAGACATTCTTCACACTGGATGGGTCAAGAATTTTACCAGCACTAACTCGGATAGACTCAACAGAATAATTTGCCATTTAAAATGGGGTGGGAGGAAGAGTCAGGTTTTTGCTTTTCTTTGTTTAGTTAATTTGCTTGTTTAGTTTCTTAGGAATTATATGGGCAACTAGTACCTCACTTAATTAAGTACTAGATTCTTATCTTCACAAAGAGTTTGAATGCACTAGTGTGTGTGTGTGTGTGTGTGTGTGTGTGTGTGTGTGTGTGTGTGTGTGCATACATACACATGGAAACCTGATAAAGCAAATCTGATAAAATCTCAGTGATCCCTTGTTGTGATGTGACTGATCAGGGGAACATTTTACATGGCGTTTTATATTTCTTATTTGTGGGTAGATACTGGTTTAATTTGGGCCCCTCGGATAGCTAGATTCCATTTTTCTCTACTGTTCTACAATTCTAAGTATCAGGATGTATAAAAGTATTTTCCCCCATTAGCAAACAGGCCTGAGTGTTTGAGAAGAGATGAAAGGCAAAATAAACATCTCCACAAAATACCCTTTGGGTTTTTTGCTGAAGTCGGACCCTTTCTAGGTTCTTGTCAGGTGGAGCATGCCTGCTGAGCCGAAACTTTTCACTTCTAAATACTGTACATAAATTATGTGATTGGGGAGTTTACTGGCATTCATTTGATTCAGTCTTTGCATGTAAAATAGTAGCTTTTCCAACTGCCAACTGTTAAGCATGCATTCCAGGTACAAATAATCTCAGAATAACAGGCCTCGCAGGGAGTCACGGCTGGTATGCCTCCACTGACGAGATGCTCGCTACGCTCTCTCTGTAAAGAGGCCTTAGAAAAGTTGTGAGCAAGAAACTGCCATTCACAGGTAGAGAGAGCGGTGGGCTAAGTGCAGAGATGAAAGATTCTTTTGTGGTCATACTCTTTGTGTGGCTTTAAGTAAAGAAATAATTATACATGCTCAAAAGAGTAAGAGTTCTTCAAGTGACCAGAGCAGAAGGGCGGCAAGAGCTTTCTAAACTGGAAAGGGCTGCCATATTGATTGGGGGACCTTTGAACATTGTCTTCTATCCCCTCAAGTCTTAAAATGACTTCTAAATTTATTTTTATGAGTGTTTCGTTTGTATATGTGTGTGTGTGTGTGTATATATATATATATATATATATATATATATATATATCATGTGCATGCCTTGTGCCCACAGAGGTCAGAAGAAGGCATTGGGTCTTTTGGAATAGGAGTTACAGATAGTTGTGGCTGCCACGTGAATGCTAGGACCTGAACTCAGGCCCTCCGTGCATGAGCAACGAGCACCCTTAACCAGCAGACCATCTCTCCAGCTCAGTCAACCAAGTCTATCGATCACGTAGATGAAGTGCCACGGGGCGGTGGAAGAGCAGACGATGCTGTAGAAACCACAGATCTCATTTTACAAGGACGATTGAGTTGCTGTTGGGGCTTAAAGTGCAAAGATGAGCTCTGATTTGAACCTCAACTATATTTATTCCTGCCCAAGTGGTGGAAGTATGTCCAAATTCTCTGTAATTTCTGTGCTCCTATTGTCCCATCTGCAAAATGTAAATGGTAGTCCATATTCTGCTCTTAGAAAACACGTCTCACCAAGATGGTTTCTGATGAATAAGTGAACTAATACATTGAACAACTAACTCAGGGCAATGTTTCTGGAGAATGAGTCCACACTGAGGGCTAGGTAGTATTATTATTACAGTCCTTTCATTCATGTAGAATTGTGTAAATTTTATAGCTCAGGCCCTCAGTGATCCTGGTTAGAACATGGTTTGAATATTCTAGAAAGATGTGCTATATTCACAGGTTCCTTGAACAGTTCTTAGTTCTGTGGGATAACCAAGTAGAGAAAGACGTGAGGCAGACATCTCTGATGATCCCATCCTCTCCATGGGAAGGCTGAGGGAAGACTTCTCCACAAGTTGTGTGAGGTATGAGTATGTTCTTGGAGGTCCTAGTTTTAAAGAAGGCCTGAATCGCAGGTTGCTAGCAGCTGTGTGATCGTATGGAAGCCACACTCTCTGAACTTATCACTGTGGATTGAAACAGGAATGGAGGACTTGGGAAGGGCCTGAGGGGAGAGGCAGTGGGGGCATTCCATTGGCTCCATACTTGTCACAAGGGAGGCTCAGTTCAGCCAAGGAAACTCAGATCCTCTTGCCATGACAGGGACCTTGATGTTCAAGCGTTCTCTGAACAGTGGCTGAATTTTAAGTGTGTCTCAAATTGTATTTAAAGAAATAAGCATGTGTGTCTTACTATGTTTTGTTTACATTGATTCCCCTGCCTGCCATTGTCCCTTTTATGCTGCCCCATTCTTCCCAGCAGAACTTTCTGTCTTCTCTCAAGCAGAACTTTGGGTCTTCTCTCAAATCTCATTGAGAAAAAAGATCATGAAGTCTTATGAAAAAATCTTAGCAAATAGGGGATAATTTCATTTTTTCTTGATAAGGAAAACATTTCATTATATTTTCATTCAGTAAATTTATGACCTCACAAAATTGAATATGTGGTTTATCACCACCACTGCCACCACCACCATCACCATCTGCTTCTAACTCCATGTGCCCACATCTTCTTCCTCCATAGTGACCTAGGCAACAAGACAAGGCCAAGCTGAGTTAAGTGATTGATTTGTGGAATTCTGGCCTTTTAGCCCACCCCAGGAGCTCTTAAATACCACAGAGTCCTGTTACCTCTCCTTTGTGTGAAACAATTTCAGTGTCCGTGTTTGTGGGAAGCTGGGACTGGGGAATATCACAATTTTGTGGGAGAAGTTCCTTGGGGATGGTGACCATATCAGTAAGAACGAGACAGATTTGTTTCTACATTATGCTTCTTGCTTGAAAAGGACCAGAGCATCCCATAGTAACACTTCCCTTCTTTGACATGTTCCAGATCAAGGAACTCCCATAACCATAATTTGTATGATCAAATAGGCCAATGGTTGGATGAGGGAGCAGATGAGTATATCACTGGGTGGAATAAAGCTAAACACAAGGTCACTGTGGATTTCAAGTTCCCTCTTTCATGTATGGCACTCATTCATCACAGCACGCAGGCAGGGCAAGCTTCCGGGGGAAGGGTTTGCAGTGTTACGTGAGCTCTCCTTACTGCTGTACAGACCATGGCATCTTTGCTATCTGCTGGGTGTTTCACTTTGTCTTGTAAGTAAATGTAATGTGGTTTTAGTGAGAATATGCTAAATTGTGCAGGGATGGCTGAAAGGGTAGGGGGGCAGGGGCAGGGATAGCCCAGTAGGTAAGACATTTGCCACACAAGCATATACATAGAACCAGGCACAGTGCTGCATATCTGCTAGCCCAGTGTTCCTCCTGCAAGACAGAGACAGGAGCAGCCCTGCAAACCGAAGGGCAAGAGGAGCAGCTAGCCCAGGATATGCGGCACAGCGGCGAACAACAGAGACCCTTCTTCTAACAGAAGAGGAAAGCGTGGAGCACATCTGAGACTGTCCTCTGACCACTGCATGCACACCACTCACAGTCACACACAGACACATACTCACTGTCTTAGCTAGGGTTTCACTGTGAACAGACATCATGACCATGGCAAGTTCTATAAAGGATAACATTTAACTGGGGCTGGCTAACGGATTCAGAGGTTCAGTTCAGTATCATCAAGGCAAGAGCATGGTAGTCTCCAGGCAGGCATGGTGCAGGAGGAGCTGAGAGTTCTACATCTTCATCTGAAGGCTGCTAGCAGAATATTGGCTTCCAGGCAGCTAGGATGAGGGTCTTAAAGCCCAGACCCACAGTGACACACCTACTCCAACAGGCCACCCCTTCTAACAGTGCCACTCCCTGGGCTGAACATTTACAAATCTCCACACTCACCAATGATCGGAATTCTGTATCTCAATCAATACTCGTTAAAGTGAAAGAAATAGAAATGAAAAAGGAAACCACTGAAAAATCTCCCTTCCATCTTGCTTTTCAGTTTTGCAGCTGGAATGCAGACTGTCTCTCTCTTCAGACCCTTGCTGACACTATCAGTGTTAACTGGGCACTAATGAAGATTTGAATTAAACAGATAAAGAAACAAAAGCCCCCCCACCTCCCCTTTTTTTCTGAGACAGGTTTTTTTCCTGTATAGCCCTGGCTGTCCTGGAACTCACTCTGTAGACCAGGCTGGCCTTGAACTTAGAAATCCGCCTGCCTCTGCCTCCCAAGTGCTGGGATTAAAGGTGTGCACCACCACTGCCCAGCTAGCTTTTTGCTTTTAAGTTTTCCCCTGGTCCCGATCCCATGAAACACTCCTCTAAATGCTGACCATGGTGAGCTTCATGTCCTACAGCCTCTGCAGTCCAAGAGTGTTCTCTTTCACTCCTAAATAGTTCTTTACAGTGGTGTTCCTAACCATCATCTCAGGCATTAACAATGAAGTGAATTATGAGGGGAATAAACTATTTTAAGCCTCCTGCAAGTCATGTCCTTATTGGTGCTTAAACATGGAGCTGGTGCCTTGGGTGATGCTGTGTTTACCCCCGGGATTTGGGACTGCCAGCTCTCCCAAGAAAGCTTTTTGGAAATGGGGATTGTTCTGTCTGGGCCTATACTGTCTTTATCTAAAACTCAGCTGAATTCAGTCATCCTGAATTTGAGGACAGGAGGCTTTTCTTTCTCTTTGCTTCAGAGAGGAACACTTGAAATTCCCCAGTAACAAAATGAAATGCTGTGTGACTCATGTGTACCCACTGAAGTTACACATGATTGTAAGCTGCCTGCCGTGTGTTTTGCTGAGAACCAGACTTGTGTCTTCCGCAAGAGCAATTGCTTCTGAATGCTCAGTCATCTCTCTAACCCCTGGAATCTGTTTTTAAATAGAGGCGGCTACTTTTTCGGTCTTGCCAGATGCAGATAGAAATGATAGCTAAATTTTCATGTTAGGAAGTCCTTTCAGGGGCTAGAGGGGTGGTTCTCAGTGGTTAAGAGCACTTGTTGCTCCTCCAGGGGACTGGGGTTAGGTTCCCAACATGCACACAGAAGCTCAGAACCATCCCTGACTACAGTTCCAAAGGGCAGAAAGTCCTTTCTCTGAGATCAGTTGATACCAAGCACACACATGGTACACAGACATGCATGTAGGCCTGACATTCATACACACAAATAAACCCACAAAAAGAAAATCCATTTATTTTATGTATTTAGTAATTACAGAATTATTAATAAATATTTAATAAAAATTGGAATCATAGATATCAGTAGGACACTGGTCCTGGTGGACAAAATTCAGCATCCATAGATTAGGTAGTCAAGACAAGACCAGCAGCATATTTACCTCCAGGTAAATGTATTCTACTTCCTGTTTAGGCATATAAGGTCTTACTGGGATAAAGCTATAGTCAGTTGTTCAAGGGTTAGGTTGGGATTCTTCTTTTTCAATACAGTATTACAATTCAATCCTGAGGTGGGTTTCATGCCCTGGAAAGCCAAAGATGCCTGCTGCCTTGTGGTCTGATGAGCTGACTTGGCTGTGCAGCAGCCTCACACCTCCAGGTGCTGAAGTCCAGCAGGCTTTATGAGGAGACTGGTCTCTGAGCTATTATCTCGAGGTGACGGGAAATCTATGGGAGTGTCCTGAGTGGTACAGAGGGGGCAGGAGACCATAAAGATGACCAGTGTCAGGACGTTTTATAGAATTCCACTTTAGAATAATGTTAGATATTCTTTATAGATTGGCGATTGGTAGCTTTTGTGGAGTTCAGGAACAGGCAGTGATCTTCATGTTGGGCTTTGGTGAGTCCCGGACCTCTGTGAAATACCTTCTCACAGGGCTCATTTGACTGCCATTGACTAAGGCAGGATAAAACTGGTGCTGGAGGAGAGTTTCCATCCAGGGCATACAGCAGGGGGACCGGGGCCAAGCAAGAGTGCAGAAGAGTATTGATTATCATTCCCATGAATCCCTTGGGCATGTTGCCGGCTGCTTCCGGTGATGTCATTGCTCTATTTTCCTGGGAGATGTGTCCTGTCCTCATTGAGAGAACATCCTGGGATTTGCCATAGCCCACTTTCCCAGATCTCACTCTCTCATATCCCTCCTAACCTGCCTTCAAAGCTCTCTTTCCATGACCCACTATTTAAGGAGACCATCATGCAGGAGACCCTTTATGTGGGAGTTCCGATGACCGTTTCTCCATGTTTAAATGAGTTAGCTGTATGATCGGGAGCAAGGTTAATGTCAGTGTGTCTTCCTGGGATTACCTGACTCAGAGGCTTATGGACCAAACTCCTCTGGCTTTTTCTTTTTCAAATGTTATCCCCTTTTCCGGTTCCCCCCTCCCCGAAACTCCCTATCCTATCCTCACTCCCCCTGCTTCTATGAGGGTGTTCCTCCACCCACCCACTATCTCCCACCTCCCTGCCCTCAGTTCCCCCACACTGGGGCATTTATTGAGCTTTCATAGGACCAAGGACCTCTCCTCCCACCGATGCCTGACAAGACCATCCTCTGCAACATATGCAGCTCGAGCCATGTGTACTCCTTTATGATGGCTTAGTCCCTGGGAGGTCTGGGGGGTCTGGTTGGTGGATATTGTTGTTATTCCTATGGGGTTGCAAACCCCTTCAACTCCTTCAGTCCTTTCTCTAACTCCTCTATTGGGGAACCCACACTCAGTCCAATGGATGGCTGAGAACATCTGCCTCTGTATTTGTCAGGCTCTGACAGGGCCTCTCAGGAGACAGCCATATCAGGCTCCTTTCAGTATGTACTTCTTGGCATCTACAATAGTGTCTGGGTTTTGGTAACTGTATATGGGATGAATCCCCAGGTGGGACTGTCTACGGGTGGCCTTTCCTTCAGTCTCTGCTCTATAATTTATCTCCATATTTGCTCCTGTGAGCATTTTGTTCTCCTTCTAAGAAGGACTGAAGCACCTACACTTTGGTTTTCCTTCTTCTTGAGCTTCATGTGGTCTATGAATGTATCTTGATTATTTGGAGCTTCTGGACTAATACCCACTTATCAGTGATTGCATGCCATGTGTGTTCTTTTGTGATTGGGTTACCTCACTCAAGATGATATTTTCTAGTTCCGTCCATTTGCCTAAGAATTTCATGAATTCATCATTTTTAATAGCTGAGTAGTGCTCCATTGTATAAATGTACCACATTTTCTGTATTCACTCTGTTGAAGGACATCTGTGTTCTTTCCAGCTTCTGGCTATTATAAATTAGGCTGCTACGAATATAGTGGAACATGTGCCCTTATTTCAAGTTGGAGCATCTTCTAGGTATATGCCCAGGAGTGATATAGCTGGGTCCTCAAGCAGTTCTATGTCCCATTTTCTGAGGTACACCAGACTGATTTCCAGAGTGATTGTATCAGTTTGCAATCCCACTAGCAATCAAGATAAGTAATACTTAAATGCAATGATATTTAATAAATTAAACATTAATGCAAACTGTCTTCAATAAGCCAAATATCAAAGTTTGAAATCAAGAAGTACTTTATTTAGCCCAACAGGCATGTGAGGCCATCAGGGAAAGTAAGTAGTAGGTATGTGTGTGTGTGTGTGTGTGTGTGTGTGTGTGTGTGTGTGTGTGTGTGTGTGTGATGTCTTCCCTCTCCTGCACAGAAGGAGAGAAGAACAACAGAGCTCCCTGTCCAGGTTACAGCAGTGGATGAGCCATGGCACGTTTCTTCTGCATGGACCAGTGGAGGGGGAGAAAGCTGGAGAGAGGAGCAGCTGTTTGATCATGCATATTAGAGATTACCAGCTTGATCCCCAAGTTGGAAGGCACTACTTGCAGAGTTTTAAGCTGGGAAGTGACAAGATTTGATCCTCTTGGCACAGAAACCAGGGAAGTTCAACTCTGTGGATTCTATGACACACTGGTTTTTTTTTTAAAAAAGATTATTTTGTTCTTTGGGATCCAAAACTAACAAGAGACTTTAAATAGAAAAAAAAGTATACATTTTTGTCTAATGAATAGATTTTTAGATCAGGGACACATATATGTGATTCTGTTCTGGATTTCTTTTGGGAAGGAATAAAAGTTGCTTAAAATAATCTTGTTTATAAAACCTCTCTATTGTGATAACTACCAATTCCATAAACATCTGCTTAAATATTTGTGAATAAAATGAGGACGGGGGTAAGTCTGCTAAAAACCATTGTGATCTGATGTTAAACTGATCTATATTTCAGGATGATAATTTTGGCAAAAAGCAATTGATGCTATGTGATCATTTTGTGTTGTAGTTAGAAATTACCTGATGGTAATTCTTTAAATTTTTCATTTAAAATGAAAGGTTAATAGTTACCCTGCATAGCTCTTGTGAAGAGAAAATGAGATTGGAAAGTTAAAATATAATTAATTTACTTTCCTATTATCCCTTCGGTTGGAGGAATATTCACGCCGTCTGAACAGATAAGTTTCAAAAGAGGCACTAAATTGCAAGTGTTCAGACTTGGATTCAGTTTAAAAGTTAAAAGCTTTCAGACCAAATAAATTAGACAAGCAGGGAAGATGAAGCCCCCTTTAATATTAATGAGCCAACGTTCCATTTTTACGGTCTCCTGTTTGCGGTTTCCATACCATATCCAAAGATTTTCTTCTTCAAAGTTACTATTGCTTAACACTGTTCCCTACTTTGAGAATAAATCATTTTAATAGGCATCTGACCAAGTGTCTGCCATGATCTTTGAACTACAGAGTGGTCCAGACTGCCATTGAATTTCAACTTAGAAGGGATTTCTACGGTTTGCTTCCCATCTCCTTCATAGCTGCCTCTTTAGTCATCTAGCAATCAGGGTCTTCCTGGCTATCATCACCAGAAATGACATGTCAGGAATAAGAACAGTTCTCACTCAAAGGACAGAAGGCAGCCTTGATGTTACTGAGAGATGCCCATGACGCATGGAGGTGTCCTTTGCCCACATGGGGCAAGCCAGCGGGACATTGATCCTTTGCTATTGCTTTACAAGTCCTTTACTGCACACACAGATGATGTTTATGGACCAAATGATAGCGGTGTTTCCACCCAGAGACTCTGTTCATAAACTACCTATCCATAAACTCAGCTAGGTTTGCACATCACCAGGTTTCTCATAGTGAGGGGAAAATGATGCATCTAAACCGCAGACCTTTTGAATTAATGAGAATGGCTGATTTATAGACTCATCGGACCATCCACTTATGTTACCCGTGTGCTGAGTGCCACATGGTACTGCATCCGTCAAATAGACCTGGAGTAAAGGAGTCACTGAATGACATGCAATAAAAGGGACTTAAGAAGAAGAGATAATCAAAAGGTTACTTACGTTATAAAGTGCAGCATGGTGAGACAGTTTGGACAACAAAGTCTTTGTCTTGCACACATGAGGACCTTTATGTATTCAAGATCCATGTAAAAATGCTGGATGATACTGGATATGGTGCCACACTATTCTAATGGTTGTACTTAGGGGCAGGAGATGAGTTATGAAGATCCCTGCAGCTAGATCCTAATCTATGAGACACCATGTCTCAAAGGAGATGGGCAGTGTTACAGATGGTAGGGCTTGAGTCTGGCCTCTGGCCTCCACATGAATGTACTCAATATGTACCACACAAGAACATTCTTGAGAAATTTGCATTGGTGTCCTCAAAGACACCTTTCCAGAAAAGAACATTCCAGGCAGAGAAAGCCAGTCAAGTCAAGGTTAGTCAACAGGATCAAGCCCAGTGCTCTAGCAGTGGTCCCGGCAGCCGATGTATAGTCAGAAAGGAATAAAGGAGGAGAGGGAAGTGTCTGCCAGCCTCTGCTGCCTTCAGAAGGTGCCAGGACAGCAACTGCATCGCCTGCCTGGTCCTCTTGACTTCCTTTCAACCAAGAACTTCTGTCAATCAGAACTTTTAAACCATAAGCCTAAATCCGGTCCTCAATCTACACTGATATAGGCTCACAGAGGAAATAAAAATGATTTAAATTGTCCTTCCAGGATGTGTGTGGCTTTTATGTCATAAATAATTCAGGTGTTGTCATTAAACCCAAACCCATGACAGCTTTCATTTGAAATCTGGTGATAATTGCATCAGATCCAATTTGGGTGAGACAGTGATACATTGTTCAGTGACTTGAAGTTTTCTCCTTGTGTTTGTTTCTCTATTCCACCCTCCCACTCTCCCTCCTTCCCTCAGTTCCTCTTTTCCTTCCTCTCTAAATCTCTTCTTCCCTTCCCTTCCCTTCCCTTCCCTTCCCTTCCCTTCCCTTCCCTTCCCTTCCCTTCCCTTCCCTTCCCTTCCCTTCCCTTCCCTTCCCTTCCCTTCCCTTCCCCTCCCTTCCCCTCCCCTCCATTCCCCTTCCCTCCCCTTCCCCCTTCCTTCCCTCCCCTTCCCCCTTCCTTCCAGTCCCCTTTCTCCCCTTCCTCCTGCCCTGCTCTCCCCTCCCTTCCTCTCCCCTTTAGAAAGACCATGTGTGCTAGTAAAAGTGTAGTGAGCCTTTACTGTAGAGAGAGACTGACTTTGTCCTGAGACAGCAACACCTGTGACAGCAAGCATAGCCTTTCTAAGTCCCCTACAAATCTCTCAGTCTGTCCCAGAAAGTGTTGTATTAAGTGAAGTGATCCAAACTCACAATGACAAGAGGCACATATTCTTGGTCCTATGTAGAACCTAACGTATAAAGCATACACATATGTATGATATATGTAAAGGGATGTAAACATGCATGAAACCTGGAAAACTAGAAAGGAGGCAGAGACAAGAAAGGGACTCTGAGGTGGTGGTCTGGGGACAGCTAAAGGACACAGGTGACTGGTGGGGCTGGGGTAACAGAGGTTTTAGTTGGGGAATGGGGAGGGCTGCAGGAATTGGAGATGGGGGTGGAGAATCTCCTAAATTATACTTTCCTGAAAATACCACAATGGTATTTAAAACTTTGTATGTTATTTTAGAATGTAAACCCAATTTAGTAAATAAAAAATTCTGCTAAATCAAACCATAATAAGAAACTTTGGCTAAATATTGAAACATTAATTTCATTTTCCTTATATTCTCTACATAGTTTTGTGCAGCTTTTGTAATGAGTGGTAATGAGAATTTGATGCAAAAAAGGCTTTTTGCTCTCCGGAAGATTAAAGAAACAGAAAGAAAGAGGCAGGCTAAAAATAATCACTGAGGAGAAATGAAGAAAACCTAGAAATCATAAGTTTGGTCATTTTGGGGGACGCTTCTGACTTTATTAGCAGCTTCAGAAGCTGATATTCTGCTGTTTGATTTGAAGTCCTGTTGTCTTTGCAAATAGCTGTGATCTCGAGAAAATTGCCAATCGCATAGGAGAAGTGTCGGGAATTGTGCTAATGGTGAAACCATCACCACTGTCTCATGAATACTGTCATCCCAAGGTAAGTTTTTCCCTTCTTGGGAATTTTGAAGAGGAATTGAGTCTCTATAAGCTACTGAGACAGACTGACTATCTTTCAAAACATTTGAGGCTCAACAGATGTTCCTTGAGACTATTCAAGGTCAAGGAATTGTTTAGCCAGTGTGTGTGTGTTTATATGTTTGTGCATGTGTGTGTGTGTTTGTTTATATGTTTGTGCATGTGTGTGTGTGTGTGTGTGTGTGTGTGTGTTTGTTTATATGTTTGTGCATGTGTGTGTGTGTTTGTTTATATGTTTGTGCATGTGTGTGTGTGCTTGTTTATATGTTTGTGCATGTGTGTGTGTGTGTGTGTGTGTGCAAGTGCACACGTGTGGAGTTCAGAGGTTAATTCCAGGTGTCTTCCTCAGTCACCCTCCATCTTACATTTTGAGACAAAGTCTTTCATTGAACCTAGGGACTCATCAAGTCTGCTTATGCCTGCCTCCCTAGAATTGGGACTGCAGATGCTTGCTGCCTTGCCCAACGTTTCCTACCTTTCTCTAAAGAAAAAAATGCTCTGGGAAATCAATCGTCAGGCGATTACACTCATATGGCAAGCTTTACATACATAGTCATCTCCCCAGATCCTGCCTTTGCAATTTAAATTCAAGAATTAACTATTGATGCTAAAGAGATGGTTCAGAACTTACAAACGCTTGCTGAGAAAGCAAGAGGAACTGGCTGAAAATCCCTAGCCCTCGCATGAAAACCCATGCATGGTTGCTTATGAGCATATAACCCCAGAGCTGCAAGTGGGGTGCTGGAGACAGGGGGATTGTGGCGGCTTTCTGGTTACTAGTTGCATAAGAATAAGGTGAAGAGTGTCAGAACAGGATATCCATTATCCTCCCCTTGACTCTGTTTGCACAGGCATTTGCACTTGCACTTGCACGAGCACACACACACACACACACACATGTATATGCAAGAACACACACAGAAAAGAATTAACATATGAACACAGATTCCAGTGGACTTGGACACACCACTTTCTGAAGCTGTGTGCACAGAACCTCTTGATCCCACCTTCCACGCTTGGCTCGGCCGTCACTTCAAATATATCTAACCTGTCAGCAGTCTCTTCTCCTCCACACCGAGCCAACAGCCAGCAGGTCTTCTTATGTGTTCTGTCTCAGAGACTGGGATGAATAAGAGAACGCTCTGCTCTCAAGGTGTTTATGGCCTAAGATAGGACACAAGCTGTACAACAATCTTTGCAATGTTCATGTCACATTTCTATTCAAGAAAGGTAACCGTAACCACAGAATAGAACTTCTGAAACCCAGTCAATTTCAGCAAATAAATAAGATTTTTTATCTTTCAGACAGCCTATCAATATTCTGACTGCTTTTGTAACTTGTGTGTGCGTGTTCACGCATGTGCGTGTGTGTGTTCATGCATGTGTGTGTGCATACACACGTGTGCTCACATGCGCATGTACACATGTATGTGTATGTTTGGGGATCTATTCTTTTTCTGACCATACCTATCTCCTCAAGGAAAACAGAACAGAGGGAATAGACTGATTTGTAGAACAATTAAACTTCACGGCCATCTCTCGACACCATCAGCACGCACACTTTCTTCTTGCTTGCTTCTACACTGTAACAGCCCATAGATTATTTTGCTCCTGTTTCATAATGCATGATGCGGTGGAGTGGCTATAACTTATTGGAATATTAATTATCCATGGATGGTGGTATTTTGCATATAAATAAAAGTAGTTTTCACTATTAATGCGCGGTGTGAAAAATCTTACTTCCTGGTGTCGGCAGGAAGCACTGAAATAAGACCGAGTTAAAATTAATGTGTCTGTAGATTTTAGGAATCTAGAGGTTTGAACTTCAATAAATCGTTACAGGAATGGAAACAGCATAAACTTATTCTTGAGGAAAAAGTATGAACAATGTATGCTTTTTGAGAATAGGGAAATTTTTGGTAAATTATAGTCCAAGGTCTGAATGAGGCCCATTTTAGATTCTTGTCTGTTTTTTTTTTCTGGATAAAATATCCCACCAAACAAACAAACAAAATAAAAATTAGTAGAGAAAGGGTTTCTTTGCCTTTCAATCCAGGGTTACAGGGTTATAGAGAAAGAAGGTCAATAACAACAAGCAGCTAGTCCCATCATGTCCAGTCAAGAAGAAAGAGAATAAAAACTGGGACCCACATTTACATGCTCTCAGCCATCTTTCTTCTCTCTTACACAGCTTATGATCGTCTATCTAGGGCAGTGGTTCTCAACCTTCCCAATGCTAACTAGTAACTGTATTAGTAATATTAATTAACTGAATTAACTAATATTTGTCCTAACTACTAACTGTAGTTTTGCTACTCTTATGAATTATTGTAAATATCTGTGCTTTCGGGTGGTCTTAGGCGACCCATGTGAAAGAGTCAATTGATCCCCAAAGGGGTCATGACCTCCTGATCTAGATCAAGAACCACCGATTTAGGGAACAGTGCTGCCCACCATGAACTAGGTCTCCCTATATCAATTAACAATCAATACTTTCCCCATGACATGTCCAAAGTCTATCCTGGCTGTCGGCTTCTCTGTTAAATCTGAGTAGTTTTCTCACCTAAAATGGGTGGAAAATGGGCCGGACTCTGGACCAATGTTCAGATAAATTGAGAACAGATCTTGCCTTAACTCACAAACTCATCAATCGTGGTGGCCATCTTGGATGTCTTTTTAAAGGTAATGTTTCCTGAACAGCTCCCCTTCTCTCTCTCTCTCTCTCTCTCTCTCTCTCTCTCTCTCTCTCTCTCTCTCTCTCTCTCTCTCTCTGTATGTGTGTGAATGTAGAAGCTGGTAGCCAGGTAGACTTTCAGAAAATGAAATTTTCAATCAGTTATCTTAAATTTTATTTGGAAGCTGATTTAGTTGGCTTAACTATTCTTGTAATAAAATACTTGGACAAAAGCAACTAGCAGAGAAAACGGTATGCTTGAGGCCTGTCTTCCAGGTGGCTCTTATTTTCATTAAGTTAATAACTTGATGAAACCATCATAGAAGCTTTCTTGACATTACAGACATTTATACCAACTCCTTTCCACCACACATGGGTCATTCCTCTGTAACTTCAAGGATTACCTTGATGGTCAGGGGGTTCTAACACCTTTGTCAACCTATGATTGCAAGATGGAATTAGAGCTGATAGCTATATTATATTGATAATATAAAACGGGTGTCTTTTGTTGTGTGTGCCCTGCTGTCTGCAAGGGAGAGGAGGTTTTGTGTAGCTGAGTTCATCTTAGTAACTTATCTGAAGTTTTAGCCACTTGCTTAAATTGCCTGATTTCAAAGATATTTTTTTCCTGATAAAAGATGCTATTAAATATTTAATTTGGCGGTGTGCATTCTGTTTATGGAATATTTATTATGTGCTTTTACTATGGTGTTTTATCTCCAGTTTTGTCACTAATAAATCTTCTAGTAAAGTTCCAAATCAGCTCTATTTTATGTCACTATTCCTTTGTGACAGGAAGCAAACGTGATAAGAGTGTTCATAACCCAAACTCCGTCTTTAGAAAAAACTCAAGCCGGGCATGGTGGCGCATGCCTTTAATCCCAGCACTTGGGAGGCGGAGGCAGGTGGATTTCTGAGTTTGAGGCCAGCCTGGTCTACAGAGTGAGTTCCAGGACAGCCAGAGCTATACAGAGAAACCCTGTCTCGAAAAACCAAACCAAAATAAATAAATAAATAAATAAATAAATAAATAAATAAATCATAAATAAATATAGAAAGAAAGAGAGAGAAAGAAAAAAAAACCCAAGATGCTTTGCCAAGCTGTCTTGCACCTTCATACTAATAACCCTTGCTTTCTTTTCTGCCCTTGGCAAATGCCTGGAGACCCAAAGAGGGTGTTGGGTTCCCTGGAACTGGAATTACAGGGAGATATGAGCCACCATGCAGATGCTGGGAACTGAATCTGGGTTGGCTGCAAGAGCTAGTAACTACAGAGACATCTCTCCAGCCAGAATGCTTACTTTGTAAATAAATGCATGGATACTTCTGTTTGTACATTGAACACATAATCACTGAGCCTTCCCTCTGTGCCTGGGTGGGTTGGAGTAGGCTAAAGCTAAGAGTGAGACCTCTCCCGAGCAGCATCGCTCAGTTGATTATGTAGAGTCCCTTCCGAGCTTGGCTCCCAATATCACAAACGTGATGAACTGGAGATTTGAATAGTGTCTCAGTTTGTGTTTTGTTAGCATATCAATGTCCCAGACTGGGTGATTTAAGAATAATAAAGGGCCATTTAGGACACAGTTCTGGAGGCTGGGAAGTTCAAGGAGATAGATGGCTCCAGCACCAAATGAGGCCCTTCAGTTGTGCTAGCATAGTTGTCTCCTCTTATGGAGCCCATGAAGCCACCATGGGGGTCCCCCCCTTAGTAATCTCATCCCTTGTTATATAATCACCAAGGGCTCACCTATGAGGCACATTAACATGATTTGGGGGGATTATGTTTCAAACATGATTTAGAAAATTACAAGTAAAATCTCGCACATTTCTTTTGAGAATTCCTAGCTTAAACCTTCATATATTCTATTTCCTCCTTTAATAATCTGAAAAGAATGCCTGTGTATGAGTGGGTAGGAAGTAGAAAGATAAATAAAAGCTGAGAACTTCAGGACATGCCTGTGATCCAGCACTGGGAGGTAGAGATAGGTAATGCCCTGGAGCTCTCTCAGCAGTTAGTGAACTTCAGGTTGAGCAAGAGACTTCCCTCAATAAAACCAAAGTCAACAATCTCTCTCTCTCTTTCTCTTACATACACACACACACACACACACACACACACACACACACACAACACTTGTGCACACACAACCATGTGCACATATATATCTACCATATACACATGCTCATATGCACACACATGTACATGCACTTGTACACACACGTAACCATGTACACATATCCACTTACAACATGAATGCACATGCACACACACGAGTGCATTTGCATCAAAGAATACTAAGTTAGAACTCCTACATGTAATAGCATGTATAATCAGAAGCAGACTTTGTTCTGCCATTAGCATAGATATTTCTCCCCATGTTGAGCAAAGTTGTAACTAGGAAGCGCTTCAGATGGAAATGACATGAGAGGAAATTTACTTGAATTCCAGAGTTTTTCATCTCAAAGACAAATGATCAAGTAAATTTCCCTTTCAAAGTTGACCCAAATCACCAAGAAGGTCAGCAGCGTTCAGAAAAACTGTGGTCGTCCCTGTTTTACTAAGTGGCAAGGAGCTAAATTAAAAATGTTTAGAAATCATAAACTAACTCTCTCTCTGTCTCTCTGTCTCTGTTTCTGTGTGTGTGTGTGTGTGTGTGTGAGTGTGTGTGTGTGTGTGTGTGTGTGTGTGTGTGTGTATATGTGTGCATGCGCAATGCCTCTGAAGGCCAGAAGAGGGCACCAGGCTCCTCGGAACTGGAGTTCTGAGCAGTTGAGATTCACTGATGTGGGTGCAGGAAGCCAAACTCTAGTCCTCTGCTAGAGCAGCAAGGGCTCTGCAGCACTGAACTCTCAAAGAAGCCCAAAGCTGTTTTTGTTTGTTTGGGTTTTTTGTTTGTTTGTTTTTTTGTTTTAATTAGATATTTTCTTAATTTGCATTTCAAATGCTATCTCGAAAGTTCCCTCTATCCTCCCCCTTGCCCTGCTCCTCTACCCACCCACTCCTACTTCTTGGCGCTGGCATTCCCCTGTATTGGGGCATATAAAGTTTGCAATACCAAGGGGCCTCTCTTCCCAATGATGGCCGACTAGGCCATCTTCTGCTACTAAGCAGCTAGAGACACGAGTTCTGGGGATTCTGGTTAGTTCATATTGTTGTTCCTCTTATAGAGTTGCAGACCCCTTCAGCTCCTGGGGTACTCTTTCTCTAGCTTCTCCATTGGGGGCCCTGTGTTCCATCATATAGATGACTGTGAGCATTGACTTCTGTATTTTCCAGGCACTGGCACAGCCTCATACAAGACAGTTATATCAGGGTCCCTTCAGCAAACTCTTGCTGTCCTATGTAATAGTGTCTGAGTTTGGTGACTGATTATGGGATGGATCCCCAGATGGGGTAGTCTCTGGATAGTCCATCCTTTCATCTTAGCTCCAAACTTTGTCTCTGTAACTCCTTTCATGAGTATTTTGTTCCCTATTCTAAGGAGGAATGAAGTATCCAAATGCTGTTTTTAATATGATGGAGTATGTGTTTTCCACCAACTCATTCTAAATCATTTAAATTGAAAACTCAAAAAAAAGGAAAAAGAAAAGAAAAGAAAAATAAAAAGAAAGAAAAGAAAAAAATAGGATAGTTTTGTTTTACAACATGACATTTTGAAAAGCCTATGCCGCATGTTAGAGCACAGATCAATCACGGTACCTGACATGTCTATCACTTCACACATGTACCTTATTTTGTGTGACTAAAAACACTTACACTCAGACCTCTTCTTAATAGCTAAAACTATGATATACTATTGCAAACTGTGGCTACCATTTTACACAATAGACCTCTTGAATTTATTCTGCATAGTATATCATTTTCCCTGGACCCCAGAGTGAAAAGTTCACAAATGCACCCTCTGTTTCTATGGATCCAGGGTTATTAGAATTTGTACACACATGGGGTCAGGTAGAATTTGCCTTTCTGTGCCTGGCTCAGTTCATCCACCAAGACATGCCTCTGGGTCCATTCGTGCCATCACAAATACTGACTAGCATTCACCTATGCAAATGATGGGCCATACTATCTTTATCTAAGTGTCAGTTGATGGGCTCTGATGAAGTGGAAACTTCTAGTTTCTTTAGAAAGCCAGTTATGTCAGATGATCTTTTGCTGGGGCACACAGGTGAAAGGAAGTTTTGCTGAAGCAGACACAGGTGAAAGGATATTTTGATGTAGCAAACACATGAATGGACAAGTGGTGAAGGAGCATAAATATGACCCCACAGATAGTAGGAGATGAGCACCGAGTGTTGGTTTAGTTTGTTCCACCTCACTATTTTTCTCTAACAACTCACAAGTATTGGTTTAACTTCATAGCATTGTTGAGCGAAACTTGTGGTAACGCTGCCATTGAGAGAAACTCACTCGCCCAAGAACTGCTCATGGAGTTCCCGTAGCAGCTTGCCACTTCAGTGGCCTCACCTCAGGCTGGGGGTCGAGACTGGCACTTTCTTCAGGATGGAACTACAGCTCCCCGTTTATACCTGGTGTCTGCCTGCCTAGAGTACTGGACTGAAGCTGTTGGTTCATATGTGATATCTGCCTGCCTAGCGGACTGCCTATTAGAGGGAAGGCTAAAGCCTAGGGAATTTTGAGTTTTAATTTTTCGAAGAGTTCTTTTCCCACATTCCAACCAGCCGTGAACAAGAGCTTTCTATTACTCTCTTGCCAGCATGTGTTATATGTTGTCTTTGTATAGTAGCCACAATAACGGATATGGGGTGGTATTCCAACATGGTTCCAGTTTATGCTTTTTGGATCACATTGGACTTTTTAATTTTAAATTTTAATTTTTAATTATATTTGTTGCTTTGTATGTCTTCATTTGAGACACAAAAATCCCTTTGCTTATTTTAAATGGTTTTCGTTTGTTGTTGTTGTTGTTGAATTGAGTTCCTCATTTCTGATATGAGTCCTATATCACCTACATGGTTGCAAACCTTTTACCATTCTACAGGCTGCCTCTTTATTGATTATTTCCTTCAGAGAGGCTTTTGTGTGTGTCTGTATGTGTCGTTCTTTTCAATGCTTTTGGGATCATACTAAAAACAATGCCCACATCAAGAGACTAAAGAGACCGCTTGTCTCTGAAGCCGCTGTCGGTAAAGTGTCACCTCCTATCTAGCTGCAGCTGGCTTCACCGACTCATCACCAAGACTGTCCGCCATCCCTTCTCTCACGCATCAAGGTTTAGTCTTATTTTATTTCGGTGTATTGTCGCACTAGGAGAGCTGTTTGTCTGTCAATGCTTATGGTTATTTGGGTTGTTTTTGGCTTTTGATCGTTGTGGATACAGCGACTGTGTACACTTACTTTAGCGAACTTAGATTCTGTTTCTTTTGGCACAGTCCTGGGACGGAGTGGAGAAGACACGTGGACATGACCAAACTGTTTTTTAAAATGGTGTTCATGCTCCATGCCTGTTGGGAAGAGTCCAGTTCTCAGCAGCACAGTGGTCAGAAAACAAGTTAAGTTTTACGAGTTTTGGGGAATGTACTGTAGAACTCTGTTGCATTTTTATTTTCATTTTATGGCTGTATTCTCATTCTTGTCTTGACTGTGTTCTTCTCTATTTATGACTACTCTCTCTCTCTTTTTAAAATAACCATAACAGGCCGTGAGGCTGTTTGCAATATTGCTTTTGTTACAGTTTGCTTGCCAGTCACTTTTCCATGTCCTGTGATAGAGCCCAGGACGTGAAATGATGCTTCAATTGTTTGTTAAAAACTGATTATTACAGCTTCCCTGCAAACCAGATACCCAAGAATACATCCATTACATGTGTATGGAAATTCCTGCCTTCCTACAGAGACAATAGAGACTAGTATGTTTTAAAAGAATATCCAATTGAACAGATAAGGGTGACAGATGAGGGAGCTTTATGTTACCTTTGGTTTCTGAACAATGAGGAAGGACACTTGGTGTTTAGCAGCATTTTGAACTTTATCTCCTATTAATTACCAAATCGTGTAATTTTTCTGAATTCTCTGTGGGATAGAAGGCATTGCAATTGGTTCCAGGAGCTTTCTATATGTTTGAAATCATACTTTGATTATTCAGTTGGCTGACAGTCAATAGCAATCAAACAACAAAGACATAAAACTACTAAAACTTAAACCTTTATGTTAACATTTTAAATTGTAGAACATTTTGCTTGCTCGGTGTACACCGCGGAAGGAGGCCATTCTCGCTTTGCCTCCCGTAGGTTATGGAGTAGTTTTTTTTTTTTTTTTTTTTTATGGTTTTTATCCAGTTACTGCTGTAGTATTGTTCATTTAAGCCTGCATCCTCTTACTAAAATGTGTAGGACACTTAGATTTTAAGCGATTTGCATGAGAATGTTGCTAACACGGAGGAGATGGTCTCTGTTACATCTGATCCCAGATGCATGTGGTTTTCCACAGACTTCTTCCCAGTGCTGAGCACCTGTCATCCTTCAGGGCCACATTGTTGTGGGCCACATCGTTTTTGTTTATTCCTGAGCCCAGTATTCTTTGCTCACGTTAGCTCTGTCCCAGGATGAAATGGTACAGAATGCAATGAAGACAAAAGCATAGATTAATTAGCCTTTTTATGATTTCTGATTAGAGAGTAATTATAAGGTCACAATTCTGAAAGATTGGGGTCAACAAAATATGCCAAAATAAGGAATGAAGTGAGTAGATTGGGTTACACATTATGTGTATTGTGGAATACCCTCCACACATCTAAAATGCTGCTAAATTATGTTAGTAGGTGTCCGAAGTTGTGGTGATTTTTTTGTTCTCAAGACAAGTACACGACAACGCCATGTATGGTGTGACTCAAATGTATGACATATTAATATATAAAATGTGACGGTGCAGAGAAGTTTCTGTTTGCTGAGCACCTCCCTCTTCTCCAACTTATTCACAATACTCTGTTGAATCTCCACAATAAATTTGAGGTGGATGCTGTGAATATAAAGGGTGTGTGTGTGTAAATTCACAACTTGTAAGCTCTGACTCTGGGAAATTGAAGCTAATTATTAACATTGAAAGAAAGAAGAAAGAAAGAAAGAAAGAAAGAAAGAAAGAAAGAAAGAAAGAAAGAAAGAAAGGGAAAGGGAGAAAGGGAAAGGGAAGAGAGTAGATAGGAGGGGAGGGGAGAGGAGAGGAGAGGAGAGGAGAGGAGAGGAGAGGAGAGGAAGGGGAGGGAGGAAAGGAGAGGGAGGGATGGAAAAAAGAGAAATGAGGGAGGGAGGGAGGGAGGAAAAGGGGAAGGGGGAAGGGAGAGAAGGAGGGGAGGGGAGGGAAGGGGAGGGAAAAAGGAAGGAAGGGGAGGGAGAAAAGGGAGGGAGGGATAACAGAGTTGGGGGAGAGGAAATGATAGCAGGTAAGTCTGACTAACAAAGCTCTGTTCTGTCTGTCTTTCTCCTCTCGTTCTCTTGTCTTCTGTTTATGTAGGATAGACTCAGTATAGGAATCCCTCAGCCTCTGCATCCCGAGGGCTGGAATTACAGGTTTGTGCCATATGTTTTCATGTTATTTTGATTATTGTTACTTTGTAGCTCACACTCTTTGCTTAGGAGGGAATAAAATTTCCTCACAGTTTGGATTATCCCGAGACTCCACCGAACAATCAGTGCTCCAGCTGTCTGGCTAGAGCTGGCAACATAGTGGCAAATGTTTTCCTAAATATTTATTTTTTAAATCTATTCTTCTCTCATTCAATGCAGTCCAACCACAGTTCAAAACCAGAGCTCTTCTCTCAAATGCAGTGGTTTAGGTCTCTGAAGTAGCTGGCTACTGAAGAGACTCTGAATTTACAAGGACAAACTTCGGGAGAGTATCTGAAGGTGCTCATTGAGTTAGGTAAGCATGCGCCAGTTCCTCCAGCATGGT
>LR749820.1:1357718-1439969 GCA_902729485.2 Mus minutoides | reverse complement strand
TTTTTAAATCTATTCTTCTCTCATTCAATGCAGTCCAACCACAGTTCAAAACCAGAGCTCTTCTCTCAAATGCAGTGGTTTAGGTCTCTGAAGTAGCTGGCTACTGAAGAGACTCTGAATTTACAAGGACAAACTTCGGGAGAGTATCTGAAGGTGCTCATTGAGTTAGGTAAGCATGCGCCAGTTCCTCCAGCATGGTGGTTCGAAAATAAGAAAGCTCAAGCCCATGAGGACACATACACCTGAGATAGACAACCTCTGGTTTAGGAATAATTGGAGCTTGTTGTTGAAGAGTCAAGCATCCAATGTGTCTCCAGATGTGAACCTGGAGGAACAGGATGTGCAGAACAAACACAGAGCCAGGCTTCTTCTGCGGCGCTCTTGTGCACAGACACAGCAGTTGTCATTTTTGTTTACAAACTTGATTTATCACATTCCGGGAGCAGAACTTGAAATGTGTTTTTATTTTACCTAGCAGAATGTCTTGCCTGTGGGCACACAGGATGTTGGATTAAAACTTTTAACACTCTGGGGCAAAATCTGCTGGTTTTAATAAGAGGCACAGGCTCATTTGGATCTTTTCGTCATTACACAGATGAGCCAAGCTCCTGTTTATCATGTTGATTGCTTTGTTCTGGGTGCATGGCATTGGGAAGGAGACAGGTATCGGGGCACATGTGGCCTGCAATGAACAGTAAATCTGAGGATCTGTCAACAGATGTGCTTGCCCTTCCAGGTAATTGTCTAACTATCTCTCCTCTCATCTGTAGCCAGCATGGTTTGCAAATGGAGATTGTTGACAAATTGTCACATTATGTGAATAGTTTAGAAGGGAAATAAAGTAGTGTGTCTTGCAGATAGTATCAGTGAGGTCATCAGCCTTAAGAATATAATGCTCATGGTGGAGTCCGTCTGCATGGCAAGCCCTCTGCTGAAACCTTCCTGTCCTTGTATGTATTTATCGGTACCCACCACACCTCTGCTACAGACTATTTTTATTCAGTTCTGTAGTTCTGGAACAGTAAATCTTGACAAATGGCGTGACTTGCTTATGGTGAGAGAGGGCTTATCCCAGGAATCTGACTCCCGAACTCAAATCACCAAACAACACACTCTACATTTTGTAATTTATAGTAGACTCCAATACCTGATCTTTTCCCTTCTGGCAACAGGCTGGGATGGAGCTGTTTAGAGAGCAGCTTCTGCTTGAGACTTGATGATACAGGCACAGGAGAGCATGAGCTTGCTCCAGTCCTGAGGGGAAGTGCCAGTTACCATGGCACAGGAATGGAAGAATTCTTCTCTTTTGTAAAGCAGGCTCTTAAGTATGTTTGCCCATATTTATTTGCATGTGTGTGTCCAGACACATGTGTCAAGGCCAAAGGTTGATACCTGGTGTCTTTCTGACTCTCTTAATCACTCTCTACCTTATTTTCTGAAACGGGGTCTCCCATTGAGCCCGGAGCTCAGTATTTCCGCTGGACTTGCTGGCCAGGGAACGTTAGAGTTCTCCTGACTCCATTCCTCCGGGACTGAGGTTCCAGATGCACAGCATCATGCCCAACTTTTCTGTCAGTACTGAGGATCTATGTTCCGTTCTCACAGTGGCACACCCAGCATTTTATAGTCTGAGCTTACTCCCAAGCCCAAGAGCCTTTCTCTCTGTAAAGGAAGATCTTGCCAGATGCAGATGTGATTAGTGGGTGCCCTTCACCTCCTAGATGGACGTTACCCACGCATCATCCTGGTGATGTGTTTATCTTATGGTAAGCACTGAGAACTGCAGTAGATTGATGGTCTCCGATCTTGCCTTTGCCGTGCCATCTAAATAGCTGGCTATGGGGACTTGAACAGCTGATGCCACTTCTCTGAGCTCTGATTTCCTCATCTTCAAGTGAGCGTAATTACTACACTTGGTAGCTTTTTCGTCAGGACAATGAGATGATATTTGCAAAGATGTGTTGACAATGATCTGAGGTATCGACGACGAGCAAAAGTGTCATTTTCCCGAGCCCCATCCTGTCAGCCACATGTCAGTGGCAGAGATACTGTGTGTGTGTTGCATAAATAGTCTTTTACCACAATAGTGGCTTGAATATAAAATGATGGAGATAATTGTGCTTCTCTTCATTCAGAGTGAAAGATCCTTTTCTCTGCTTGTAATTTAAGCTCTGGCATGGTTTACTCGGTATTTTCAACATTTTGACTTTTAAGCAAAACAAGTTTGTTCTAGTTGAAAATGTTTCTCATATATCTAGTGGGAACTGGGGGCTGTCATCTGGTTTTGAGGCAAAGATAGTTTCGGGGTTTCTCATTCTCATGCATTTACATTAAACGAGAACAAAAGTAGCCACACTGATGCATCCATCCATCTACTCATCCCACTATCCATAATTCCAGTGATTATACTTCCATCCATCTACCCATTCATTTACCTAGTCCCCCATTATTCCATATAACTGTCCATTCACCTAGGCAACCATTCTCCATCCATCCATCCATCCATCCATCCATCCATCCATCCATCCAGGGATTTTACTTCCATCCATCTACCCATTCATTTACCTAGTCCTCCATTATTCCATATAACTGTCCATTCACCTAGGCAACCATTCTCCATCCATCCATCCATCCATCCATCCANTTCCATATAACTATCCATTCACCTAGGCAACCATTCTCCATCCATCCATCCATCCATCCATCCATCCATCCATCCATCCAGGGATTATACTTCCATCCATCTACCCATTCATTTACCTAGTCCTCCATTATTCCATATAACTATCCATTCACCTAGGCAACCATTCTCCATCCATCCATCCATCTATCCATCCATCCATCCACCCACCTACCCATTCATCTACCCATCCCTCCCTCTCTCCATCTATCTACACATCCACTCATACACTCACCCATCTACCTACCCATCCATCCACCCACCCACTTACCCATCCATCCAACATCCATCCATCCATCCATCCATCCATCCATCCATCCATCCTCTCAACTTCCACTCATCCATCCTTTGTTTATTTTACTTATCTATTGATCTTTCCAATTTCATCACTTCTTCTATTAATTAATCCTCCATCAATGAACTAATGGTAATAGGAAATGACAAATATATGGCATTGAATATATTGGCTATGTGAGAAGTCTCCAAAATGAGGGTGGATTGGATTTAAAGAAGATCAGATGGA
Source organism: Mus minutoides (assembly GCA_902729485.2). Taxonomy (NCBI): domain Eukaryota; kingdom Metazoa; phylum Chordata; class Mammalia; order Rodentia; family Muridae; genus Mus; species Mus minutoides. Next base: position 1,436,766 of record LR749820.1, on the reverse strand, counting down.
TTGAAGGAAAACAGAGTAGCCGTTTAGGTTGCTACCTTGCAGCAGGCAAGCTGTTGACAATTCAGGACATGGAGGTTAATAAAACAGCAGCTGATATCCTGAATTTCCTTGATAACTTATGAAATATTTCAGCCCTGGGTTTTAAATGATTCTTATGATGATGCTGCAAATTAAAGAGCAGGGTAGGACCGCTATGGAATTTAAAGAGATGGAGAATTGTAGTATCTCAGGCACTAGTTCATGTAGAGTAAGTATAAGGCAAGAAAATATGAATCTTCAGGGAGGAGCTCCATCCAATGATGTCATGATTTCCTTCTAATCTGTATGCCATGCACACTGCATGTATTTAACAAGAGGTAAAAATATAGAAAGGTGCTGTTTCCTTGTCTTGCTAGAGGACTCAACTTTGTGGCTACTTCTAAATAATGTTACTTGGAGGGATTAAAATGGAAATAGAACCAGCTCTCCATCCTATAGAGTGGACGCATCTTTAAAAATGAAACATCGAACAATCGGCATGAAAATGACAGCCTGGGATGCACACAAAAGAAGCAAATTCTAATTTCAAATTGTGCAGTCAGGCAACAGAGCTAAGCCGAAATGAAAGGCTTTGTAGCACCCTCATGCCATAGTCTAATTTTGCACATAAAACATCATCCCACTTGAAGAACAGATTTAAAAGTCCTTAACCTTTGCAGCTCTGTATCAGAAAACATTCAGCAAAGTTCTGAGGGGATGACTGAGATCTGGCTATCAGGTCAGTGAGAACCTGCTTGCTTTTCTCCTGTGCACACTGTTTCTAAACAGCACATTGGCTTCCATGAGAGTCAGGAACTTGGCAAAGCTGGTGCCTTGATTCATCCAAGGTAAGAGTTCCTTGACTTTCCTGTATATTGGTCATTTCTGACAAGAAAACCACAAAGATGGACTCACTATACAGCTGTAGGAGAGTATGGACTTTGCCATCTGACTGCTCTGAGTTCAAATCCCGGTGCTAGCTTTTACTTGATAGTAATGTTCATATGGACATCATGACTATTCTCCAGCAAGTCTCCACTTTGGTATCTTTTGCATGAAAACAATAGCAGCCTTGCGTAAATTATCTATGCTGTAAAACTAGTAACCACAAACTTAGCAGCTTTAAAACAATCTTTGTGTATTTTGTCACAGCATCAGTAGGTCAGAAATGTGGACACAGTCTGCTTGCCTGTGTCTACTCTTATGGTTTCCAACAGGCTGACACATTTATTTAAGTTCTAGCTGGACCAGCTTATTTCTGTCCCTTGGTGTTTCCATCCCCACCCCTCTGCTCACATGATTGCTGGCAGAATTGCAAGACAGACCTCCATGGCTTGTTACTGAGGATCTGCTTTAATCCTTCATCTCCCGAGGCCTCCAGATATGCTGGCCACGTGGCTCCCTGTGCGTCTTCTCTCAACACAGCAGCAGACATCTTCAAAGCCATCAGCAGAGGCTCTCTGACCTCAGACCCTCTTTTAAAAGAATCATTCACTAATCTTCCTTTCCACTAACATAAAATCAACTGATTAAATGTTTTAATTACATTTGCAAAGTCCCCTGATCTTTGCTAGATTCTGCAGCTTATAATCAAATAACCAGTTTGATCAAATCCATGGATTGGCATGGGGCAGGGAGTCATTAAATGGACTGTGAAAATCTGTCTACTAAAAGGCTGCACTTCTCTTTACGACCAGGTGAAGTCACAGATGCATTATACAGCATTTAGACAGGCTGCATTTCACCAAAACTTACGATCTCAGTGTTTTTATGCTAATTAGGTTCAGACCATCAGCATCTTTTGGCCACACTGTATATTTTGGCAGAATACAGAAATAGAGACTCAGTTTCCTAATAAAGAAACCTTGCCTTTTTTCTGTCTTGTTGGAGATCTGAAAAACCATCTACTTGAAAACTTTCCCCACCCAATATGCCCTTCTTTAGGGTGGAGAAATGGTTGAGCCATTAAGAGCAGTTGTTGACCTTGCGAAGGACATAGGTTTGGTTTCCAGCACCAACATGATGGCTCACAACCATTGCTAATCCAGTTCCTTCTGGATTCAATGCCTTCTCTGACCTCTGTGGGCATGGCACACATGTAGTACACTTGCATGTATACAGACAAAATTAGAAGATTTTCCTCAGCTTTATATATGTTGAAAGAGAGACAATCTTTTGAGCAACACGTGTCAAGCAGAAACCTTGGTATGGGTATAATTTCAGTGCTTTTAAGGCTCAATCAATGAGATGTTATTATGAACAAATACATCAGATTGAGAACTTGGATCCCTGCATCTCTCACATGCCTATCAACTAAGGCTGTCATCAATGATGTAGGCAAAATGTCAGGAGGTAGAATGAATCACTGTGAATTACCAAGTGGGTCTGACACATACTGAAGGTTGCTAACCCCAGGATTTCAACACTTAAGTACCAACAGATTTTAACCAGTTAATGGTAATGTAAATGTTTCAACTAAAAACAAACAAACAAATAGAAGAAAACCAACAATAATAAAAATAAATACATCCCCCTCCCCGCAAAAAAAGAACAATAGATACATTGTTCAGGCAGGAGATGACTTTGTGGGCAAATCCCTGGCGGCAGCAATGTGATGATCTAAGTTTCAGTTCAGCAGAACCCACATAAAGGCAGGCCTGAGTGAGATGGGAGGCTGAGACCAGAGATTTTGGGAAGTCAGTGTGTCATCAACCTGGAGTACTCAAAGGTGAATAAGAGACTGTGTCAGGGGTGAAGGTGAGGACCGGACCTGAGGTTGTCTCAGATCTACACAGACTCCATGGCTGAGTCTGTGCTTGCGTTTGTGTACATTCACACCTAAGAGACTAAAAACAGACACACTGTCGTGGTCATCTGAAGAGACAAAATGACCCCAATCCAAAGCCTGTTTATAATTTTCCACTCAGATGATATCATGTATGCACAAAGTGAGTCTGGATACATTAAAGCGAAGTAAGCCAGACACAGAAGGATACATGTAGTGCAGTGCCACTTATATGTGGGCTTTAAATGTTGATTTTAGAATCGGAGAGCAGACAGGAGGTTGCAAGAAGTCATAGACCAGGCTGACATAATTAGAAGCTACTGATCTAGAGGTATAAGGTTTGCTCATGTGAGCTGTGCATTCTAGAAAGCCAATGGACCAGAACTGCACTATATACTTAAACTTTGTTAAAGAGCTTAGCTATAGTGGTAGAGATTTAATTAGTGTGGTGTTGGTGACTACATTGCAACATCTATAAATCTCAAGGCATTGTATTGTGCACCCTCAATGCATGTTTTCTTCTTTGAGAATTCCTTAATACATATTTAAAAAGATGGGATGGTTTATGGTTTATAGAACATATGACTCTGGGTTTCTGAAGCAGGTTGGAAACTAGCTTGAGAGATTAAGCAAGGCCACTGGCCTGGGATTATTTGTAGTTCATGGTGTTGGAGTCAAAGTGTTGTCAAGAGACAGAGACTACTATGGTTTTCCTTTCTAGCTACTGCTAAAGGTGAGAAGACAGAAGTTCTTATCAGTGTGGACAGATATAGGTAGTAGAAACCCTATGAAGCAAGGCTCAATAGCCACCATGAGATCTCAAAATAAAAAGCTGAATCCTCATTGCACACATGTCACATGCTGTGGTTGCCATCAAGAGAGCAACCGGCTGCTCATCCACCTCTGTGTGATGTGGCTTCTCCCATCTTCTTTCTGTTGATCTAGACATAGTATTATTCTTCCCTTTTCGGGGTCACTGTGGGATTCCGGAGAGCATTTGCTGTTTAATACACATCTCTGGCAGCTAGAAAGAGAAAACAGAAAACAAACAAACACACAAACAAACAGACCCTCTTAGCTGGGGCCTGCCTCATCTGTCTATTCACCATTCGAAAACCGTCCTGTAACTTTGGCTCAGATCTTATTTTGTGGTCACAAATCCTTGGAGTAAGTGTGTGCTAGAAGGGAAGATGGAAGTTGCAGCCTTGTTAAGCATGATGCTGACCCTAGTAACTTGGAATTTGGTGAGGAAGTTCATGTTAGATATCAAACACATTGTCCTGAGAATGGAGTGTTTCTAGAAATACTGATCCTTTAAAGATAAAGAGATTTTTCAAGTAAACTTTTAGAGGAATTTTAGTTTATGATGAAGGTTGGTCATGTGTCAGTTCTCACATGCCCCAGGTCACTTCCAGTGCCCCCATTACAGGTCACCCTTCAGGCTCCTGGTACTTTTGCTGAAGCTAAGAACCTGATGGGTGCCTCATCATGAGCTGCAGTCTAGACTCCAATTGGATTCTGATCTGTTTTCCATCAGTGCATTTCTTTCTGTCCCGTATATCCTGGCTAGTTTATGTCAACTTCACACAAGGCAGAGATATTTGGGAAGTGTGAACCCCAGTTGAGAAAATATTCCCACACCAAACCAGCCTGTAAGAAAACCTGGGGTATGGTTTCTTGAATGATATTGTTGTGGGGAGGGCCCAGCTCACTTGAATGTGGACACCCTGGGCTGGCTGTCCTGGATGCTGGATGAGAGCAGGTTGAAGAGCAAGCCAGTAGGCAGTACCTCTCCACGGCCTCAACATCAGTTCCTGCTGCCAGGTTCCTGCCCTGTGTGGGGAATTGCAGGCTGGTCTCTAGTTGAGCTGAGGTCTGAACCTCGATGGTCATAATTCACCAACATGACACGGTAGGTGTTCCCTCATGCTCCTGGAACTCCTGCCCCTGCCTAAGTTACCACCTCCCACAGTACCCACAAGAAAAGCGTGGTCAGTAGTCACATCGACCATGGTCCAAGCTTCTGACGTTCAGGCTAAATTCCTCCCCAGTTACCTAGCAACAATGAAGACCATAAAAAGGGCTGTTCAGCCCCCACATCTCTCTCTTATTCTTATGCTCCCACCTCTTACCCTTCTTTCTCTCACTCCTTCTCTCCCCTCTCTTTGTCTTCTCTCCTCTCTCCTTTATCTTAGTCCTCTCCTCTCCACTCTCCTCTTTCTCACTCTCTTTCTCTCTAGCCTTTCCTCCCCCTCCCTTTCCCCCTGCATTTCTATAATAAATCTCTTAAACTGCTCCATCAAGATTCGCTGCGCACTCTGGTCAGTGTTGGGAACCTCTTCCCTCATCCCTCTCTCCTATATCCCCGGGGGGCTACAGGGTGTCGCCTCGGGGTCCCCAGTTGGGGCCGAGTGGAAAGTGTCCGGCAGTCCTCCCGCATCTGCCTGCCCAGAGCACAGGAACTCTGGTCGGACATGGCCTATTTCTCCCCCTTCTTCCCCATAGCCTCCCCGGCCCTCCTTTATTTTGTTCTCTACAGCCCTACTTTAGTTCCTTCCCTGATTTACTGTTGTGATGGACTGTGATGTGGAAGTATAAGCAGTATGAAGCCCTTCCNAGTGTCCGGCAGTCCTCCCGCATCTGCCTGCCCAGAGCACAGGAACTCTGGTCGGACATGGCCTATTTCTCCCCCTTCTTCCCCATAGCCTCCCCGGCCCTCCTTTATTTTGTTCTCTACAGCCCTACTTTAGTTCCTTCCCTGATTTACTGTTGTGATGGACTGTGATGTGGAAGTATAAGCAGTATGAAGCCCTTCCTCTCCAAGTTGCTTCTGGCCATGGTGTTTTGTTTGTTTGTTTGTTTGTTTTTTTCATAGCCCTTGTGACCCATGATAGAGATAACACATCTTCCATATCCACACTGAGATGTTTTCTCAGATTTTGTTTGTGTGTTGAGCTTTTGAAAGGTTGACAGATTTACCCCTCAGGTATGGTCCAATTGAGATTTTTTTGGCAGGGTCTCATGGTTAAATACCTTGAGTATGAATGTCACAAGAGTGCAAGATCATTCTTCTTGGAGAGATTCCATGACATTTATAAGGCTAGATGCCAAGAATTTTCACATTTCTAAAAGTGACTTTACCTACCTTATGCATATGGTATTATTTAGAAATGGGTCACTCTGTTCATCCCATACTCCAAAGTGACTGTGTGGCAAGGGTGAAGATTAGGATCTATTTCATACATGAGAAAGAATTACATGTACCTTATTGGCTAGTTTTCATTGTTAACTTGGCACACTCTAGAATCACCTGGGAAGGAAGTCTTAATGGAGGAATTACTTTGATCAGGCTGTTCTATGAGTGTGCCGATGGGGACTTAATTTATGTAGGAAGACACAGCTCACTGTGGGCAGCATCATTCCCTAAGCAAAGGAGCCATGAACAGTGTAAAAGCTAAGATATTGAGCTGAGCATAAACAAGCTGGGAGGAGAGACTCCCCACATGAACTCCCTCTCTGTTCTCAAACTATGGACACAATGCTTTGAGTTGTTATCTTGACTTCCCAATAATGATTCACTATAAGGTGGAATTTTAGCCCAAATAACCATTTTTAATCCCTGTGTCTTTCCAGGGCAGGGCATGTGTCACAGTCACAGAAATGAAGTTAGACTGTATAGCATCAAGAATTCCCAGCAAAATAATATCCCTTCTCTCCACTTGATTTATGCAACTTTTTGTATCAGTTGGGAACTAAGTATTTTGTATTATGTATTTGTTTATAATTAGTGCTAAATTATTGTAGTTTTGACATTATTTCAGCCTTGGATACGGGAGACTCTCTCAAATGGCTCTGCTGACTCTCGACTAGCTTTTATGTTTTTCCTTATTTATTTTTAATTTATACAGGTACACTTGGATATTTTGGCTCATGTTGAACTTTTCTTGGCCTTAGAGTCAGCCATTTTTTCATGGAGTTTTAATTCCTTTTATTGGACATCAGGTGCACGTTGAGTTTTATAAATATCAGCTGATTACTGACTGAGGTGATGGAGATAAATTTATGGGCAGGATTATCAGCAGGGACTTACAGAATCATAACACAAAATGGGCTGTGGTGGTGATCAATGGGCCTATGTGTCGCCTCATCATCTTACTGGTATAAGTAGGAGATATATTGAGTCGTAAAATGCCACATATAATGAATGAGAGAGTGGCACCTAAGGGATATATTGTGTTCCAGTGACACAGGACTTGCGCGTGACATGAGGGATTTTGAGGAGATTGGCTTAATTTTATCTATATGTACAGGAGTTTTGTGTGGATATGAGCTTGTGCACCATGTACATGCAGTACTCTCAGAGGTCCTAAGAGGGCATTGGATTCCCAGGAACTGAAGTGACAAATGGCTGTATGCCACCATGGGAATTCAGGGCTCTCAACTGCGGAGCCACCTCTCCAGCCCCCTAAGTTGAGCTTTTTAAAGGCACATTTTCCGGATTGTGCCTTTAAAACGCATGGCAACCCAGTGCCCTCTCAGGAGACTCTGCTTCTGAGAAAGACTTGCTTCCAAGCACCAAATACAAAGTCTCTGGTTTCCCCAACAAGACAACAAAATGACCAAGTTCCTCCTGACTCCAGACACTGATCTGGGTCTTGGGCATCAGTTGATGAGCACAGAAGTTCCCAGAAATTATGTAGCTTGTATATCCCTGCAGGCAAGAGAATGACCAAGAAAAAAAAAAAAAAGAAAGAAGCCATTTCATAGGCTATTAAGTACTACACATAAAGTGAGGTTTTCCAGGACACAATTGATGAAAAATAGTCACATCGGGTGGTTGGCTGAGAGCCATGCTTCCAGTAGTACCTGGTTGGGGGGGTGGGGTGGTGGAAGCCATGTAGAGCTAGTACAGGCACAGGGCAGGCAGTGTCTAGGCTGGAGTGGTCCTGACATGTTCTAGGAAATATAATAAACACCAGTGGGGCTGAACTGTGGAGACTTGGGTGTATGGAAGAAGGTAAGCGGGGGGCAACGGTTTAATAAGAAAAGGTTTTATCGGACTTGCAATGGTGGGTATTTATTATTTATCTCACTGAGCAGCACAAAGCCACTGGGACAGTTTGTCAGGGGAGTTACACAGTCTGATGAGAGCTGTAAAATCCACCCTTTTTCACATTTTGTGGTAACTATATGCTTCCTAGTTCTTCATCAAAGTTAGGAAACTATTGATTGCAATTTTTGCTCTTATTTTTACTACGTCAGATTCTGAAAGGAAAAGGGGGAAAGGAAAATAAGTAGCATGATTCTCAAGTGCCAGCGACTGATTGTCAGACATATCCCAATCCTGAGGTGCTCCATATGCAAATAAATGCAAAGCTCCGGAAGCATTAGGGAGGGCAGCAGTGGTTGACAGGTCTGTGGGCACAGAAGCAAGGGGAATGCTTGCCCCCTACAGGTGAGAGGTGTCCTAGGAAGATACAGGCTCAGTGCTCATCAAGATCATTGGATGCATTCTTGGAAGCATTGGAGATAGACAGGACTTATTCACCGATGAGCTACAAGGCTGACGAGGGGACAATAGGACCTCTGGTTTGGGGTTGAACAACAGGAAACTGGTAGTAATAGGATGAACATAGCATTTTGAAAAGCTTCAGACTCAATCTTTGATTCATGAGTTTCTTTTGTAAATCAGTCTCCCTTTGGGTCTATAAGTTGGGGACTCAAGTAGATTTCCAAATGGGTTCATCAAGGACATAGTTGAACAAAGACTTCTTAACATAGCAGGTATGCATGAGAGATGGTGATATTGATTTGGGAGTCAGTCTTGGGACAGAGTGAGCTAAAAACCACAGTGAAAAAGACTCAAACTTAGTCCTGGACAAAGGGGAGGACAGCAAGGCAGCTGGCAGAAGGAAGAGGAGAGTTGGCTTTACAGAGAGGGAGAGCTGTGGCAAGCTTGAAGAAGCCGAGTTTGCTGAAAGAGGACCGCGGCAGAGATTTACAATGTGGAGACTGTCCACAGCACTCTAGACTTGTGGCAGGGCTCATAAACTAAAGGTTATTATCTTAGATGAGCTGTTAACTCTCTCAATAATTGGTAGTGCTGAATTATGACATCAGCCATGTTGATTTTCCTTCAGTTTCTCTTACTTTCATGACTCAGGTACTTAAATTCAGAACTATGTGAGATTTTCCTCACCACCACACTGGAGTTGATAGTTTACATACTCTCATAAAGGGGACACCATCAACATAGCTGGCCACCTTTAACATGGTTGGTCACCATCAACATGACTGGCCACCTTTAACATGGTCACCATCAACATAGCTGGCCACCTTTAACATGGTTGGTCACCATCAACATGGCGGGCCACCTTTAACATGGTCACCATCAGCATGGCTGGCCACTGTTGCTGTTCACGTTCCCCTCTGTGTGGGACAGTCTTTACTATATCTTTATGCTGTACAGTTATAGTGACCCTTTTTGCACTGCATTCATTGAAGAAAGAAAGTACTGTTCTTGATGAACATTCACTTTGTAAGGAGTCTACACTTTCTCCTCAAAGGACCCTTCTGCACAGAAGACTTTCTCTCCTTCTGTATGCCTGGTTATTCTGACTTCATTCAGTTACTCAGTCAATAACCTATGTCACTTTGGACTCATGGGTATTCTTTTTTTTTTTTTCGAGACAGGGTTTCTCTGTATAGACCTGGCTGTCCTGGAACTTACTCTGTAGACCAGGCTGGCTTCGAACTCAGAGATCCGCTTGCCTCTGCCTCCTGAGTGCTGGGATTAAAGGCGTGCGCCACCACGCCCGGTGGGTATTCACTTTTATGTTTGGGATTAGAACAGAGATAGTTCAGGTTGCTGCTCTGTTTCTTTCTCTTACTCATAGACATAAAGCTATCTCAGTTTGTTTTCTTAAACATTATGTATTTTTATCTCTCTCTCTCTCTCTCTCTCTCTCTCTCTCTCTCTGTGTGTGTGTGTGTGTGTGCGTGTGTGTGTGTGTGTGTGTGTGTATGAACACATATGTGCAGCACCTGCACAGACATTGGCTATCTTGGAGCTGGAGTTACAGGAAGCTGTAAGGTACCTGATATGGATACCGGGGATGAGCTCTGGTCCTCTGAGAAAGCATCAAGTACTCTTAACCTCAGCCTTCTTCTAGCTCCTCCCCGAGTTCCCTAAATCATTTCATATTATTTTCTTAGCTATATGAATAGGTAACATTAATTTACTCACTATTTATGGCCAATTTGTTGCCCATTTTACACAAAGTTCTGTGGACATTCTTACAAATAAAACATCAGAGATCCAAAGAAAAGACTAAGACCAAACTTTTCTCATTCATATTGACATGCAAATCACCTAAAGAGCCAATGGGGCTCCCCCAGCTTAGATGATGTCATGATATCCATGCTAAAGAAGGTCTCCTAAATACGCAGTGTGATCCCAGACTCACATAGTTCAAGATGATTTTCTCTGTGGCAGCTGAATGTGCATGGCCTCAGTCTCAGAGCACAGGAACCAGAGGCCACCGCTGCATCGGAGCATTCATGCATTTGCTCTAATGCCTCTTTAAGGGACCGCAGTATGTTTGCTGATGTCTCGGGTAATGATATTGTCTAAATGAATAGCACAGCGTGTTGTGCTGATTTAAACTCCTCTGTGACATCCTATCACATCTGTCACCATTGGCTTTCTGTTGTGATACCCAGGATTATAGCAACCAAAGGAGGATCACTTGGTGGCCACCTGAGATGCTGTGTGAGTGAGCCTGAAAGTGGTTAAGCGGCTGTGCCCTATGCTAAATCTCAGCCAGAACACCAAGATTTGTTTATAGGCTATCTATCGCATGCTGTGCGTACTTCCACAATGAAGCAATCTCTTCTAGCCTAGCCGCCAGCCAGCTGGTGGGGTAAGACTAAAAGAAGAGTCAGTGGCAGGTAGAAGACTCATGGCCCTTTCTGTGTGGGGCTCGTGGTTTCCTGGAACGACTTTTATAATTCAGAACTGAGATTTATGGGGCTGGGGTCTGGCTCCATGGGTAAAGTGTTTACCATTTGATTGTCAAGATCTGAGTTCAAATCTCCAGGACCCATATAAACTCTGGATACAGAAATATGAATAAACAATCCTTGTATCAGTTGGGGATAGACAGACATGTCCCTGATGCTCATTGATGAGCAAGGGTAGATGAACCAGCGAGTTCCACATTCAATGGGAAACTCTTTCTCCAGATATAAGATGGAAAGCAACTGACCTTTGACCGACACACAGGAACCTGCCACACCCACAGACCAAATAATACTGGCATATATGTATGTACATACGTGTCCACAATCATGAGTGGTGCACGTGCATAGAGCACACACACAATGGAGGTTTATTCCTTTAATATCACAAAATTCCAAATTTATTCATTATATGCACTTAAGTGAGATTTATTATTTGTGGGCAAAACACATGCATACTTGACATTTATTAGGTTGACATACTTACAAAAGTAACTCCATAGTAAGTTCAGGGATGCTAGAATTATGTGACTGTTTACCTGTTTTCTATGTGTAGATAGATGTTTAGATTACATCTAACATAGGATCTGGCTATGGAGATCTTTTTACATATGAGTACAGGTTAATGCAAACATAGATGCTATGAGTATGTGTGTGTGTGTGTGTGTGTGTGTGTGTGCTTTTTAGTTAATTCAGTTATTATCATATCTTAGAGTAAGCACTATATGGAACAGGTTTTAAGAGAGATTAGAAGACAAAGAATCATTTGAATTAGTTCTAAAGAGAATTTGTCTTATTTTTACAGACTATATCACAGGAATACTTGAAGCCACATATACAAAAGTTAAATATTAGCATATGCTTGCAAATTCGTAGACTTGGACAGCATGGCTTTTAAATCCTCTTTACCCTTTCATGGTAATTTTCCAGTGTTTTGATTTTGACAAAATGCCAAATACCCTCTCATAACATCAAACAATTTATTAGTATTATTTTTTTGTAAACTTGTCTTAAATGGTGAAATTACTTAACAGAAATCATCTCACTCACTCTACAGCATGAGGTCAGGTCCTGCTGTAAACCTCAGTGTCCCCATCCCCCGACTGTTGGTGAAGAGCCTTGTTGCCATGGCCAGTATGTGTGGTGATTGAATGAGACATGTCCTCACAGACCCAGGTAACCTCTCAGCTTCCTGCTTTGCTGCCTTGCCTTGCTTTCCCAGCCATGAGGCTTTCCACCCCTCTGGACTGTGTGCTGAGACAAACCTTTCTTCCCAGGTTGTTGATGGCCAGAGTGTTCTACCACAGCAATGGAGCAGCGCTAATACCTCCTCACACCCTTGTGATCTCTGCCAGGACCCCCAATATTTGCTTTCATCCTTGTTTTGCGATACAGTTTTGTTTCCAGTGCTGGGCGTGGAACCTGGCCTCGAGCCGCCGTCTAGGCAAGTGCTCTACCACGGTGGCTCAGCCTCAGCCCATCCCACCACCCCCTGGAACTCACTTTGTAGACCAGGCCAGCCTCAGAAACAATAAAGCAAAATTATCTTTAATTTAGTAGTTTGAGGCTAGCCTCAGAAATCTGCCTGCCTCTGCCTCCAGAGTTCTGGGATTAAAGGCGTGCGCGCCACCACGCCCAGCTTTCAGCCCATCTTTTTCTTCTTCAACCTCTCTCTTGCTTTGTGTCCATATCCTCTCTTGGCTTTCTCTGGCTCCTAAGACTTGAAAGTAGGAGGCAGCCTATGGCTGTCTTTTGTCTAGACCTCCTACTCACAAACATCCATGAGCAGGTTTAACTTCTCCTGTTTCTTCTGAGTTGTCTGTTCTCCATCAGCATCTATTTCATTCTGACAGACCAGTTCTAGTCTCCTTTCTGGATGCACGTCCCTTTAGTAAGCCATTCGTTCTCAATTATATCCAAAATTCACATTTCTCTTTGGAGAGCAAGCCTTATTTTCCATCCATTCCAGAAAGGCCCAGCGATGGCTAATCGTGTGAATAACTTTCACAAGACTCTGACATGCTCAACTCATTAACCAAGTAGCATTCTATAAATTTCTGTGCTTTTAAACGAGATTAATGCTTAACCAGTAGATTTTTTCCTTTTAATTTCTTTTATCATTTTTTTGTCATCACATGAATTTCTTGGTTTTACTCTGACATTTTCATGCACAATTTCATGCATGTATATCATTTCTCATTTCATTTTTAACCTCCACCCACCCTGTCCCTTCCTCCTTTCATAGTCTCCTTCCTGAGCCAAAATAATTCCCTTTCTGCTTTTATGTCATATGTATATACACACACACACACACACACACACACACACACACACACATACACACACAGAGAGAGAGAGAGATAGAGAGAGAGAGAGATCCCATATATGACTGAAGAAATGCTATTGTGTTTTATAACATTGAATTATTGAATATATATGCAGTAAAGCAAAATTATCTTTAATTTAAAATAATGTTAATGAATTGAAACCAACCAGCTGAGGGTCATGACAGAACAGATCTTTCCTTCCTTCCCTGAGATATTCTAGATGACCTCTCTTTTGGATTTTCCATGTGGTGGATTATTATGCCCTCGCCCCTCTGTTCTCATATATACGCGGTGTTAGGAGGAACAGACTCCGGAAGTTCATGAGGATGGCTTGAGGTCATGAAGGCAGATCCATCATGGATGGATTTAAAACCTTACTGGAGGTACTACTGTAGGTCCCACTCTCTCTGTGACCAAGTGTGGACAGGGCAAGAATGCCATTTATGGACCAGGAAGCAGACAAGATGACAAATTTGCCCTACATAAGACAAATTTAAGTTCTCTTATTGGCTTTGCCTAGGATACACACATGTATACATTCTCTCTCTTCCTCTCCTTCCTCCCTGCTGTGTTGTGTGTGTGTGTGTGTGTGTGTGTGTGTGTGTGTGTGTGTGTGTGTAAGACGGAAGTTGACTGGGTGCCTTGGGTTTCTTCTCCAGTTGCCCCTCATCTTATGTCTTATGCTTTTAGACAGGGGACTTTCACTGAGTCTTGAGCTTGCCAATTTGGCAGAGTAACTGGCCAGCAAGTCCCAGTGATCATTCCCTTTATGCCTCCCTAGTTCTGGGATTACAAGTGTACACACCACTTGCACCTGACATTTAACACGGTTATTGGAGCACCAAAGACTTGATGCTTTTGTGGAAGGCAATTTCCCAGCTGAGCCATTCTTTGCTGAGAACCCTGCACCACCGGCCGACACTGCTAATCATGATCCCATGATTCCATTTTTTGTCATCTCTGCTTCTCTCCATTTCATCTCTCTGTGTCTCTTTAGCTATGTGAGTCTTACTTATAATTCTCTGAAGGACCATGGTTAGTATTGTCTGTGTAAGGCAACTATGTCCTGTGATCTAACACAACCACATGCTATGGTCTGCATAGTATTTCACTAAGCAGGGGCTGCTGGCTATGAGTTCTTAGATCACAGTCCCAAAGGAGGCACCCCTTTCCCTGTATTAATTACACTGATGACCTATGCTGCTCCTGGACCTGGCCAGAAAGGTTCCCATCCAGTTTATCACCCAGCTTATTCTAACTGTAATGTTTATTCTAAGTAGATATTTTTCTACTATTGACTTTGTAGTCACAGTTTCCTTCTTGAAGCATGATCTAATAATTTGACACTTTAGGTTTCATACATGTAAGGAGAACATTCTAGCCACGGACAGGCAGAGAATTATCTCTTGTCCTACACCCAAGAGCGTATTTTACAGTTCTCAGGGCACTAGGATTGGGTTGATCAATGAGAGGATCAGTTAGCATCTCTGGGGGGATAGAGCCATGGGCTGGAAGTGATTTCTTATAGCAATTACTTTTGCATTATATACTAATAAGGTTCCATGGAGTCAGCTGTGGAGTGGGAGGAACAGCTAGATTTGGTTAATATGTCTCAAGGAAAACGATTCTTTTCTGCTACAATTGTCAATAGTACTTGAAAGGCACGTTTATCCACCTTGGCAGTATTGAGCTCTGTCTGGGGAAAATTCTCAGTTATAGAGGAGAAAGGGAAGAAGAAAGGGAGGAAAGGAGAGAGAAGGAAAGTTTTGAAAGGGAGGGAGAAAGGGAAAGATGGAGGGAGGGCTTAAGGGAGGGAGGGAGGGAGAGAGAAATTCAGGGAAATTTTTTTTTAAGTTTACTGGTGGCCATGTATGCATGTGCATAGGTCAACACGTCACTGAACACAGTTTTTTTTGTTGTTTGTTTGTTTGTTTTCTTTCAAAATTCGATAGTGAAAACTAAAATGTATTCTCTAAAGTGGATACCATTCCTTTCCATTCCTGTGGAAAATAATTTTAGAATCACTTTTTTCCTTTTGTACTTTCCCCACACACTTGTGTGGAGGAGCCAAGCAACTACCCTGTAAACATAAAAGGAGATTGTGATTTAGAAAACTGCTCTGAGTCCATTTCCCTGCAGAGAACTGTGAGAATCCCTGACTAAATTCTGATTATTCATGAAAAGGCCTCTAAATAACTTGAGGTAAAACCCTTAGCAGTTTCCACAGGCAAGTGTGGATGCTCTCTCTTTTCCCTAAGTTGAACAGACTTTTTCATCTCCTACATAAATATATTTATTTTTTCCTCATTTGCCTCTTGTCAGACGTACACCGTATATTCCCTTTATATTTTAAATCCATACACTGTATATTCCCTTTATATTTTAAATCTATGGGTGTTCCTTTGGAGATTTTTTTCCTTAAGGACTAAAGGCAAAATCAAATCCACATTTTGGCTCAATATAAAGGAGGGCTGTAGTGGATCTGCTTCAGTTCGGCAGATCCCTGAACTGTTTAATGGTGAGAGGGAACACAAAGAAGACAAAAACGTAAGGTGAGAAGCCAAGATCTGAGATGCACACATTAAATGTGACAGCTCACCCTGTCCTGTCACGATGGACACTATGCTAGTTTGGTTATGGATTACAACATTCCCTTCTCACCTCTGGGAATTACAAAAGGTTCCCAAGGCTCATGAAAGTTAAAAGAAATGACAGGATCTGGACAGAGGCTTGGAGGCTTGCAAGACAAAGGAGTAAGCAATTATGGGGTTCCATCTTACATCCATCAGAACAGCTAAGATAAACTCAAGGGATGACACATTCTGGAGAGGATGTGGAACAAGGGGAACTCTGCCATTTCTGGTGGGATTGTAAACTTGTACAGCCACTTTGGAAACCAATTTAATGGTTTCTCAGAAAATTTCAAGTAGTTCTACTTCAAGACTTGGCAGTGCCATTCCTGGCTGTATTCCCAAAAGATGCTCCCCCAAACCACAAGGGTACTTGCTCAACTGTGTTTACAGCAACTTTATTCATAATATCCAGAGACTGGAAACTACCCAGATGTCCATTAACTGAATATGGGATAAAGAAAATGTGGTGCGTTTACACAATGGAATAATACTCAGCTATTAAAAACAATGGCAATCTTGTCTCCCGGGTCCCTCTGAGACAAGTCTGCGCAGATCAGCTCGAGGACTGCAGAGGGTGAACAGCGGACTGAAGAAGCGACACAGCTTCTGGGACAGGTAGAAGCACACAGCTTTTGGGACAGACCCCTCTCTCTGGTAGCAAAAATCAGGGCACCTTCCCCGCCAGAGGAGAGGTGGCCACCCAGGAGGGCTATGACCCCCAGTGTAGGCTGTGCAGGGAAGCGCGCAGACTGCTGAGGCAACCCATCTTCTGGTACAGGCCCTGTTTTGGGCCTTCATCTTCAACCAGGAGGCAAGTCTGAACGACAGACCTCTGTGTACCTTCCCTGTAAGAGAAGAGCTTACCTGCAGAGACTACTCTGACCACTGAGACTCCGAAGAGAGCTGGACTCCCAGAGCTGCTGACAGAGGCTAACAGAATCACAGGAGGACAAGCTCCAACCAGAGACAACTATATCAACTAACTCCAGAGATTACCAGATGGCAAAAGGCAAAAGTAAGAATCTTTTTTTTTTTTTTTTTTTTTTTTTTGGTTTTTCGAGACAGGGTTTCTCTGTGTAGTCCTGGCTGTCCTGGAACTCACTTTGTAGACCAGGCTGGCCTCGAACTCAGAAATCCGCCTACCTCTGCCTCCTGAGTGCTGGGATTAAAGGCGTGCGCCACCACGCCCGGCGAAAGGTAAGAATCTTAAGAACAGAAACCAGACCACTCACCATCTTCAGAACCCAGCACTCCCACCTCAGCCAGTCCTGGATACCCCAACACACCCGAAAACCAAGACTTGGATTTAAAATCAGATCGGATGATGCTCATAGAGGACTTTAAGAAGGGCATTAAAAACTCACTTAAAGAAACACAGGAGAACACTGCTGAACAGGTAGAAGTCCTTAAAGAATCACAGGAAAACACTGCTAAACAGGTAGAAATCCTTAAAGAGGAAACACAAAAATCCCTTAAAGAATGACAGGAAAAGACTGCTAAACATGTGATGGAACTGAAGAAAACTATCCAAGACCTAAAAGGGGACATAGAAACAATAAGGAAAACCCAAAGTGAGACAACTCTGGAGATAGAAACCCCAGGAAAGAAATCAGGAACCAACAGAATAAAAGAGATCTAAGAAAAAATCTCAGGTGCAGAAGGTTCCATAGAGAACACGGGTACAACAATCAAAGAAAATGCAAAAAGCTTCTAACTCAAAACATCCAGGAAATCCAAGACACAACGAGAAGACCAAACCTACGAATAATAGGGGTAGATGAGAATGAAGATTCTCAACTTAAAGGGCCAGCAAATATCTTCAACAAAATTATAGAAGAAAACTTCCCAAACCTAAAGAGAGAGAGAGAGAGATGCCCATGAACATACAAGAAGCCTACAGAACTCCAAATAGACTGGACCAGAAAAGAAATTCCTCCCGACACATAATAATCAGAACAACAAATGCACTAAATAAAGACAGAATATTAAAAGCAGTAAGGGAAAAAGGTCAAGTAACATATAAAGGCAGGCCTATTAGAATTACACCAGACTTCTCAGCAGAGACTGTGAAAGCCAGAAGATCCTGGACAGATGTTATACAGACCCTAAGAGAACAAAAATGCCAGCCCAGGCTGCTATACCCAGCAAAACTCTCAATTACCATAGATGGGGAAACCAAAGTATTCCATGGCAAAACCAAGTTCACACAATACCTCTCATTTGTCCCTTCTCCTCCTGGTATTGCCCTGAAAGTCTTTTTTCCCCTTGTCATTATATATATTTTAAATATAGATTCCTCATATGAGAGAAAATGTCTGACACTGTCTTTGTGAGCTTGGCTTAAACTGCTTAACAGCATGATGACCAATCAAATCCATTTTTTTTTCTGAAAAGGACTTTGTCTTTGTCTTCTCCGTGGCTGAACTCCATTGATCCATTCATCCACAGGTCATGACAGGCTAAGGTCATATTTTGATATCGTGTACAGTTTCACATGAGTGCAGGTGTCTCTAAGGGTGTGGGACTATTTCTTTGGTGGGAGGTGTAAACGCAGGAGTCATATGACATCGTCTGGTCTTCCTTTCCACTTCTTTTCGGGAGAGTGACCCTGAGGAGGGTAAATTTAACTGAGATTTGAATACAGCTAGGTCTATCATGGTCATTTCTCCTGGATTTCTTCTTGCTTTCTAACTGTTCCTGTAGCTGAAATTTATTACTGCTTTTAATCTGTGGTTGAAATTGTCTTCCGAATTTGGGATTAGTTAATGCTAATGTAACACATTGCAGAAGAAAACACCATTGCTCATGTACCTGGTGCTTTTGAAAATACAGATATTTTTACACTGCAAATTTACAGCAGTGAAGTAACTACTACTTTAATGTCTAGAGTTTTGCATTTTTCCTTCTCATTTTGATTAGGCCAAAAAGAAAGTTCAGATATTTCTCAGCTTCATTTTGTAACGGGAACTCTGGGTACTGTCTTCAGTATCCATTATCTAATAATGGATAATCATGGACCAATTTTTTCTACATCTCAGTTTTCTCTGATGCTCTTCTGAATTCTTCCCTCAAATAAAACACCGCGACATTTTTTTAAATGATCATTATTTATCATTCTTTTCTTCCTGTGTGGGGCTGTCATGTCCTGTCCCCTTCACAGTGGGGAATTTATCTCCTCTTTTTATTGTTATCCCAATGTTATTTTTTTCTTATTCTTTGTCCCTGAAATAAATCATTCTTCCCTGAAGCTCCCATGGAAGTGAGTTTGTATGTGTGTTCTCCACACTGACCTTCATAAAAAGTTGTCACTTCTTGAAATTAAATTTCTCTTTTCTGCTTTTTTACTCTCTGGTAATATTTCTTCACTTTGATTCTTCTGCTTCCCCAATGCATAACTTTCACATGTTCCTTACCCCATACTTCTGCTAAAACTGAAGCAGTTGGCCTAGTGTTTGAAGTCATAGCCCTGCCTCTTTTCCTGTGTCTTATCATGTGACTTACACACGGAGTTAATTGCCTAGAAATGCAAGCTCAGTTATTGGTGTTATTGGTTAGGCTATTTCTTCTTCCATGACTAACATACACTTTTTTAGTTGAGAACATCCCCTTTGCATATCTTCTTTGCATATCTCCTTTGCATATCTCCTTGGCATATCTCCTTTGCATATCTCCTTTGCTGTGGTTCCCAGACTTGCCATTGCCAACTCATTTGGGTGATTGGAATCATTTCTTCGGTCTACAGTTGCCCTCTCTATCTGGAATGAATAGTCCTCTGTCCCTAGGAAAGGCACACACAGTGGTAGGGTATAACTATAAGTAAGTGCATGTCCAGGGCTTGTAAAGGCTGCCTACAGAAGAACTAAGTTTATTTTTAATGACTTCCTGGGAAATTGTAAATGCATTTCCACTTTTCCCTGCTTGTGTGTTGATGAGAGGGCATGAAAGCTCTTCCTGATCCCTGGCTTACTCTTAGCAAATATATTTGTTCTTCATCAAATACTTGAGAATGTACATTGTTCAGGACATGGGGGCTTGGTGTACATAACTGTAAAACTCTGAGCTAATTCATCTGAGAGTCATAGTTTAGTGAGTGTCCTGGGTGCACTTTCTAACACTGTGATAGGCACGTGGAAAAAGCAACTTAAGGAAATGCTTATTTTGTCTGAATCTTGGAAGTATAGTACATCATGACAGAGAAGTCACAGCAGTAGGAGCCTCAAACATCCAGTCACATGGGGTCCACAGCCAGGAAGAACAGAGCAGTCAGCTCTCTCACTTAGCTCACATCCTCTTTCTTATTTAGCCCAGCATCCTAGCCTAGGGAATGGTGCTACCAACAGTGGGTGAGTTTTACCACCTTATACACAAGATCAGCAGCAGGAAAACCAAAGTCCCTTGGCGGGTAGAAATGCAAGCTCAGTTCCAGAGATAATAACAGACTTCAGAAGCCACAGGTGACTGAGTGCTAATGGGAAGTTCATAGCCTCACCTCAGGAGCTAATGTTTGACACTAATGTGGTTTTTAGTCAGAACACTCCTTACTCTGAGGGGTTTTCTGTGTGCGGTTGGGTATTGAGCAGCACAGGTGGCCTATAAATCTTACTTTTATTCTTGACCCTAAAGGGTGCTTACTAAAGTGTCCAGACATTGCCAGATTCTCTTTCCAACCAAGATGACCTCAGCCCTGGTAGAAATTCACTGGTTTGACAGTTAAGCATGTGTCTTGATAGGATAGCAGAGATAGAGGAGTAGAAAGCTGGAGACAGAGAACGGATACCATCGCTCCAAAGTAATTGCATCTTGGATATGGCCATGCATGCCTAGAAATGCAGCAGGCAGAAGACCGAAGCAGGATAAGTTTCAGGCCAGCCCACGGTTGGTTTCTGTTTCTGCTATATTCACATCCATCAAACAACTCGGCTCCCAGGCTGTCAAAAGCCCGACTGTGGGAAGACACTGAGCAACACCAGACAACACAGCATGTGACTCCAGAAAGCAGCATTGCTCAGGTGAGGAGAGTTGGGGTTGTTCTCAGTTCATATGCTCCCACTTTTCAGCACATGATCACATGCAAATCACCTAGGAGCACCTGGGAGCAACGGTTTCCCTCAGCACAAGATGGGGACCCTACTTGCAGTGACATTTATGAAGGTTAGTATCTTTAAACTGATGGATGTAGACTGATTGGACATAGACTTCTGGGAATTCCTGTGAGGGATTATCCAGACTAGGTCCATTGAAGTAAGAGGACCCTCCTTAGCTATGGATGGCACCATTCCAAGGGTTGATGTCCTAGAATGAATAAAAAGGAGACATGTAAGTTGCTTCTGTTGTGGTATATTAATACAGAAACAGGAAAGATAACTAATATGCCATCTTAGTTTTGATGTTATAGTACAGCTCTTAAATAGTTCCTAAAGATCTATGCTTCTAAAAGCCTTAAGAGCTGGCACCTCATTGGAAGTCTTTAGGTCACTGTAGGTATGAAGGTATATCTTGAGGTTATGTGTAACCTTGACCTAGCTTCCCTTCCTCCCCAAGAGCAGTGTTGGTCAACTGTATGCTTCAGCCTTAAAGTTCTTCCACAGGGCTCAAGCAATGAGAGCCAGTTCATTGCAGACTTTACATTAGTTTATTCTTCTTCTTCATTTAAGTAACAAAATGCCCACCAGAAATAGTTTAAAGAAGAAAGATTGGTTTGGCACATGGTGGCAGAAGGTTCAGTGTATCATTGTCTGGTTTCAAGTATTTGGCTGTGGTGCCAGGTCTGTAAAAAAAACTGAGAAAATGCTTCTGGATTTGGTGGGTATGAGGCAAGGGAGAGAGGGATCTGCACAGAATTCAGGACAAGGTATAACTTCCAATGATGCAACCTGTGACCTACCATCTACCTGGAGGCCCTATCCCCAACCCAACTCCATTTCCCAAGAACTCCACCATGTCATGAGTCCATCAAAGGAACGATCAATTCCTTAGATGAGAGACCTCATGAGATCTAACTGTCATGCCCAGAAAGTGTGCTTTAGTGATTCCCCTAGGCAGTTTCACCAAGAGATGGTGAAGGTGGTCATTGTGCAGTGATAAAGATGCTGGCTTTGAAGCCTGCATCTTACACCCTGAGTTCAAATCCTGAAACCTAAATGCTGGAAGGAAAGAACCCCAAAGTCATTATCTGACTGCCATGTGCATACAAGGGCACATATGTGCATGCATACACCACACATGCAGATAGAATAAATATCTATATGTTGTAACTTAGAAAAATGTTTAATAGAAAAAAAATCACCTCAGACCAGCAGTTCTCACCCTGTGGGTCTAATATCAGATACCCTGCATATCAGATATTTACATTATGAATCATAACACTAGCAAGCACACAGTTATGAAGTAGCAATGAAAATTTTGTGATTGGGGGGTCACCACAGCATGAGAAAATGTCTCAGGATTAGGAAGGTCAAGAACAACGCTGTACACAGACATGTTGGAACCTTTGAGTCCAAGGACACATTCGTTTTTTATAGTTAGTCTTCTCAGAAGCTCTTGACAGGAATTGAAAATTACCTAACACGATTGCTAAGACAAAATGATTAGCATACATTGCCATACATTTACCCTGAACTTCTTTTGTGCCTGGAAAAGCCAACACCATGAGTGTCAGACTATTTGATTGACACTGTCAAGCATCATGTGACCGAAACAGAAGAGCACAACCTGTAGTGTAGCTAGACGTGGCAGTATTTGGCAGCAGTTGGGAGGTAGAGGCAAGAGGAGTATATGTTTGAGGTCAGCCTGCTGGCTTCCAGGAAAGATGGGTCTCACCAAATGTGTGATGTGAAATGCTGCTGCCTTAGGGATGAGTGGTCCCCAGGAACGCCGAGGGCAGACTGGTGACCATGAAGTCATCCCATACAGGTGTCTTTGGAAACCTCTGGAATTGTTGTCTAAAGGTAGTTAAAAACCAAAGTGGGGGATGGGGATGTAGCTCAGATGGTAGAATTCTTGCCTAGTCTGCACAAAGCTTTGGCTTTGGAATCCAGAACTCCATAAGCTGGGTGTGGTTGTACTGGAAAGCAACGGCAGAATGAAAAAGTCATTCTTAGCTATGCAATGAGTTCAAGGCTAGCCTTGGCTACTCGAGACCTTGTCACACAAAAGCCAAGGCACAAGTAGATAAAACAATGGAGATTCGGTTGTGATTTCCTAGGGAATCTAAGGGAGCTACTGTCTCCTCGGTGCTAGACAGTACCTACATGCCAGTGTCTCAACCACATCCTTTCTATCCATATCTGGCCTGAACTACTATATTTCTATATCATGCAGGGAGACTCAGAGGGTAACATGAGTCTTAGTGTCTTCAGTAGGTACTGAGATCGATTCGTTCTCTTGGAGAGAAGATTCACCCCTGAGGTTATTGAAACCTGAGTCTATCTTTCTGAACCTCAGGTGGGAGGTCTCAGACAGAGAGAACAACTCAGAACTCATCTAGTGTACCTTAGAGAGGAGCTGAAGACAGGAAGTGCTGGGATCAGTGGAGATCCAGCACTCATCACCGGAAGTTGAGTATTATCTTTGTGCCACTGGATGGAATGTGTAGCCTCACCAGACAGAGCGCACTGTCAGTACCCTACTGGTTGAGAGCATCAGGGAATCCCACCAGGTGTGTGGACCATTGGTACTTTAAAGCAAAAACAACAGGCCCATGCAGTGGAAGATCTGGCTTCTTAAATGTTTGGTGTTAAGGATAATGAGGAGGCAGAAGAAATCTGAAATTCAGGAGGAGGGTCTGTGATCCACACTAGCTGTACCCCACCCCATTTCTTAGACCCTGGGAGTAATGCATGGATGAGGACCTGTCATACTGTGTCAAAAGAAATGTCACCTCAAAGCAGAAGGTTTAAGAGCTAAGGAAGAAACACATGGGACACAATATACATATCAAGGATGGCATTAAATCAAAGTTACTAAAGGAGTCTTGCAGAACAGGCCAGTCTGAACACTGTCAGTCTCTCTGGGTTCCCTGCCAGGCATAGAATGCCTATCAGTTGTGTTGGAGAATTCATCTGTTGATCTTAGAGCATCTGCCAAGATGTCTCTGGTACATGGCAGCTGGGAGAAATTTGCTTTTCAAATGCAGATGCTCACCTGATTGGCTGGGGGTTGGGGAGATAGGGTAAGAGATGAAGATGTGCTGAATGGTGACAGGAGAGGCGCAGCAGCTGGGGTGAATCTGATGAAGAAAATCAAGGGAACTTTAAGTGGCTCCTAAAGCCGTCACTGCAGGTTTCAGATAAGCCACTTGTCACAAGTCATTTCTTACTGGACCCCAATTGGCTATGACAGCTTTACACTGGATACAAAACTAAGTACCCAAACTGAATTTTCACCTTTATGTTCTTGAAACAAAGTGTTGGCTGGTTGAGTTCAGATAAAGGTAGGGATGCCCCTAATGGTAAATCTTGAGTCTTGAGTTCTTTTTTTCTCTTGCCAGCCTTACCCTAGAGTGCTTTTTTTTTTTTTTTGGTAAATGTGCCCTTTAAAACCACCTCTGTGGAGAAGCCTAAGCAAGTGGAACCAGGGGGCAGGTGTGGCAGATCTAGAACCAGCCCTCTTGTGACTATATGATTATTCCTCTATAGAATTGAACAGTGGCAACACAAGCCTTTAATTCCATTGAGGAAAAGGCAGATGGAATCAAGCAAACAAACAAAGCCACGCAGGAAGAGGATATCTCTACCCTTCCTCTTCCTGCTAAGTAAATACCACATTCAACTTTGTATGAAAATGAAAAGTATTTCTAAATCTTTAACAGACAACACTACCAAACTACATTATCTTTTATTTTTGAAACAATAGTTTTGTTATTTATTGTCTTCTTTTTTTTTTTCCTTTCAAACAAAATCTTAGGTCCAAAGAGAATGCTCAGTGCTTCAGAGTGTGTGTAGCTCTCTTACAGAGGATCAGAGTTAGGTTTCCAGAACCCCAATCAGGCAGCTCACAGCTGCCTATAACCTCAGCTTCAGAGGATCTGATGCCCTCTTCTGGCCTCTATGGAAACTGCACTCATGTGCGTGCACGCACGCGCACACACACACACACACACACACACACACACACACAGAGAGAGAGAGAGAGAGAGAGAGAGAGAGAGAGAGAGAGATCTGTATATATGTATGTAACTAAAAGAAAATAATTTGTAAAGAGCTGTATTGCTTTTATGGTTTAGAGTTATCTATCTAGCATATGTCTGTCTTTATAAGACGTCAACTTATCAACCAGGTACATAGTGTGTGCTGCATTATATTAGCTTTTGATCAATATAGCTGCCTCATATTAGTTTACAGATTCTTGACTTTATTTTCTTTATTGCAGCATTTTAAATGATTATCTTCACCCGATTGTTAAGCAATTGCCAGGTTTTGCTAGAACTTAAATACTAATGGAATAGAAAGATCTATCTGTGTGTCTTTGGATACCACCATTGTGTTTCTTAGTGAGAAATTCCTGTCCATAAGTAGTTGTATCAGAGAGAACTTGGAAGTTGCTTTCTAATACTCTTCTAGTTATATTTCCATTGCTGTGATAAAATACCCTGACAAATAGCAACTTAGGAAAGGAGGGTGCTTTAGCCCACAGTGCTGTGCTACAGTTTATCATTGTGGGAAAGTTTAAGATGCACCTTCAAACAGCTAATCATATCATGTGTGTAGTTAAAGAGCAGAGAGAAAACAATGCACACATGCTTGCTTGCTTTTGCCCACCTTCCTAGGGAATGGTGCCACCCAAAATGAGCAGTTTCCTCAAACATCAATTAATTAAGGTAATTCCTCAAGAACATGCCTACAGTCTAACCCAGTGTAGAAATATCTCTCATTGAGACAACTAGGTGAGTCTAGGGTGTGTCATGTTTACAAATTTAACCATCACAAAGTCCTAATGGCAAATGAGCCTATCAAGAGACTGTCCTATTTTAGATACCCATCAATAGTACATGAGGCTACCTCTTTTATTTGAGATTCTGAAATTTCCTCTTCATAACAAGGGCCAAAGGGTCAAAAAGAACAAAAGAGATGCATTAAGCAGCACACACATGTCAATAGTTTATTACTTATTTCCTGTGGTGTTTGATGACATTGCTGTTTGAAATTATCCAGGAGAGAATGAAATATTGACACGGTGACAAAGTAAAATGAAATCATACAACATGAAGCCATAGGTTCCTTTAGAGAAGAAAAATAAGGTTTTAGAAGAAAAGAAATATCTCTGGCAGATACTTTCCCAAGGCCATGATTGGGAGGGGTATGGTTTTGTCTTTGGGATCTGGAGAAGCATTAATTCCAATTCTATGTAGTTTGTTGGATGAATTCAGCCTGAAGCATTTGTAGCACTGAGAGCTTCCTTCCCTCACTGGCTCAGCCGGGAGCTGCTCTAGGATTCTGGAAACTTCCCGCATTGCTTGGTCACAGCTCACTATTTCTGTTTGCAAAGTCAAAGCCAGGCAGCATCTCAGCATCTGGAGTTTTCTTCTGCCTCGTCACCTATTTGCTCTTCAACTGTGCGTGACTGTCCTCTCACCCTACCTTGTAAGACTCACGAGATTTCATGGGACCCAAGTGGATGATTGGGATTGTTCTGATTGAACCCATGAGTGGGGAGGTCAAACTTTAGCTGGACAACCCATATAGAGCACTGCTGTATGTCTCCTGAGCAGTTTTATAAGGGACACAAGTACTCAGTGTTACAGACTGTTCTGTAATTTTCAAAATATTAAATCAGGGTCAATGAGATGGTTCTGTGGGTAAAAGTACTTTATTATACCAGTCTGATGACTTGAGCTCAAGACCCTGAAGCTACGTAAAGCAATGGATGTGATGTCATGCACATTCCATCTCAGCATTCCTACAGACAATAGAACCTTCTGGAAGCTCCCAGGCCAATTAGCCTGAATTATATAGAATGGAAGAAACTGTAAAAGAGACCCTGTAGCAATAAGGTAGAGGGAGAAAACAGACATCAAAAGCCATTCTCTGACCTCCACAGATGTGCTGAGGGGTGAGTATATTCTTTCTCTCTCTTTCTCTCTCTCTCTCTCTTTTTCTCTCTCTTTCTATCTTCTCTTTCTCTCTCTCTTCTCTCTCTCTCCCTCTATCTCTCCCTCTCTTCTCCCTTTCTCTCCCTCCCTCCTTCCCTCCCTCCCTCCCTCCCCCCACTTCCCTCCCTCCCTCTCTGTCTCACTGCTGCCTTTAAATTCAGTGGGGGATGAGGTACCATGAGTCTTTTGAACATTTTTCTGCAAATGGTTTAGAAAAACAAAATTAGGAAACATTTTTTTATTTTGACTATTAAGAATGTGAGCATTGAGCTCCCGTCATGTGTCAAACTCTGTTCCAGGGACTACAGAAATTTAAGAAAAGCTCCTATCACATAAATGTTGTATTAATGTGGGGAGAATAGATGAGTCCTGTGAACAATGCATAAATGGATGCATTTATATTACATAGGGCCATGCATATTATAAGTCAGAAGATGAATCCGAAGATAGGAGCTATACTTTTAAATGAAATTGACAGAAGAGACTTCATTGAGAATAGAAAAAATTTGAATGGAATGTGAGAGAGAGGAGGGCTGAATATATTGAGAAAAGGAGATGCAAATAGAGCTCCCCTCATATTTTAACCTATAGCCACTCAGTATTCAGCCATTAGAAGCCATAGGGGCTTTTAAACAGCAGTGAGGAATATCATGAAATTTGTGTAATTCTGTCAGAAGAAGTTAGTGTTCCTTGTGCTATGAGAAAATAAACTCATTTATACTCATGACATGTGTATTCAAACAGATACCCCATTCTCCAAGAACTGACTTCAGAAGTTATTCACACCTCTGCTCTGTTCAGAAACATATTCCACCATCCATCTGCTCTTGTAACTTCCCAAGGAACTCCTGCCCCAGCGAATCAGGGTTTGAAAGCTAAGTAGCAAGGAAGCAAACACTAGTGGCTTGCTTCCCTTTGGTTGAAAGCTGGCTACCCCTTTCTGCTGCAGAAGATGGTACCTTCCTGGGTGGACACATTCATTTTGGTTAGTATCTGTTTCACTGCGAACATGAGGTGGAATTGGAACATAGCCTCACAGAAGACGCAATCCGGTTTTAGTGGAATTTGCAATTTCCGTGTTTGAGGCATATTTGGGCATGGGAGTGAATAAAAAGGCTTGCAAGAAGACACCTTTCAGAGAAGAATACTCTGTCTGCATTTCTACCTTGAGAGTGAGCTATTGGCTAACACCATGACCCCACTGTGGTTTCTCCCTTATTTTCTCTGCAGGCATCCAAGGGTGTGAGGAGGATTCAGGTCTGCAGTCTAACCACAGAACAGGTGATGTTAGGCTGGGGAAGTACGAAGACAAATCATCCACTTACAAATATCAGTCGGGCTCTCTACAGATAGAAATCCATTCATCGGCTCAAGGAGGAAGATCCCATCCTTAGCAACAACACACAGACACAGTCGCAAATACACTACATACCTATACATCCATACAAACACATACACGTGCACTCAAGCACACACACACACACACACACACACACACACACACACACACACACGATAGGAATAAAAAGGGTATAAATTTATTTCTCTCCTGTACAGTCCAAGCAGGTGTAAAACACACTGATATGTTGTGTGTCCCCATCAGTCAGACACTAAAGCCAATCTGCCCACTGTGGCTTTTGCTGTCAGTCCTGTTTGACTAGTTCACAATCCAATATGACCAACTGAGTTCAGATCAGAGTGTTTACAGTCTCGCAAGCAAGAACCATGGTCTGCAGTTCATATTCCCTTGGGGCATTGGTCAGTCACATAGCTTCCTCTTCTATCTCCCTTCTCTGGACACAGCAACATGATTTCAAGTCTATACTTCAGAAGACCACAGTGCCTACTTGCAAATCCAGATGGTTATGAAGAAAGATGAGTGGGGCACTGGCTCCTGGGAGTGGGACCCAGTCAAGTCTCTCAAATGTTGACGGAGTTTTGGTATTTGAAGCTTGCAGCCTACTGAGATAATGTGTCTAGCTTGTGGAAACAATGGGGTTTATGCCGTTAGTAGTCAATCAGGAAGATGACCTGTGTCTGATTGTAGACTGCAAGCAAAACCCCTCGGCTCGGGGGATTAAACTACTGCCTCTGGTTGAAAATTCTTCACATGTGAGGCCTTAGTTCATTGCTTAAAGATAACATGTGTCCTATGCAACTCTGTAGGAGAGCATTAAAACGTACCTTTGTGTGAGGGTTTAAATAAGAGATGTTCCCCATATTTGAGCAGTTGGTCCCCAAGTGGTACAATCAAAATTGTTACTGACCCTTTAGAACGTGAAGCTTGCTGAGAAAGAAGTAAGAAATTGAAGATAGATTTTTGAGAGAGCCCTCCCCCCTGCTTCCTGTGTGGCCATGCAGTTTCCTGTTCCTTTGGCTATCCCTTCCCCACCATTAGGGGCTCTCTCTGGCACCATTAATAAAAAATGAATCCATTTCTCCCTTGAGTTGCTGTGGCCATGGCATTTTATCATAGCAACATTAACTTAAACATTTTTGACTTTTCAACTCTGCCAAATGTGCCTGTTTCCTATCCATCTTTTTTTTTTTGTTTTTTTGTTTTTTGTTTGTTTGTTTGTTTGTTTGTTTTTTAATCATTGGTTGTTAACTTTAACCATAAGTAAAGCAATTTCTGAGTCCTGTGGACAGCCACAGATCTAATATACATTTCTGTTTATGGATCTTGCTAACAATGTACAGGATTATCATTTTTACTATATTACATAGGTGGGAATCTGAGAACTTGGAGTGAGAAATACTTGTCTATTGTTCCACTTTGCTTCTCTGATGCTGTGATAAACACCACAAGAAAAATCAATTTAGAGAGGAAAGGGTTTACTTAATTTTAAAAGTCACAGCCCATCATCAAGGGAAGCCAGGGTAAGAAGGAAACTTGAGGAAGTAATTTAAGTAGAGTTGAGAAAGAAACCCTGCTTACTGGTTTGTTTCCCCTAGGTTGCTAAGTTTCCTTTGTATACATTACCTAGTTCATAGACGAGGCCCATCTTCATAGGGATGGCACTGCCCACAGTGGGCTGGGTCCTCTTTCATTAATTAGCAGTTAAGAAAATGCCTTGCAGACATGGCCACAGGCCAATCTGAGCTAAGTGGTTCTTTATTTCAGGTTCCTTCTTCTCAGATATACCAAGATGATAACTAAAGCTAACAATGACATCTATACAAAATGCAAGTGACCTAAACTATTTCATGAGGCTCAAAAAACCCACTGTTCTACTAGGAGCTAAAGAACGACTTGAGTGAATATGTGTCTATTTTTGACATGGTCAGTCAATAGCAACTTACAGTATCAGGCTGGGGTAGTGCCCGAGTTCTCTATTACTCCTTATTCAGCTCACACAGTCACTTTTTCTTGGCCACTGGAATGTGAGCAGAAGTCCCAGTGTGTCCTGGTGTGTAAAGTGAAATCGAAGCCTCTAAAAGCTTCCACATGTCATGAGTAATCAATTTGAATAACAGAGAGGCCATTTGTTCCCACATGCACATACACGCCCTCCTTATAAAGGTCTTCGAGGTGACAGAGGACTTCACGTGGTCTTATAATATCCATGCTGATCAGATGTAGAGTCATAGCGTAATCGGAGAACAGATGGAGACTCTCCAACAGGTCATCATCACCTTTAAGTGTTTGGTGAACTATCATTAAATCAATCTCAGTTTGATTTATGGAAAGAATAGTGAAAGAGCATTGGATGCTGAGGTTGTTTTGTTTTGTTTTGTTTTTGTTTGTTTGTTTGTTTGTTTTTTGAGTCAGAATTTCTCTGTGTAGCTCTGGCTGTCCTGGAACTCACTTTGTAGAGCAGGCTGGCCTCGAACTCAGAAATCCGCCTGCCTCTGCCTCCCGGGTGCTGGGGGATGCTGAGGTCTTATCATTTCATCTTTTCAAATTCATTTTCTCTCATGAAATGAGTTGATATGTAAGGGAGACAGTTTATGATTCTTTTTAATCCTTTCATATTTGATGTGCTCAAAGACTAATTTGTTCATACAGGGCTTCCTTTCTCTTCATTGGGTCCATTATATCTGTCACTTCCTCTTTATGGACAAATGGTTTTTCCTTTAATCTTTATTTTACAAGCTCTAAAACTTAATTCCAAATTTAAATCACCAAATTGAATACATTGGCATTTTTAACAATTAAAGGGTTGCAGTTCTGGTGTCGGTTGACTCTCTGAGGGTGTAGGTGAAAGTCAGCTATCCTTGTGTGTGCTTTACAGTAGGTTTTATTCGTGTGTGTGTGTGTGTGTGTGTGTGTGTGTGTGTGTGTGTGTGAGCATGCGCGTTTCCTCGTTATGAGTCAGGTTCTCACAGTCAAGCCCAGATCCTCACCTTAAGTTCAGGGACTCCCTGGTTCTGCATTTCCAGTTCTGGACTTACAAACACGACCCACAGCAACTGCCTCAGGGTTCATTGTTAATACCAGTGTGTCTCAGACCAACTAGGAAAGCTGATATTAGCTTTGAACATCCAGAGTCACATTTGATCTTTACCATCAACCTGAGGCAGTGGACTGCTTATTGGTCTATGTCACAGTGCCCCAATCATTGAAGTCAAAATAATAGTTCCCTTTCTTCAGAAGCTGTTGGGAGAATCAACCTCCGCACAGGGGTATGTGAGTCATCATTTAACACTGTATATTGAAAGATGTATATTAGTTAAATTTCAAGTTCCAAGTTTTATCCTCAGAGTATTTTATAGTATATTTCTCATTATTATGAATACTTTTATTTGTATGTGTGTGTGTGTGTGTATCTGTGTAAGGCAGTGCTCTTGGCGGCTGTTCCCAGTTCCCATTCTCTTTGTTTTTTGAAACAGAGTCACTCACTTGGACCTGGGGATCTCTGAATAAGCTAAGCTGGCTGGCCTACTGGCCAGAGAGACTCAGCGGACTTCCTGTCTAACTCCTTAGTGCTAGGATTACAAACCTTCATTCCTGGCTTTTTATGTGGCTTCTGGCTTCAGACTGAGGTGCTCAAGCTTCCATGGTGAGCACTTCCCCTAGTCTCCCGCCCTCATGCATATTGTGAATAGGACCAGTCTTCAGATGCACGTGAGCTCTCCTGTACAAACATAGTACTTTCTTTTGCCAACGAGCTTTTTCAATTAGATATTTACTGGTGAGCTTCAACAGGCTGATTAGTTCAGCAAATTAATCATCAGAAAGGCAGAGAGTGAAAACATGAGTGATTTTCATGCAAATGACAAGCTTGAAACAAAAAAACGCTGGAGAGAGCCAATCAGAGAATGCCAAGAGAAGCCTCCAGGGCCTTCTTCCTCAGACCTCACAAATGTGCCTGGATGCTACTCCTACCCTTTGAATGGCTTGACATTTTCCCAGGTTGTAAGTAATTTGGTTAATAAAGCTGTAGGGAAATTGAACTTGTCAGTATGTTAAATGTAATTAATAACAACAGAGTCTGATTAATGCTGCCTATATGTGCTCCGGTGTGGATGTGGTTGACCTACCAGGAGAAACATCCCCCGGAGAAAACTCTCTTCCCTAGAAACCCGAAGCTCCTAAGATGGTGAAATCCTCCCACGTCCATGCTGGAGTTGTGATTGACCTTTTCTTTGTAGAGAAGATGGAGGCAAATGTTGCAACCTAAGATGCGCGCATCTGAGCAGCTGATGAACGCATCTGAGCAGCAGACGCACACATCCGAGCAGCAGATGCACGCATCCGAGCAGCAGACGCACGCATCTGAGCAGCCGATGAACGCCCTGCCGGATCTGTGCCTTTCTGTTATGAGCCTTTCATAATGAAAGATCTTGAGACACAGAATTAAACTTCCTTTGCTGTGATGTGTGTGTAGAGCTTTGCATCAGGCCTCAAGCACAGTCAATTTCCTGGCGCTGTCATTTCTCGTGAATTACCAGCATCCCATTAGTATCTCACATGTGCTAACCACCATCAAATATTGCAGTTTGTAATTACAGCATCGACGGAGGAAGTCAGATGCAATGTGTGGAGTGAGAGAGACTTCAAAAGTCATAAAAACGGATCCTTTGAAAAGACCGGTGTTCTGGTGTAATTGGAAGCTCATTTGATATGGAGAGATGAACAGAAATTCCATAGCCAACACTGTGGTTGTTAATGAGATGGCAAACTTGGTGGTTCATGTTGGCTTCCCAGTCAACAGCTTGAGAGACAGAGAAACAGAAACAGAGGGAGAGAGGAAGAGAGGGAGGAGTAATAGGAGGAGGGTGGTTAAGAGGAGAAGGAAGAGGAGGAAGAGGAGGAGGAAGAGGAGGAGGAAGAAGAGGAGGATGGTTAAGAGGAGTAGGAGGAGAGAAGAAGAAGAAGGAGGAGGAGGAGGAGGAGGAGAAGAAGGTCTTATGTTTAATGTGCTGAGATAAGAATTCAGCAAAGCATTTTCTAGGAAAATCATTAATTAAAAAATCAGTTATATATACATTGATAATCATAACAACTGAAATATAGAGGTCCCTAAGTGTGTTGTGAGATGAGTGGACAAATGTGGTTCATATACACTCAGGAGAAAACTATTCAGCCTTAAACAGGAGGAGGTGCTGTAGCAAAGAATAATACACAACAACCTAACGAAATTGTGGTTGGTGAAATAAGCTGGCCCTCAGCCATGTGCGGCCATGAGCAGAGCTATGGATTTAGTTAGAGATGACCATGCTTCCACAGTGGTCCAGTAGAAGTTAAGAAGTCGGAGGAGACTGAATGACAAGAATAATGTTCTAAGTTATGACGAGCAGGTTCTGGAGACCCGCCATGCCACAGCCTAGTGATGGCCATAGATACTGGACTTCCAAATTAAAACTCTGGAAAGGGACTGGGAAGCAGCCGCCTTACTGGCCCTAGGACCTGCTCATAGCTTGGAGCTCAAGCAACAGGGACAGGCATGATGTCATGTTTTTGTAATCTCAACCCAGGAAGGTGAGGAAGGTGGATCCCTGGGGCTCGCCTGCCAGCCAGCCTGACCTCCTGGGTAAGTTCTGTGTTGCAGACAGGCTGTGTCTGCAACAGTATTAGTGGTCAGTGCCTGAGGAATGCAGTGCTGGTCCTCCAGGCTCTGCATGCACACATATACATATGTGCATTGCATGAACTCCAAGGATACACATACATGAACCTGCACACACATGAGCAGACACACACACACACACACACACACACACACACACACACACACCTCTGCTGAGTGGTAGATTTCATATTAAGTGTTCTAACCACAACACAATTAAATGTATAGGGAAAGAGAAGAAATCAAGCTGATACCTGCCAGAGCCTCCCCTCGGGAGGAGGTGAGGGGAATGCAGATATGAAGACTTGGCTTTTGGCATGAGAAAGATGGTTGGAACTGTCAGTTTTCCTTTTAATGTACAGCAACACTCTAGGGACCCAAAGTGTCTGCAGTGAAAATATGGACATGTGAACCACTAAGCCTCGTTTGTTTTGACCTTGCCTGACAAAATAAACAGCTTTGTGGTGAAAAAGCCTTTACCAGATAGAGACAGAAAACACATTAAAGTGAGCAAGCCACAGAAACACACTACAAATGGAAGCTTCTGGGGAGAGCATAAAACGTTAAGAATTCGAAAATAGCTATTTTCAACCATGCTCACCCCCAGTCACCCATCTTCACATTGCCCCTCTTTTAGTCTCTTCTGGTTTTCTTCCTGCTCTTTATGAATTAAGGACATACTAGTTGTTTTAATACTAGCTTTTAAATTTTTTTCTGCTACATGCTCCTCCCACTCTCTATTGACTTATTTGATTGACAGCAGGTCGTTTTTAATTTCTATACTTCCTACCTTCTGTCTTCGAAGACAGTGGTGCTGTACACTGAGGGCTAGCAGCTCCCCCAAATCCAAACATCTGTTTCTGGCTATTTGGTGCCACAAAGGATGTTTTGTTTGTGCACAACAGATACATCGTCGTTAACCACATGAGCCACTTTCTCTGACTCTAAGGAGAAATCCTTCTAGACTTTGAGTGGCTGTCTGCTACATTGTTTTATATGAGCCTAGAAGAAGCAGTCTATATACATGTTTAGGATCCATGGGTACATAGAGTCCCAGAACTCACAATCCAGTGAGGAGATGAAATCTGGAAGTCTCAGTCAGTTTTTGTACGTAAGAAAGAGTATTGGTCTTTTCTGACATAAAAGAACATAAAAAAATACATTAAAGAAGTCAATAGTGCTTATGGTTGTTATAAAAAAATAATAAAAGAAGGGGGTTGGGAGCTGACTCACAGGATAAAACGTATCGATCCAGTCTAGAGCTCTAGGATCTGTGTACTGAGGGGTGTGGGAGGTGGCCTGGCATTAATGCCACTTCATGGGCAGAAAAGACAACAGGTGATCCCTGGGACAAGCTGGCTGGATAATAGCTGAATCAGTGAGTGAGAGAGAGAGAGAGAGAGAGAGAGAGAGAGACAGACAGAGAGACAGAGAGAGAAAGACAGAGACAGACAGAGACAGACAGAGAGAGAGACAAAGAGAGACAGATCTTGCCTCAGCAGACAAGGAATAGCAATTAGGAACAACACTAGACATCAGCTTCTGACCTACACAGACACATGCGCCCACACATAGGTTAACATACACACATGTTCCATACACGTATGCACAGAAAAGATAAAATATTTGTGCAAAATTTTAAAGGCAGCATAGTGAGTATGAATTCAGAGTATGGATGGACTCCAACCAGGTTAGCTAGCTGGGTGACATCAGGAAGGAGTCAGGAAGCTGTGAGTCCTTCCAGCTGTGTGACTTCAGGAGTTTTATTTAGCTTCTCCGTGCCCTAATTCATGAATATATAAAGTAGGGATATTAACATAATTATTCTGAAGATAAAATGAATCATAGTATATAAAATGATTAACATATTACTAATAAGCACATAAGTAAATGTGTTATTAAATTATTGTAATTATATGATTCTCATAGAAACTCTTAAAATTTAGGTGCTATCTCTAGCTTTTGAAGAGTGGGAATTTTTGAGCCAATGATTTAAATTATTTTAAAATTATTTTTTAGATTTAATTGGAAAATAATTTGATTTGTCCTTTTAAAAAACCTTTTAATAATATATAACATATTAATGCAGCTTTTATTTATTTGATTGTGTTATGAAGAGCTGAAGGCTCAGGAGCCTATATGAATGAGTTTATACACACACACACACACACACACACACACACACACACACACACACACACACATAGTCTGAGCATCATCAGATTAGCCTCCTTTGGAATGAAAGTCCTTACACAAAAGAAACACACAGAGTTGGACTCTAGGCTTAATTTGCCTATGGATTTTCCATTAATGGCTTGAAATACTTTAATGGAGAATGCATGCTGAGCAGAGTCACCCGCATTTGTGTTAGGGGATAATTAGATTCATAAATAAGTAATTAAAGCAGTGATGGCTTATGAATTAATGTACCCTGCAAGCATGCTGGGATGCAGCTGTCCTCTGCAAAGCTAGAACTCAGGGATGGGTCATTGATAAGGTGTGGTCTTCCTGGGCCTACTAAGAATTAAGTATCACTTTAAAGTAAGTTCATTGGGAATATTGTGCTGCTCTTTCTCAAAAATACTCTATAGGGGAAGGTCTTACAAGTGTGAAGACCTGAGTTTGATCTGAGAGCTCACATGAGATGTAGGCCCTGTGGGGTTGGTTCCTTCCATGTTCACAGGTCAGACTTGTGAGCCTGTCTTACATGCTGCACCAACACATGCAGGCCACATTAAAGAGACTCACCAAATTGCCTTCTTATATTCCTTCACTCACAGGTGTACTTAGCAACAATGGCTAAAGGCAAAGGGACTGTGAATTTTAGGCAGGCGACCTGAGAAGGTAAGAGGGAGGGAAAGAAGGGTAGAATGATGAGATTAGGTTTTATTTAAGTAAAAAGAAGTTAAGTGATCTTGGGGAGCCAGGCCTGGTGGTCTGAGTTTGAGGCAGATACAGGCAGATCCTTGGGGCTCACTGGCCAGTCAGCCTGCCTACTTGATGAATTTCAGAGCAAGAGGAAACCCTGTCTCAGAAAAACTAAACAAAAACTGGAGGACACCTGCATAGCACATGCCAGGCTATTCTCTAACCTACACACACATACAAACATACATACATATACCCACAAACATACATACACTTATACCCACACAAATACACACATATCCACACATACACATATACACACATACACATACACACATACACATATATACACACTCACACACATGCATATACATGCATTCATATACACACATATACACATATACACATATATACATATTTACATACACATACAGTTATACACATACAGACACACAGATACATACCTATACACATACAAACACATATATACACACACACACATGCATAAACACACATACTCATATACACATGTATATACACATACACACATACATACACACACATGTATAGACACACATACACACACGTATACACACATATACACACACATGCATACACATACACACATGCATAAATACACATACACATACTAGTATACACACATACACACATACACACTCATATACACATATACATACACATACACATGCACACACATAGATTCAATAACTACAGACAGTAGGAACAGTACATTTAGAGAGTTTCAATGAAGATTTTGCACATGTATAATATTTTCTGACATGATATACTCCACCGTCCTTCATTGCCCCTCCCACTGCCCCTGAACCCTTCTCCCCAAAGAGTTTCTGAGGATGCCTGAGGTACTAATAGCCACTGTACTGAAGAGACTTGTCTGCAGGTTGTGGCCATGAGCACCTTGTTCCATGGGGATGTGCCAACCTGATCCTTAGAGGCAGGGGAGTGGACCATCTCATTTTGAACAGTAGTTGGTTCTCAGCATGGCAACTCTGCTTGGGTTTTGCGGACTGGATCTAGATATTGAAAAGCAGCCTCATGCCTCCTGCCAGCCTTGAGCAGTTGCTGATGGGTGGCCTTCTGGAGCATGCTAGAAAGAAATGGAAGTTGATGCTGAGTTTATAGAGAACCGCAATCAGTTAACATCAAGAGTGGACCAGATATTTCTGTACTCTGTGGCTAGTGGCCCATTCAGTCTGGAGTTGCATGTAGGAAAGACGAGAAGCCTCATTGCTTAGCTCTGAAGTAAAACTCCTGTGTCTGAATGAATTTCTTTTAAATTGATTTGTATGAGTGGAATGTCAGGCTTTCCATAGATGGCATGTATGTGCGTGTGTATTACATTTGCTTGTGGTGTGCATGTGTGTGTGTGTGACAAGTATGCACACATGTACTTGTGTTATGGAGGCCAGAGGTCACCTTCTGGTATCTTCCTCAATCACTATCTGCCTTATTATTTTGAAGTAGGGTCTCTCACTGAACCCAGACATCACCAGTTTTCTATATCGAGTGGCCAGCAGAATCAAGGGCCCTCCCATTTATGTCTCTCACCACTGGGATTACTGGTATGCAATACTATGCCCTGATTCTCATGTGGGGGATGGGGATCGAACTCAGGTCCTCATGCCTGTTCAGCAGTCACCTTCCCCACTAAACCATAGTCTCAGCTCTGTGCAGCTAGTCTACTGCAAATATCATGACTTCTTCTGAGCCAGGTATAATCTTAGGGGAAGGGGTACATGTTTAATTTGCTCCTCTCTCCTATCAATATTCCTGCTACACAATAAGCACTCCATAATGTCTTAATACTGAATTGATTAACTGCCCGTGGAGAGCTTACTCTGTGTTAGGCACTATCCAAAAGAGAGGCCTTAACGGGAGGGTGACTATCAAATGAATGAAGTCCTGAGTTCTATAAGTCTTATGAGGTCAGGGTTCTAAGGTCAAGAAGAAATGACAGTGTTGGGACCTGGATAGAGTGATGGCTTTGGAAACAGACTTACTGAAAAACAGTTTGTAATCTGAGATTAGCAGTACGGGTAAAATTTTGCCAGCTGGAGACTGGGTATTTGAAAGAGCCTTTCAAACGGATGGCATCAAATAGGCACCAGGGGGAAGAAAAGGTTTTGGCAGAAGGTAAACACTGACTCGGGTTGGGTACAGTGAGAGAAAGGAGGTGCACTAGGACTGTGGACAGGTAGGAAGGGACAGGCTCTGCTGAACATAGACGCCAGGCTACAGTTCCACAAGGAATGACACCGGGGAGCCATTGAAATCCAGTCAAGAGCTGGAAATGGGTTGTTATAAGCCCTTTGGGGTACTGTGGGAATGGGGTGTCTAGTGGCTACCCCTTCAGACAAAGAGTGAGCTTCCCAGCTTCTGAGCATTCACACCCCTTCCTTTTGACCTGTGCTTGATGACAGCAGGAAGAAGCTGAGCTGCAGGACTCTTGACCCTCCCTGCTCTCCTGGATGACCCGAATACTGAGAAGAACGACTCTGGCTGTAAGTGTATCCTCACCTTTCTTTGACAACCCCCAGGTAACACGTCCTCTAGTTTCCTTTTCCTTACTGAAAACAAGCAAGCAAGCAAGCAAGCAAGCAAGCAAGCAAGCAAGCAAGCAAGCAAGCAAGCAAGAAAAAAAAAAAGTAAGAAATAAGAAGCGCAATGGGAAATGTAGTAGTGTTGAGATGGCACCTTCACTAATGGCTCAGGAACTGTCACCTCTGTGAACACCCAAAGCTTGCTTAAAGTCAAGCTTACTATCCTTAGTAGGGTAACCAGACCTGAGGGAATATTTGCATTTGTTCAAAGTGCCCCCCTCTCATTATTTATTTTGGCATAATTTTTCTCAGAGAGGCTTGGGTACATGCCCTGACCTTGTGAGCCTCTGCCAGTTGGCTCAAAGTTGCGCATCTTATTACTTCCATCTGAGCTGGGTTTTTTGTTGTTGTTTTTTGTTTTTTTTTTTTTTTTTAATATGAAATTGGAAAATAAACTCCCAAGCCTGAGTCCCCGGACAGGGTTCAGCCTGTGTTACGTCAGTGCAGCTTAATAATGTTTTTTAGATTTTGTTAAATGAGCATTATGTTAATTGAATCAGCAAGAAGCTATTGGGATGCTAAATTGCAACCATTTGTTCTTTGATCAAGTCACAGGCTTTCTGGAGTAAGTTGGTTAGAGGATAGGACTTTTGTTGTTCACATCGCCAGCAGCAAAAAAAAAATCCATTTTTCCCATAGCTCAGTGATGTTTAAATGCATCTTAATTGTCCTGATTACTCTGAGCATTTTTCTCTTAAGATTTGGTTCCATTCAGAGGGCTGAGCGCTTCTTGAGATCAGTTGTGCATGAATATAGCCAGTCTCAATCAATGAGTTTTGTTGTCTCCTTAACCAATTGAGTTCTCTGTCGTTTGACTAAAGAGTAATGTAGCTTCATTGTTAAGTGGTCTCAGGAGGTTATCTACTGAGAATGCAGCCCCTTATCACCTTAGCACCCCCTGTTTGGCCATAGTCGGTGATGTTGGCTATAAGCTCGGTGACTCCTTCCAGAACTTTCTATTGTGACCCATTCTGATGTTGGGTTGTGCTCTGTTTCAGGGAGATTGTTCTCTATGCTTCCTTACATGGTAGAGGAAGTTGTAAGCTCCCTCAGGGCCATTTCATAAGGGAACTAAGCCTACACAGAGACACACAAATATACACAACTTGAAAATAGCAAAAATAAATATTTTAATACGATAGTACATTTGATTTGTTCAGGCTTAAAATTTTTATGGGTGGGTATCTTAGTTAGGGTTTTCCTGCTGTGAACAGACACCATGACCACAGCAACTCTAATAGGTCAACATTTAACTGGGGCTGGCTTATAGGTTCAGAGGTTCAATTCATAATCATCAAGGCAGAATCATGGCTGCTAGCAGAATACTCATTTCTAGGCAGTGAGGATGAGAGTCTTGAAGCCCACACCCACAGTGACACACCCACTCCAACAGGGCTACACCTCTCAATGGGGCCACTGGGGGGGGCAAGCATTTGCAAACCATCACAGTGGGTGACATCTGCATAGTTATACTGTTAGCTGGGTGACACCCTCTTATGTGCTTTTCATCCTTATTACCTCCTTCCTTCACATGACTTTGCAATGACCAATATAAAATGAAACATATGAAATCCTGATATACAGAGGGATTATACAGGTTTTTGTTTTTTCATTTTTTGGTTTGGGGATTTTTTATCCTGGAACATGCCCAACAGAGTAAACCCATAATAACAAAAAGCCATGAGAAAGACGTCAGAAACAGTAGTATATTAAATCATATTTTGATTTGGGGGACAGAGTTTCATTATACTTCCATATATGTTTGTCTCCACCCAGCCCAGGCTGGCCACAGATCCCTACTTCTCCTGCCTTAGCCTTCTCTGTGCTAAGAGAGGTGTCACATTTGCAGAGAGTGTGCCACCGTGCCATGCTATAGTAAGTAATCATTTCTAATTTTATGAGTTCATGTTTTACTAAGGGGATTTGTACCTACCTGCCTTTCTACATAACAAGTAACTCCAAGGCTTCTGTTCTGTTCATGAAGCGTGTCATAAATATTTTAAATACAGAGGCTCTAGTGGTCAGAAAAGAGACAGACATGAGGCAGTCACTGCTCAGCTTTTACTGAACTGTAATCTCTGGGCGAGCGGACCTTATGCCATTGCTACTGTCTCAGTGCAAAAGAGCATCATTCCGTGGGGACAGAGAAGAGGAGGTATGCCCGAAGCAACTCATTCATAGCTCTGAATAGTCTAGAGTGTATTCTCAGAGTAAATTCCTGCAGCCGAATCTGCAGGTGTGTAGAGCCAATTTAAAAGGGGTCCCCGGTTAAAATCCAGGGAGAGTGGCGCACACCTTTAATCCCACTTGAGAGGCAGAGGCAGGCGGATTTCTGAGTTCAAAGCCAGCCTGGTCTACAGAGTGAGTTCCAGGACAACCAGGGCTGCATAGAAAAACCCTGTCTTGAAAAACAAAACAAAACAAAACAAAACAAAACAAAACAAAACAAAACAATCTGGGGAGAAAGGTGCCTCCTAAATACAGGGTAACCAGGGTTGACATGAAGTTCTCATACACTGAAATAAAGCCTGCTGGCAACCACAGTAGTTAATTACAACTAAGATAGGGCAAGTGTCTCTGGGGTGAATTGTCTTTATGACTAATATAGTCTAGAGGTCTTATGCTTGCTCTCTTCCTGCTCTCTCGCCTACACGCAGGACTGTTGGAGAACCTTCTTATTAAATCCACAGTCCACCATATATGGATAGCTCTACAAGCTAGGTGCAAACGCCCATATGATAATTAGGTACTGTGCTATGACCAATGAGCCCTTCCTGACCTTAACCCTAAGAGCCCTTATATTCCCTGTCCCTGGAACAATAAAATGAGCAGTCTCTCTGAAGCTGACTTCTTTCTGACATACTCTCAGCCATCCTGAACTCTTGCTGCTTCGGCTTCCTCCACCCTCCACACTCACCATCTGGAGGCCAACAGTTCCCGAGGAAGAG
Source organism: Mus minutoides (assembly GCA_902729485.2). Taxonomy (NCBI): domain Eukaryota; kingdom Metazoa; phylum Chordata; class Mammalia; order Rodentia; family Muridae; genus Mus; species Mus minutoides. Next base: position 1,394,427 of record LR749820.1, on the reverse strand, counting down.
GGAGACCGCACAGGACCTACCTCCCTGTTATTCAAACCTTGGTTCTATATTCAAGGTGCCCACAGAAGCAAGTGTCCTATGACACCATTGTTTGTCCAAAGCTTATCTGTGATATCTGAACTCAAAACAAAGTCATGACATAGAGATAGCCTATCTTTATGTGGCTAGTGCCATGGGTTGCTCCATGTGAACTCCTTGGTTGGTGGTTTAATTCCTAGGAGCACTTGGGGTTCTGGTTGGTTGATATTGTTGTTCTTCCTATGGGGTGGCAAACCCCTTCAGCTCCTTCAGTCCTTTCTTTAACTCCTCTATTAGGGACCCCATGCTCAGTCCAATGGTTGGCTTCGAGCATCCACCTCTGTATTGGTCAGGCTCTAGCAGAGCCTCTCAGGAGACAGCTATATCAGGGTACTGTCAGCATGCATTTCTTGGCATATCCACAATAGTGTCTGGGTTTGGTGACTATATGTGGGATGTATCCCCAAGTGAGGCAGTCTCTGGATGGCCTTTCCTTCAGATATGCTTCACATTTTGTCTCCATATTTGCTCCCATGAGTATTTTATTCCCCCTTCTAAGGACCATAGCCCCCATATTTTGGTCTTCCTTCTTCTTGAGCTTCATGTGGTCTATGACTTGTATCTTGGGTATCCCAAGCTTTTGGGCTAATATCCACCTATCAGTGGGTACATACCATGTGTATTCTTTTTGATTGGGTTACCTCACTCAGGATGATCCAGTGGGAAAAAGACAGCATTTTCAACAAATGGTGCTGGTTCAACTGGAGGTCAGCACGTAGAGGAATGAAAATCAATCCATATTTTATCTCCTTGTACAAAGCTCAAGTCCAAGTGGATCAAAAACCTCCACAAAAAATCAAATACACTGAAATTAGTAGAAGAGAAATTGGGGAAGAGTCTCGAACACATGGGCATGGGAGAAAATTTCCTGAGCAGAACACCAATGGCTTATTCTCTAAGATTAACAATCAACAAATGGGACCTCATAAAATTTCAAAGCTTTTGTAAGGCAAAGGACACTCAAATGAGGAAAAGATCTTTACTAATCCTACATCTGATAGAGGACTAATATCCAATATATATAAAGAACTCAGGAAGTTAGGCTCCAGAGAGACTAATAACCCTATTAAAAATGGAGTACAGAGCTAAACAAAGAATTTTCAACTGAGAAATATCAAATGGCCAAGAAGCACCTAAAGAAATGTTCAACATTCTTAGTCATCAGGGAAATGCAAATTAAAACAACCTTGAGATTCCACCTCACTCCAGTCAGAATAGCTAAGATAAAAAACTCAGGTGACAGCAGATGCTGGCAAGGATGTGGAGAAAGAAGACCATTCCTCCACTGCTGGTGGGATTGCAAGCTGGTACAACCACTCTGGAAACCAGTATGGCAGTTCCTCAGAAAATTGGACATATTACTACCTGAGGACCCACCTATACCACTCCTGGGCATATACCCAGAAGATGCTTCAACATGTAATAAGGACACATGCTCCACTATGTTCATAGCAGCCTTATTTATAATAGCCAGAAGCTGGAAGGAACACAGATGTCCTTCAACAGGGGAATGGATACAGAAAATGTGGTACATTTACACAATGGAGTACTACTCAGCTATTAAAGACGATAAATTCATGACATTCCTAGGCAAATGGATGGAACGAGCTGGTAGATCTTAAACAGGTGGGTTTTATACTATGCCAATTGTTCCTCAGTCACATTGTTAAAACATAAAAAGAATGGGTTGGAGAGCAGATAGCAGCTGTGGTATATCCCTGTTGGCTAAAACTGCTGGTCTTTTAATATGCTTAAAACACACACACACACACACACACACACACACACACACACACACGGTATATTCATTGTGCCTATTAATCCTTTCTTGATTAACTTATGAACCGGAGGCCAAGTTCTAGCTGCTATTGTTTAAATCATTAACGAAATGCTGTTTTCCTTATGAGGAGGCCAAGAAGAAATTTCACACTTCTCATTAACTGTCTCCAGCAAGCATAGGATGTTGAAATACAACTAATGATGAGTCATTCCTTCCATGAATAATGGAGAAAAGTGAGGCTTTCTTCTGATGTCTTCTAGCCTGCCTCAATGACTAAAACGTGTGCCTCGTTCTTCTGAAGAAAGATAAACAAGAAAGAGTGTCCTCAGAGTGCAGATGGCCTGAATACAGCTGGATACTTGGAGGTCAAAATTGTCAGTGTATTATAGGACCTCCTGGTAATTGGGCTGTGACCATCTTCAACATTGTCAAGTTCACTGTAGGGGTGTGCCTCACTTAAAGCTTGTGGCATAGGAGAGCCCTGCATCTCTGTCTTGTCTTTGTCTCTGTCTCTCTGTCTCTCTCTCTCTCTCTCTCACACACACACATACACATGCATTTGTGTATATATATATATATATATATATATATATATATATATATATATATATACATACACACAGGCATGTGCATATATGTATATATACATGTGAACATGTGTGTATGTATAAACACATATATGTATATACACATACATACATTCTCATGTACATGTACTTACACACACACACACACACACACACACACACATACACACACACACACACATGGGGGAGAGTCAAGTCTTCAGTGACTTGTATTCTTGCCTTCCAAGGTTGGGCTTCTTCTGGATTCTCTGGCTCTAATGCCATCTCTCTCACCTGAAAACAATGTTATGAACATGTGAATATTCATAGTCAGGCCTGGGGAAATGGCTCAGTAAATAATCCCAGAACCAAAGAGATGAAGCTAAGTAGATCCCTGGGGCTTGCAAAATTCTAGAATTTGTGAGCTTCAGGCTCTGTCAAAGACTGTATCTAAGTCTAATCATGTACAGATTGAAGATCACATATGAAGACATCTGACCTCCACATTCATGTCACACACACGTACAAACAGATTCATGCAGATTTGTTCACATACACAAGAAAACCCTGATGATTTTCTGTGGCATGATCGACTAATATTCTCATCTTTTCTCTCATAATTGTATGTATATAGTTTGCATATATATTTTTAAAATCACTGATTGTAGGTGATGGTAAAGCAGGGGCGTGCGATGGACACAGAATCAATATGAAGCACAGCTCCTACAGGAGACAGTGAGCTCAAGTCTGGATCTTTCTAATACAAAATCCTTACAGGGGACACACTGCTCTAAATACGCTAAACTCAGCTACGGGATGAGGAGAATTGTATCAGTTATAAACACTATTATTTTATTGCTGGGAACTTTGGGGAGAGAGTGAACAAGGAGGTCCTCTGCAGGATTTTATCATCATAACCCAGGGAAGGGATGACACTGCCAGATTTGGGCCAGCTCTCTGCTCCTCTCTGTACCACAGCTCTCTCTTGGTTTGCTGATTCTAGCTCTGTGGGACAGACTGGAGATGGCTACCTCTGTCTCTGGAGTATTCTTTGTTCTAGGCTTCACATTCAATGAATTAGGAATTGTTCTGGAAGGGACAGTTAGACCTGAGATGGCCCAAGTATATACTGGGGTCCAGTTGCCAGTGGCTGAGAGCTCAGAGCACTGTATAGTAAATGTGCTTGCCGAGAAGCTGCCCCCAAATTCCAAGGGTTGGTCAGGTGTGAAGTGACTTAGAGAACAAAAGTGTCTGAGCTAGACACGTGTCCCAAAGGAGTTTATGGATTCTCTTCTGTTAGCTAATATGTCTGCATTAACATGTGATTGGCAAGTATGAATCAAAACACCCACAGTGGTCATATGCAGACTTCTACATATTGCTGTTCTGTGTGTCCTAAATTTCCTGGAATGAACTTTATTACTTAAATATTCAGAAAAGCAATGAAAATAAGATTAAGCTAGAAGAAACAGTATTTTATACACACCAGGGGAAGTCTGATTGCCGTTTTATTTAGCCTATACCAACATGATCGAGAAATTCTTGAACAAATAAGTCATGGAATGAGCCCAGCCTGAGAGCTCACGACGCACTGCACAGTCTTGCAGGCGTGTTTCAGATCTGTCATTCTGACAACCATATCATGACATCTTCAGAGGGATTTTAAGTCTGTGATGTCACCTGTACCATGGTGTTTTCCTCCCGCCCACACTGGAAGAGGACGCTTGATCCCACCTGTCTGTTGTGTGTTGTGTCTTCATTAAGAAGAAGAGAAATTAAACAGGTGCCCTTGAGCTTTTAGTCTCCTTTCCTCCCTCTTTAGGCAGCCTGAAGGTGGTGTAGAGCCTATTCTCTCTGCTGGCATCTTCCCCATGTGAGAAAAGTCCTCTAAATCCACTCAAAATGGTCAAGGATGTATCCACATTTCACAATAATCAAGAATGTACCAGACACTTTGCCTGATCTTTTGTGTGGAATTGTTCAGCTCCCGGAGTGCTCTCAGCAAGACATGAAGATCGGCGTGACGTGGTCCAGAGGCAAGGACATACTGGAGAACTGAAGACATGTCTACATCTTGTTCTTTTAAATTTTTCTTTTAAAAAGAAGTCTATGTAACTTCTTCAGGTAATACACCCAAGAAAAACACTCATAGGGAGAGGAAAAGGGGAGGGAGGGAGACAGAGACAGAGACAGAGATAGACAGAGACAGAGACAGAGACAGAGGAGGTGCGCCACTCATCAGATGTAGGAAGGGCTCATTTACTGTATGCTCTCTTTGGAACAGTGAGAAGCAGGCAGGATGTGGTCCATAAATATTTGGCAAGTGAGTAGTACATTTCTACAGAAAGAAGAGAAATAATTAAAATGCCTCTCCTGCCCCACATAAAAGAAAAAAGTCTCACATCATTCTAATTTGTCTTGATTTTTATGAACCGAGTGAATGCCTTACTCAGAGCATTTAAAGCAGTACCTATAAGCATTCTTTCAATTTTGAAACAATTTCAAAGTTAGATAAAAGTCTGATATAAAGAATAGTTTCCCTAGAGGCTTAGTTGCCGACAGAACATCACTCTCCCCAAGCACCTACTGAGTTAGTACACGATCGCACACACGAGAACATTCTTCTACGAAAGTGTAGTGTGACATCGAACTCAGGCCATTGACACCAATAGTGATTCCGTCTCCTTCTTGCATCGAATTCTGCTGTCTCCAGGCTTTTCAGTGATGTCATCTAGAGCATGGCAATCCTTGCAGGACCCATGTCCCTTCCACCTTCTTCATTATGGAGCAATGGCCCGCGTCCCCTTCCTTCTTCTCTATGCGGCAGTACCTCCATCTTGGCTTGACTTCCAGCAGCATTCATTCAACAACTCAGAAATGTACAGAGGACTCATGTTCCAGAGTATCTGCCAATCAGAGTTCCCGATGCCTCCTTGTCATTTCAATCAGGCTTTCCTCTGGAGGCCAGGTCACAGGTTGGGGTTCTGCATACTTATGGTTGGTGTTCATAGAGGACATTTGTTCTGCTGCTGTTGGGATGCCCTCCTGTCATATGAGGCTCTTTCTATGGCAAATGACCTTTTTTTTATGATGACAAAGCTATTGCATGCATGAATTCATAGCAACTGTGGTTATGACGAGTACAAGATCTGCACAGGATCAACCATTTAAAACCCAGAATGGCATTGGGGTTGGCTCCCAAAGTCCCATTCCTACCTGAGAAGGAGCTGTTGGTAGTTGGAGGCTGATACAGGGAGATTCAAATTTCTGTGGGGGTTAGACACTGGCAGGGTCACTACATCATGGTAGGTAATGCCACATAGAAACAGTACTAATTGAACTCATTTGGTAATAAACAATTAAAAGGAGTCTTAAATCTAGAAGGGAAATATACTGGAGAGGGGATCTAGAGGTAGCTAGAGGGAATAAGGGGATGGATAAGTCAAGGTGCCAGGCATACATCTAGTGAATTTTCAAACATCAGTACAAAGGGGGACATATTTGTGTAACTTGAAAATGCATGAACATCCAATTCATCATTAAACTTTTACTACCCAGTTCAATATCCACACATTCCGAGACTGAATTACTACACACGGCTGTCAAATGAGTGACTAACTCCACTATATTTTCCCTTTGTGTTTATTTCCCTTATATTCTATGGTAGGAAACCATTTCTGCTCTCCCCATTTATTTGGATGAGTATGAGCTCAGAGATTTGTATTTTATTCACTGGGTGTCGGTGTCCTTGGTGGTCATGTCCAGTTGGAGTCCTGACGCAGATTCCATCTTGTGCATTATTTTCAGAGTACCCATTGCCCTGTCTTCAGATGTTCCAATATCTCCTGATTCTGTCCTGCGCCAGACTTCTTACTTCCAGAAGAGAACAGCTAGAAACAACAGGGTGAACTCAGGTGTATTGATTGTCTTTGCGTTATTAGCAATTCCTGATGCTTCTCAGGGGTAACCCTGAGGGGTAGGGATGGATAGAAAGGTTTTATTGTATCATATGTCTGTTTCTTCATCAATCTGCACCTACATATCTGAGTCCATCAACTCTCCTCATTATTTCATGTGTTTAATGTTTTTTCCCCTCTATCAGTGAAAACTAATCTGCTGACATGCTTAATCCATTCACTCACTGAATTCACACTCAACACAAGGACTTTTCCACCCCTGCCCTCCTTGCTTGGAAGCCTGTCCTTCAGTGAGGTATCTGATCTCTGAGACTTCTTCCCAACTCTTTGCTGCTCTGGAATTCTCATCCATGTGATCTCTTATGAGCCACATTCAGAACGACATCCGTCTTCAGGCAGGAGAGAGACAGTGGATGGAATGAGATGAACTTAGCCCTGCTCACTTGCAGCCTTCACACTGAAGAGCACCAGTTGGCTCTTCAATTTTCAATCACTTTCTAGTGGACACAGAATCCTATACAGTCATATAAACCATGGTGAAGACAGAGGCCAACGCATGCAGAAGCATAAATAGCTTTAAGCTCAGCTTAACTCTACTTGTAATTTTCCATGCATAATCCTTTGGGGGAAGATTTCTGGGTCAAGTTGAATAACACCCATTCGTGAGTTCTATTCATCTATGTCGAGAACTTTTATCAGGATTATCAAAGCACAAATTTCTTTTAATAAGTTTTCTTTCTTCCAGTTGAATGTCTCTTTGTCCGGCTTCACTTGGATGCAAATCTTTCAAGTGAACCCTTGCTGAGAAGTTTGAATTGGAGGAGACAGGTGAGAGGCCATGTTCCCCAAGAAGCCCTAAGACAAAGAATCTGAATGATTCTGCCTGAATTTACCACCTGGCTGTTGCTGCACCGATTGTGGAGCAGAGGGAGTTGAAGAAGGGAAGACTCCAGAAGTTGTGCTGATGACACAGGTATCTCAGGAAAGCGCATCAGAAAGGAGGACTTCCTACAGATTCCCAAAGCATGTTTAGGCTCAGGATGTCTGCATGCTTGCGTCCTCTACCCAGAATGCTTCTGTGTCACTGTGCTTCTTGCTGATCCTAGTCAAAGTCAGAGTGGTCCTCAGACTTCTCTTATGTCCACCTGATCTTGAATACTGTCTCAGCATCCTGGAATGCCTACCTAAAGTTATCTTTATCAGTAGAATGTTAGTCCCTTGATGAAACTACATGTGCTGGCTAGTCTTGTGGACTTGATACAAACTAGAGTGACTTGGGAAGAGGTGCCCTCAATTGAGGAATTGCCTTGATTAGATTGGCCTTTGATACGGGAGGGCCCAGCCCACTGCGGGCGTGCCACCCCTAGGCAGATAGTTGTGGGGTGTATACGAAAACAAATGAAACAAACTATGAGAGACAGGGAAATAAGCAGCATTCCTCCATCATCTCTGCTTTGGTTCCTGCCTCAGATTCATGCTTCGCATCCCTCTAAGGCAAGTCTATATAGCCTGTAAGCAAAGTGAACCTTTGCTTCCCTCCAAGTTGCTTTTGGTCATGTATTTACCAGAGCAAGAGGAAAATAATCAGGACAGTGTGCTTGTCTGAGAACCCACTTTTCAGAGTTTTCCAGGCACAGAGGAAGTGGGTATCCTTGTTTGGTTTGTCTAGTTGCAGAGGCTGAGGTGAGATACCTTGTGTGCATTGGGCAGAGAACTGTGAAGACAAGAAAGACAGAAAATTAGCTGGGTAAGAAATTAAAAGCAAGCCTGGTGTGGTGGCGCACAACTTTAATCCCAGCACTTGGGAGGCAGAGGCAGGCGGATTTCTGAGTTCGAGGCCAGCCTGGTCTACAAAGTGAGTTCCAGGACAGCCAGGGCTATACAGAGAAACCCTGTCTCGAAAAACAAACAAACAAACAACAACAAAAAGAAGAAGACGGAGAAGAAGAAGACGGAGAAGAAGAAGAAGAAGAAGAAGAAGAAGAAGAAGAAGAAGAAGAAGAAGAAGAAGAAGAAGAAGAAGAAGAAGAAGAAGAAGAGGAAGAAGAAGAGGAAGAAGAAGAAGTTGTTAAAAGCAAACATATGTGGTTCCATTTCTAGAGTGATCAATCTTTCCTGTTTGATACTGATGTGAGATACACAGAACCTTTAGTCCTTAAGCCAGGACAGAGCCAAGAATACTGGAACTGTGGGTTATCCATCATCTCCCTGTTCTCATGAGCATCTCTGGGGAAAGAACTATATTGAACAGTCCTTCACTGGGAAGAAAACAAACCCAAGAATCATGGGCCAGTCAGCGGCATGCACAGTAGTGCTTGGAGCTTTGGCAGTTTTCCAGAAGGGGAGTCTGTGCATTGTGGATAGAAATTGCACACAGATGTGGAATGGGTAGAGCCCCTAGAAAGGGGAATTGTGTGAGGCAGAGATAAAAGGGAGCCTGCATCCTTTATCACAGCATGCTGTCGATGTGCTGAACAAAAAGGCATGATGTTACACAGTCTCATCCCACATCCATCCAAGCGACCCAACATACTGTCCTTCACATTTTGGAGTTATTGTGGAGCTGAGATGATGGGCATTTTACGATGCTCTTTTGTCGTGTGTCTTGATAATAGCTTACCTTTTACAACTAGAACATTCTGCGCCTTGAATTCCCTCTCATCTGTGTATACGCAAAGTTTATGACTTGCTGACTCTGCATGGCTCAGCGTTGTTAACGCTCACTGGGGGTGAGTCAGGGACTTTGAGAGGATGTGCTAACTTCTTAATGAACCCAGAATGCTTGTAGGGAATTCTGGTTCTATTCCAACCTGACAAGCAGAATCCTAGTACGGCCATAGAGGCCAACTTTTCACAACTCTGAAACAGCCAGTGTCGAAACAGCAAAGAAGCAGGTCATCATCTGGTCTATCTATTCAGGTCCAAATGAATGATTTTGGACTTTACACATGCTACTTCTATTTAAATAACCAAGTGATTTAAGTACAGAATAGGGATATCTACAGGTGTCTTAGTTAGGGTTTTACTTCTGTGAACAGACACCATGACCAAGGCAACTCTTATAAGGACAACATTTTTTTTTTCCTCTCTTTATTAGATATTTTCTTCATTTACATTTCACATGTTATCCAGAAATTTTCCCTTACCCTCCCGCGTCCCTGCCCTGCTCCCCTACCCACCCCCTCCCACGTAATGGCCCTGGCATTCCCCTGTTCTGGGGCATATAGAGTCTGTATGACCAAGGGGCCTCTCCTCCCAGTGATGGCCAACTAGGCCATCTTCTTCTATATATGCAGCTAGAGACATGAGCGCAGGGGGAACTAGTTAGTTCATGTTATTCTTTAAGGACAACATTTAATTGGGACTGGCTTAGAGGTTCAGAGGTTCGGTCCATTATCATCAAGGTGCAGATATGGCAGCATACAGTCAGGCATGGTGCAGGAGGAGCTGAGAGTTCTACATCTTCATCTGAAGGCTGCTAGCAGAATACTGACTTCCAGAGAGCTAGGACAAGGGTCTTGAAGACCATGCTCACAGTGATACACCTACTCCAACAAGGCCACACCTACTCCAACAGGGCCATACCTTCTAATAGTGCCACTGCCTGGGCTGAGCATAAAAAAATCATCACAGGAGGTATGTGTGTTATTTATATGACTGCATGTATTTGTGAGTGCACATGTGTATATGAATGGGGTTCTTTCCTTTTTCTGGACAACATCATCCGTAGCTCAGAAGAGTACATATGAAATAATGGAATAATTAAAGCACTCAGTAGGGGGGTGATGGTGCTTCCACACTCACCATAAACAATGTGTGAGAAATCCAGAAAGCAGGTAATAGGTATAGAACAGAAGGTATTTCCTATCCATACAATTGATAGAATGTACACTAAGTGTCTCTACAGGCCTAATATTAAAAGGTAAATTTCATAGTTTACCTTGCTCAAAGGATGAAGTCATTCTTTCTGAGAGGCTCCAGCCATTTCCTGAATTGAAGAAAAGGTAAATGTCTCATGAGAGTCCTTCTCTGATCTATATGCCATATATATTGTCCATCCGTATTACTAGACTGCAATATGTGTATTCCCGGGAAGCCTTGCAGAATTACTTGGTAAAAATAATGGGGCCTATGGGCACAATAAAGTTAGGCAAACCACTCAAACTATGTAATCAAGATGACAATAATAACAGTAACTCTAAAATCTCAATGCCAGCACACATAAAGGTGTTACCTATTTATAGAGAAATATGACAGTAAGTATGGGAGTTTATATTGCTTATAAAAAATGAAGAGAGCCTATGTGGTGGTTTAAATGAGAAATGCCCTCCATGGGTTCATGTGTTTGAACACCTGGTAAACAGTAGGTGGCACTGTTTGGGGAGGTTTAGGGGGCATGGCCTTGCAGAAAGCACATCACTGGCAACAGGCTTGGAGAGTTCAGAGCCTTACAGCTCTCACTTTGCTCTCCCTGTTTCTTGTTGGCACTGAGGATGTGATCTCTCTGTTCTCTGATCCATGCTTGCTGCCATGCTGCCTCACTGTGGATAGACTCTTCTGGGACTAAGGTGACACCATCTTGTCCCAACTCCATTTTGTTTTTCTGATTAAACCCTTCTTAGCCCTCTGTCCTCGCAATGGCTCTGAGTGATTATGATCGCAGTGGCTGTGTCTGCCCTTGCAACCTTTTGAGATTGATGGTGACCCTGACCATGGTCCAGATGAACAAACCAAAATAATTAATATTTGTACAAATGAAACTAAATAAATGATAAAGGTATAAATCAAACTTAGTTATCATGTTACTCTGACCCTCATTTGAGACTGATATCATTATGGTCAGTATAGTCTTTTGTCTTCAAGATCACTGTAGCCCTGTGTTTTAGTACAAAGAGGATTTCTGAGGCTCTACACAAAAATAAATGGCTCTAATCAGGTCTCATATGCATTGTGGGCTATAACCTTCTCATCTGGATTAGTTCAGAACCAGAAGCCACACCCATGTTGTGACTATTAAGCTCATGACACATCTCTATTCATGGCCCTCTTGTGTTGTGATACAGTGTATGTCTCAGGAGTGGGACATGCAGAACAGAACGTGCCTTTAGTATGACAAATGTGTGGTTCTTTAGGGCATAAAAGCATTTCGCACACAGACATTAGGTGAAGATTTTCTTCGTTTGCACACATACACCCAAGCTTAAATCACCTTGCTTTTGTGAGATTGTGTGGTACCTGGCTCTCTATTTACAAAGCCACATCATTGATCTCCTGTCCAATGGGAGGCTCCTGTGTTTGGCAATTAGCAAGCAGAAGATGAATTTTACAATAAGAAGTCCTGCGTTTTTCTGGATTTGGAAATGCTATGGCGGATTTCGCTGGTTAGGTCTCAGTATGAATCAGTGATTGAGCTCAAGGATAGATGGTTAGTTTCTTCAGTGCTGCACGGTGTCTGGTGGGCTCTCTGAGTAGTACCTGCTACTAATCAATCCTTGAAATATCAGTAAGATAACTATTAGGAATTAAAACAGCTTCAATTTGCATAAGTCTATCTATGAAGTCTTTGATGCCAGTTTAATATGTAGTAGATTTTGGCAAGTTTTCCTAACAAGTCAGGATTGATCCCCATGAAACAAATAATCAAAGTTCCTGTATCATGTGGATTGCTCCCTTAACAGCTCTTGAGGAGGGATGATCATGGACAGCTAATCTAAATGTAAATGACAGCTTCAATTTGAAAATAAATGGCTGAAGTGTTGAAGGATTGTGGAAAAATATGGCTGCACATGTGCTTGGCCTTTCAACCTACTGTTACAAAGCAACGTGTAGAGTTTCCAGGCGCAATTATTTCTGAACTTAGGAGCGACGTATGGTGTACACACTGTGTACCTCTACCCTGACAGGCAGCTGAGAGACAGAACACATATAGATACAAGCAAATAGATCTCAGAAAAATGAGAAAGGACATATCCTTGTCCAATGTTGACAAATGCCTGTGAAGCTTAAACGTCTGCCTCTTGGAACCAAATTAGCTCTGTGAGAATATGCTGTGTATGTTAAGTTTATGGAGCTGTGTAGGTTTTTATGTTTCAGCAAGATTTTGACTCTTCCTCTCCTTTCTCCCTTGAACTGATTTCTTCTGAGAATATATTTCTAAGACTGTAGAGAATCAGGACTCTGAAAATTTCGGGCTGAATCTATCGAGATAGACGGCTGAGTGACTCAGGGAGTTCGCCATTGTTACCAAACCCCAGGGTGGACAGCTGAAAGTCTGGGTTTGGAACTGAACAAAGCTCTCCTTTAATATGTATGTGTAGATCATACGTATCAATCTCAGAGTGGGAAGGAGGTCTGAGTTTTACCGAGGTAGAAGAATGAGGTAGGGATACAATTCTAATTGAAGTTATACGTCATGGAGCTCGATTGATGACTGAGTTCTTGCTTTGAGTTCATTTTAGTTCTGTCCTGTGAGGAGCACTCATTGCTTCCATAGTCTGTAGACTACAGTGGTTTTCCTAGGATCCTTCCAGACTGTTCTGAGGTCTGAGGGGGTAAAATATATATATATATATATACATATACATATACATATATATATCACACAAAGGAAAAGACATATGTGTGCACATGTTTGTGTGTGTGTGTGTGTGTGTGTGTGTGTGTGTACAACTAGGATAAGTCTTACACAACCTATAACCATTCTGTATATTATGAAAAGAGCACTTTCTGCACCCAGAAGAAATGGCACAGCCCCTTGGAGAATCTTTACTCTCTTCATATCTGCATCTTAAGTATGCATCTTGAGTTAATGCTTCAGGATTGATATTAACTCAATCAATTTTATGAAAAAAAAACATACTATTTGTGATGATTCAAAAAACTCCAGGATTTTAGAAAAATAATTAAGTGTTTACTTTTTGTGTTAAATTAAATTTCTCGCCCCTACTGACTATGACAGTCTAGTCCACAGAATGTTTAGAACTTACCTTTAATAGACAAAACATGACAGATAAAAAGCCTTTCATCACAAGACAGGTAGAAATATGGGACTATAAACCTTATTTAATTTTAATTAATTAAAAGGAGACAAAACATGATATCATTTAATATTCCATAATCAGTTAGTCTTTGTTTGTGATTGGATGGGGTAGTCAGTATTTTATTTTGAATGAATGTATGTTCTGGAAGATTTGTGATTGTTTCAAAGAAATAAAATACTAGTAATTTAACACAAAAGTTGCTATATTTTCATCCAAATTGAAGTCATAGCTAAAAAATGTCAAACTCCTCTTCCACAGCTGATCCCAACCCTCATAGTATGTTTTAGTTTTTATTTTCAATAATCCTATCGTCATTATTTGTATCTTCTGAGATCACTGCTCTCTCTGAATCTTTTCTCCTATCTTCGTTTATCAAATAAACTCAATGAATTCCAACAAGAGTGAACTAACACCCCACCATCTGCATGTATAGCTGTCTATTACAATACATTTTTCCCTAACTGAAGCCATGACATGGTTCAGGGTGACAGCCTTTACAGACTCATTGTCTCACTCCTTTGCAGCTAGGGTTGACTGTGAACCATGAAAATAGCAATTAAGATGGGGACAGATGTCTTGTGATTCTTCTAAGGAATCCCAACCTTTCCCCAAAGAAAACCCCTAAAACGAGAGAAACACATCCTTATGATTTGTGTCATGAATGCCCATGAGGATGAGAAGAGCCAATATGCCAAGTACAGCAGCTGAAGGCAGAAAATCTGGCATCTCAGTGGTATCACCTAGCAGCTAAATCAATACCAGTAGGTACTTAAGTCCAAACTTCTGTGAGGGGGAAAATAAAACTTGGTTGTATTTGCTGATTCTCAGTTAAGTGTAACTATAGCTTAGCTAGGCATGCTTCTACAGGCCTATTAGTAGTAGAACCGTGACAAAGAAGGTCCATGTGTATGATTGGTCTGTATTTTAATGCATAGTAATCATGTTATACATGGTCACAGCTGCTTATCTTTTTATGCTTTCCTGGTAAGGATTAGAACTTGGTTTTGTTTCATTTTTTTTTATTTATTCACAATTTTCTCTCTAACATCTTAGAATCTCACTGAAACTTTACTCAGAAATGGAAGCCCCCTGGAACATTTCCTTGGGCTTTCTATCATGGCTTCCTGACACAGCATCTCTGCCCCCCACTCCATCTTTACCTTGCTCACTTCTCTAGACCTGTAGAACTCCTACCGTTGTTCATTAGATCTTTGCTCTGTTTGTTTTTCTCTTCTGTCTTTTTCTGCATTGCTAATCTACCTTCCTTCTAGACCATCACGGCATGTCAGTGCTCCTGAACGTTCTCATCTTTATACTAACTTACTGTGACTGTTCTTCCTTCTTTCAAACCCTTTGCTCTCTTCTCTCCAGTCAGAAATAGAACCTGAGCTCTGCACATCCTCATTTCCTAACATCCCTTTCAGCCCACTACCAACTCTATTGTCCTACCTGTACCTACCAGCCCCAGGCAACCAGACTTCTGTGGCTCCCACTCTCTGCAGATGAATCCATAAAATACCATCACCACCAATATTACTTACCAATCAGCACATTCATAGTTTCCAATATCCCTGAGTTGCTTTTTAAAAAAACATTTCCTATACCCCTTACTGCTTCTTTCTGATTCTTCTCCTCCCATAAAAACATGGAGACATTAGAACCTCCTAAGGCCACCCTGACATTTTTTAATATCTGTGTCTGTATCTATCTGTTATCCTCCAAATTATATCATTCCCTAAAGTAAAAGTGACTATCTATTGACGGAACGGCCTTTCCTCTGAGGTCTAGATTCCTATATTAAAATATCTATTTGGCACAGAATGTTTATATAATATAATTCTCAGCTATGGTCTGTTCATTTAAACCAATGATTCTACCTGACTCTATCTCTTCTTGGTTGCAGTCTTTATCTTGTGTGTATACGTGTTTTGTGTGTGTATGTGTGTTTATGTGTGTGAGTGTGTGCATGTGTGATGGGTGTTTGCTTATGTGTGTGAGTGTGTGTGTGTGTTTGTATGTGTTTATGTGTGTGAGTGTGTGTGTGTGTGTGTGTGTGTGTGTGTGTATGTGTGTGCTCGCATGCATGCACATGAGTGGTTATGCACACACATGGGTATAGGTGTCTGAGGAAGCCAGAGGCCTCATACCCTGGGAACTGGAGTTAACAGCAGTCTTGATCTGCTAGACTTGGATACTAGGATGTGAACTGTGGTCCTCTGGAAAGGCAGTGTGAGCCCTAACTGCTGGACCATCTCTCCAGCCCTGGTTCTAGTCTTCCTAATGTCAGGAAAAGCTATCTCATCATTCTGGAAGATACCTTATATCTCATAGGTTGGCAAACTCTATTTGCTCTGGCTTCAGAATCTATGCTGGATACCAACAACTAATGTAACTGCTTATTACATATAAGTCTTCATGTGAGGAAATAAGAATATAGACTTGGGTAATGGTTCAGTCTAGACATGAGTTTAGATCCCTGGATTCAGACTGTAGAAATCTAGGGATGGTGATGTGCTCCTATCAGTTTGGCTCCTGGGGGCTGGGACAGATGGAGCCCTGAGGCTCATTGGCCAATCAACCTAGACAAACACATGTATAGTTTAGTGAGAGACCCTGTCTCATAAACTGAATGTGGACAGTCAACAAGAAGTTTCACACACCATTTATATCAGGCCTCTACACACATGAGCACCCAGATGCACATATGTAAGTATCCACATTAATGAGAGAGAGAGAGAGAGAGAGAGAGAGAGAGAGAGAGAGAGAGAGAAGAAGGAGGAGAAGAAGAGGAAGGAGGAGAAGGTAAAGAACAAGAGGAGAAGAGGGGGAGAGGGAGGGAGAGGAGAAAGAGAGGAGATAAATGAGGAGAGGAAAGAGAAAAAGAATAAAAGTTATATAGAAATTTCAGTACCAGTGGTTGGCATGGCCATGAGGTACCAAGTCCTCATACACAGAGCAAAGTGTGACTTGGAAACTGCACAGAGGCTAGAGCTGAAAGGGCACACCTTTCCTTTTGTTGACACTACATTAACAGGAACGTGCAGGTCAACACAGATATGCCTAGAAGGTTACTAATATCAGCAATGTTCACAGTAAACCCAGAGAGAACAACCCAATATGCAGCCCAAAATACCAACACTAGACTGAGAGAGAGAGAGACTCACAACAGAATAAAGACAACTAACACCTCACAGGTCTGAGATACATACACCAAAATGGGGGAGCAAAGTGGCCACACTGCTACGATGGTCCTGAGCTTGTATGATGCTATTCATAAAAGCAAACCAGACATAGAACAGCACTGAGGATGAGTCCATTTATATGAAGTCTCAAGAGCTGGAAGCCGAGCCTGATCTCTTAGCTATTATGTTAAGGCAGAAAAAGAAATACAAGAAACAAGATAATCAATTTAATATAAGTAAAATTATCATTTACTAATGACAATGAGTGGGACATTAGCGAGCAGACCAGAAATTTCTAGGGTGTGGGCAAGATTGTGTTTCCTAGTCTATATGGGTATTTATTTATTTGTTTGTTTGATTGTTTGCTTATATATTTATTTATCTATACATGTTTATAAATATACATGCATTGTTTTCTATAGCAAAATATACACAGAGAAAGTATATAAATAACCTATCCCAATAAGACTTCTATGTGCACAGCTAAATATACTCCCCCAGAGGCTGATAGCCCGACCCCAGCAGTATAGAAGAGACTCCCTGGAGTATCTTCCTGCAGCCCATTGCTACTTGCTTGCCATCCTGACTCCATCTTTGTTTCAGCGTTTCTTGTGAACAAACATGCCATGGTCTGGACTCCCTGGTTGCCTCTTTACTCCGGGAAGCTACCTGGTGACTGTTGATTGGTGGAGCTTGTGCTCAGTCAGGTGACACTATCTTGGAGAGCCCACTTCCAGGCTGTCCTGTCGTTTGGTGTTCCACACTACTTGCTTCCCTTGTTGTGGTTAGTTAATGAGGACTTTTTGTTAGTGCTTACTGATTGGCTGACCATTCCTAGGAACTCCTTAGATGCCACAAAGCCAGTGACCTTGATTTTTTTTTTTATTATTGTGACCTGAGAGAGGCATACACTGATTCTTGGCTAACTAACATGTTGGGAAGAAATGAATATGTTGGACTTAGAGTCACAAGACATCCCATTAGCTGGCATGACTGAGCAATATTAACAACGAGGGTGCCATAGGGAGGAATGGGAGGGAAGAGAGGCAGTAATAGATGAGAAACACAATCACATGTATGCGTCTGCTCTGTCTCAGCTGTGGATAGATGAGAGGAGACTCAGCCAGGATCAAAAACGGAGTGACAGAGGGGCATGTGCAGAAGCCTGGATTCCTCTCTCTGTGCCCATTTTCCTCCTGAATACACATAATCACCTGTGAGCTGAGCTCACTCATTCTTTTCCTATTTATACTTGTAAGAAAGTATGGGACCAGATTTTTTTTTTCATTTTCTACAGTAGTTCTTATTGTCCTTAAGAAACAACATCATATCTCTGGTGAAAAACCCTCATCTCCGGGACTTTGAAGATCGTGGTCACTCAGCCATATATCCCTGGTTCCTTTTTAGGAAAGCCATGTTACCTCTCCTTCCTCTGGCAATGATGCAGTCGTGAGGCCAATGTTAGTGTGCGTCAGACAGGAGAACGCTGAAGAAATGTCCTGCATGCTAATAAGACTGTCCATAGATCAGTCAGTCTAGAAAGCTCAGTGTCTCTCTTCATTTATTTTCAATCTAAAAAGAAGCTTCACACTAGAAACGAAATCAGAATACCAATTAATTAAATTCAGCAATTTTCCAAACACGTTCTTCACAGCCATAAACCAGCAATATTTGAAAATTAATTTCATAATATTAAGCTTTACCCCTTAATCTATTACTCACAAAGGGAGAAAGACACATTGATGCTGCTAATATACACACGTTAGCTAAGCAATTTCAATAGCAATATATTAATAACAATAACTCAGACCATAAAATATGGTTATCTATGAGAACAAAAATCATTTTTCCATGCTAATCAGTCATCAGAATTG
The DNA here is from genome assembly GCA_902729485.2 of Mus minutoides. Taxonomy (NCBI): domain Eukaryota; kingdom Metazoa; phylum Chordata; class Mammalia; order Rodentia; family Muridae; genus Mus; species Mus minutoides. Next base: position 1,375,990 of record LR749820.1, on the reverse strand, counting down.
ATATTCTCTACTAAGTCCATAAGTTTAAATGGCCAAGATGTCTCAGGGAGTAAAGAATCATTTTCTATGTCAATTGGTCACCAGGACTGATACCTGGTATCAAATCTATAAATTGAAATCTGAGGTGGGATGTCAACTTCCTTTAAAGTAAAATCATAAAATTCAAAGCCTCAAGTCTTAAGAAATTTATCTGAGGCCAAGTCAAGTAGATCAATGTTTATTACAAAACATCTTTTGTAAGAAACAAAACATCTGGTCCAATGTGGTGGCATATGCCTACAATCCAAAAGCATGGGGAGCTGAAGCAGGGGGATCATGAGTTTGAGGCTAACTTGGGCTAAAGAGTATGTCTCAAAAAACAGCTTACCACAGCAGAAAGGCTGTTTAATGTGATATATCAGTCTTGAGTTACAGGTTTATTCACCTCAAGGTCAAATGGTGAATGCATTTGTGTTTTTCTATTTAAGTCAACATATAATTAATGTGATAAGCAAGGACTTGGAAGAGTTAGAAAAAGCTAAATAAACCAGTGTGCAAATTACAATTTGGGTCAGTTTTGTGGTCGTAGCTTTAATTTTTGTCTATCTGGTCATGTTTTCTGGTGAGAGGGTCTGGCATGAGAAATGTCCCCACAGGTTTATTTGAACGCTTAGTATTCGTTTGAACATTTAGTAACATGCATTTGCCCCAATTGTGGTGCTATTTCAGGAAGTTATCAAACTTAGGATACAGACCCTTGCTGGAGGAAGTATGTCCCTGGCGGGTAGAGTTTGAAACATTATAGACTTACCTTACTTTCTGTTTTCTCTCTCTGCTTCCGTGTAGATAAAGATGTAAGGGCCCAGCTCCCTGTTCCCTTCTCCCTGGCATGGTGGACTATGGCCCTCCAGAATCGAGGAACATAAAGGTCCTCTTCCTTTCCTTTGGTCATGATGTTTTATAAAAGCCGTAGAAAAGTCACTAATATACCAACTCCAGATTTTTTAAATGATCATCTTTCTTGATATGTAATTTACTTCAGATGAAATTCACTCATTTCTAATATTAAAGAAGTCTTGGTTCCTCAAGAGTCATAGCTTATTGGCTTCTGCATCAGTAGTTCTCAATCTGTGGGTCGTGACCCCTTTGGGGTTACATATCAGTTCTCTTGCATATCAAATATTTACATTATAATTCATAACAGTAGAAAAATTATAGTTGTGAAGTAACAGCAGAATAATTTTATGGCTGGGGGGGGGGTCACCATAACATGAGGAACTGTATTAAAGGGTCACAGTATTAGGAAGGTTGAGAACCGCTCTATATGTATAACTAAATATAATTGACCAAGGTTTAATGAAGATTTTTAATTTATATTCATGACTGATTCAATCTTGTTGTTTTATTATTTTTGTCACTTTTTACACCAGGGTTATATTTAAATATTACTGGAAAACACATTAATTTCCTATTTTTTAGTCTGATTTTGTTAATTACATGAATATGTCTGCATCTATGTTTGAGTATATACATGTGAGTAGAGGTGTTCTTAGAGGCTGGAAGAGGGCGTCATGTGTCCTGGAGATGGAATTGCAAGTGTCTGTGAGCCGCAAGATGCAGTTCTGGGAACCAGACTTGGGGATTCTACAAGAACAGGACGTTTTCTTGGCTTCTAAATCATCTCTCCAATCCACTGATGTTTAGTTAGTAAAATAGCACAAATATGGAGCTAGTGTTCTTGGGAATAAGAAATCAAAGCAAAGAGTTAGCTTGTTTTGGTCCAGAGAGATGATGCATAGGTAAACCATGTAAGAATATATGCATGTAATACACAGTAGCCATGTACATTTGTGAGAATATACATATGTGATACACAGTAGCCATGAGCAAGCAGTTTCAAATCCAAAGAACTGAGCTCTGTCTTTGTAAATTTTAATAGTCGATATTGCATTATGAGTGAAGTCATTATATTCAAATCCATTTCTTCAGTTGTGTATAGTTTCTGATCCCTTTATACATTTAGACATATCTCATTTAATATTTAGTATCCTCTTTTCAGTTTCCATTTCTCCTTTTAGCAAGAGAATGCCGTTAGTTGTTTTAGCCTCACCTCTGAAATGTATATACTGCGTATCACTTTTTATTATACACTTTTACTTTGATTCATTGACTTTTTTCCCATTGGCATATTTTTAAGAAAAAATTATTTTCCACTTGTAATGAGAAACACTTGATTCCGTAAAATGCAATATGCCTCTAAGTAGCCTGTTCCTCCAACTGGGTCTATGTCAACTTGAGATGAGCTAGAGTCACTTGGAAAAGGTGACTCTCAGTTGAGAAAATGCTTTCATATACACAAGTGTGTAGTCTACTATCTCGATTAGTGATTGGTGTGGGGGCCCACCTCACCAAGAGGGGAGCTACTCCTGAGCTGGTGAGCCTGGGTCTTATAGAAAAGCAGATGGAGCAAGCTGTGGAGAGTGAGCAAGCCAGTAGGCAGCATCCCTCTGTGGCCTCTGCTTCAGTTCATGACTTCAGGGTCCTGTTTTTTGCTCCTGCCCTGGCTTCCTTGAATGATGAACTACATACATCAATGTAAAATAAGTCCTTTCCTTCCCAAGTTCATTTTGCTCATGCTGTTTTTAACCATTCTCTCTCTCTCTCTCTCTCTCTCTCTCTCTCTCTCTCTCTCTCTCTCTCTGCCCTAAAGAGATATCTGTGAGTCATTTACAAACACCTGATTCCACCAGACCACGCTATTAGTTTCTTTCTGTAGGACATGGCTTTCTCTGACCTGAGCCACAGTGCATAGATCAACGTTAGGGGCTCAGGCATTGCTTGAACCGTATCATCTAACCTCTGTCTCAATCCACTTGTTTTAAATCTGTACCCTTTACAAGTAGCATTTCTCCAGCTGTGAGATTTGATCAAAAGACATTTGCTACATCTAGTTATAGCATATCTTTAATTTCCTTTAATTGATGGTTTCGCTCTCTTTTTTTTCTGTTTACACATTTACCCATTCACCGTATTATTTATTTTGAGAATTTCATGCACAAGGACTGTATTTACATCATTTTTTGGTCCATGCTCTCTCCTTCCAACTCCTATCTCACCCCCATTTTCTCTCTTCTTTAATTACTGGCATATACATGTGTATATAAATATAACCCCTGAGTCTAGTTAATGTGACTCATATGTATGTACATTTATGGCTGACCACTTGGGATTGGAAGATCTATCGGGGTTCTCATCCCTGGAGAATTCTGACTCCCCTTCTCTCTCAGCACCCAGCAATTGCCTGTAGCTTCCATCTGGGGTGGGTGTAATAGTGTCCTTATAGGCTGGCTGCTTCTGAAGTTGCATTGATTTTAGATTTAGTGCTCTTTTCTTGCTAGGCTGAGCTTGGATGCTATCAGCTGTGTAAGTACTATAGTGTCTTCTTTCTCTAGGTACCATATTAGAGGCCCATGATGTCAATTTGAGCTGTTATTCACGGGTCTCTCTTTGCTCACCTTTTCTATGCTGGTCTGCCAGATTATCCACTGGGGAGTTACCACCCTTGTATCCAACTGCACTAAATACTCCATGGGAGGACTCTTTGCAATGTCTAAAACCGTGTCTCGAATAAAGGCTTCTGTGTTGGAATTTTTGTGTTGGAATCAATTTTTACTATGGACCTTGAAAAAACAGATAATTCTCAACTCTTTTATGATTTCAAGATTTATTGCCAGAGTGAGTCTTCTCTTGAAAACTAAGTGAGGAGTGATTTGCTACAACCTCTCTCTTTCCTGGATGTACCATGCAGGCATCAATTCATGAATCTTTTTTCTGCCCTTGACTGTGGATGTGATGGAACTGGTTGCTTCAAGTTCCCTGGTCCTAGACCTCTCTGCAGTACTAGTTAGAAACTGCAAGATGTGCGCTAAACTAAATCCTTTTTTTTTCTCTAAGTTGCCTTTTCATGAGATTTCATCAAAACCAAGGAAATGAAACCAGAATGGTATCTGTATGTGTTTACAGTTCTTACTAATGCTTGCATATCTATTCCAGGGCTTTAAGGACCTTCCCCAGTCTGAGAATGGAAAAAGGACAGGGTCTGCCATGGTCTTTGGAAAGGAACACCCTCCATAGGTGTTTCTACTGACAGCTCCAGGGACAAAACACACTCATGTACCACAGACACATCTAGGAAAGATCAGAGAATCAAGTTCTTTTTGTAAAAGAGTTCAGTGTTTTCCTATGCAAAACTGTATTTTTCTCCCCCACCCAAAAAAAGAGCATAGATAAAAATGTGCATGAGAATGGTAGCTAGCAATGATTGTCACACCATAACATCTCACCTCATGTAAGGACGCTATACAGACCTTTCTATTGTCCAGTTCTGGCATAATTGCAATGCTTGAACCTTTTCATTTTTTAAAGAGCACACATGTCTTTGCCAGTTCCAATTGTAGTATCCAAAACATTTATCCTCCTCTTAATCAACATAAATACAGTGAGGGGCCTGGAAAGCTTAAACAGAGCTTTGGTAATCTGAAGGGAGCATAGAAGAGAAGTCTTCACTTCATATGTTCTCGGTTGCCTATGTGAAAGAAGAAGGGTCAACACTGTACATTTCACATTCAATATGACACTCTATCAAATGTCTCTGTGACTTGTGGCTCATGGGTTCACCTTCCTAACCCTGTCCTTCTTCATACTCAGTTCTCAGCCTTATGTTCCTTCTGCCAGGGGCTTTGTCCTGACTCCAAGCCCCTTTCTTGGGTCTCCATTCAATGCCCTCAGGATAAGACAAAGCTTCTGGAAAAAAAATATGCCTGTTCTCAGAAAGGATAGTATCATCCTCAACAGGCCTCTGAGAAAGTTCTCAATCTGACCCACACAACGTTGCAAACCATTTCCTGTAAAGGAGACATTGTCTACCCTTTGTTGAGAAACGGCCCATGGGAGCTACCATTGATTATCTCTTGGTTTGGAGAATAAGATTACTTTTGAATAGGATATTGAAGAGACAATGGTTACTCTCCAGTCACTGTGCATATTGACTTACAAATGAATCCTTGTTGCAACCCCATTTTTCCCTTAGAAAAAAAGAGTGCTTCCCATTTGTCAGAGTCTTGGGGAAGAAAGAGTCTGAGGGATGTTAGTGTATTGTTCAAAGCAAGCTAATGCTAGGTGCTGGGCTCCAGGCAATGGATTACCCAATTCCCAAAGCACACCTGCATTATAAAGTAGGAGGTAGCGCAGTGTTCTCAATGGGCAGTAATGCATTGGTCTGCTTTCTTTAAACCTAAAACAATCCCCTTTTGAAATTATGTCCTAAAGTAATTATACAAAAGTAATTGTACATAAAACGCCACCACTCCTTTGTCTACCCTTCATTACTGTAGATTTGGGTGTTGTGCAGCCTGAGACAGTGACTCAAAGCCTAGGAACTTTTGGGGGGACTTGACTTATCTACTGTTTGACTGCCTTGTGGGCATGATCACTGTGAAATTAACAACACCTGATTCAAACACTGAAGTGATAGTTTGCCTAGAATTCTGTCATTTAAGTGTCCTAGGGATGACTTGGACTTTATTTTAAAACACACTCACAACACAGACACACACATAGAGAAGCACACATATATTCAAATCACTGTCTCACACACCCAGTCATATACTTTCATACCTACATGCATACACACACACACACACACACACACACACACACACACACACACACACACACACACACACACACAGATACACTCACATACCCTGATACATACACTCACAGGTTCTCTCTCTCTCTCTCTCTCTCTCTCTCTCTCTGTCTTGTGTGTGTGTGAAAGAGAGAGAGAGAGAGAGAGAGAGAGAGAGAGAGAGAGAGAGAGAGAGAGGTTCTGTGTGCCTGACCACATACACATCAGAAGTCTATGTCACTCTCCCACTCCCTTCTTACCTTTTGAGTCAGAGTCTCTCATTGAACTTGGTCAACGATCGCCCACCATGACCCACTCTACTATAACAGCCTAGGGTTTCTGGGAATCCAAGCACAAGTTTTCATAGTTATACACACAGCAAGCACTTTAGCACTGAGAAAACTTTCTAGCCACATACCAATGATTTTGATGAAATGTTTTATAGACAGTCCCCACAGACCTGACCACAGGCTAACCCAACATAGATAATCCCTTCCTGAGACTCCCAGTCTCAGGTGGTTATAGATTGTGTCATGTTGGCAACTAAAACCAACCCACTGTCTATTTTTTAATTTGAGCTCAAGTGACCAGGTTTCTGTTTGCCAGTGTGTCATGTCCTCCACTATCTAGAATGTTCTGCTTGCCTCCAGCAGCCGGGCAGTGACAGAAGTCCTGCCCAGAGTTCACTCCCTTCAGTCTGGTCACATCAGTGTCATTTGCCTGTAACAATCCTTTCATTTTTACATTGCCCATTGTCTTTAGGAAAAGCAACCAGTCCGCAGTTCTAGGGCTGATCAGCTGACCTCATGTGGACTCAGTCATGGAAAAGTCACATCAATTGGCTTGAATGAACGTACTCTGCCTTGTATTTGATTACAATGGCCTTGAATTGTAATGGAATCATAGAGAGAAACAAGTTTCCCATAATCCCTCATACCCACCTAAATAACTCACGGAACCCATAGCTTGTGAACACTACATCTACTAGTAAACTCAACAGCTCATGGAGAGACTCTCCTAAAAAAATGAGGTCATCCTAGAGAAGATGCAGGCAGAAAATGAAACTGAAAACCGGCTTTTGCTGTCCTGCACCTGAGTTAGCCTGAAGGATGCCATAAAGTTCAGAGGACCTTGACCAGTGTTCCATCAGATTTTTACCATTTGAAGAAGGAAAACACAGATTAGCCCCAATCTACACAGCCATGTAACAAATCCTGCACCCAGGGACTCACCCACATGCTGAGTCACTTAGGAAGGGAGAGCAATGTGTAGCAATGGCCTCATGTATCTATATACTGAAGGCCTCAAAGCTCACAATACATTTCCTTCCCAAATCTAGTCTTTCTGTTGTTCTCATGGGTATATTTTTCACCTTAATTTTAACATCCATTTTCCATGTTTTTCTTTTTTATGGGTGTATATGTATTTATCAGAAATCTGAACAAGAATAAGTGTGGAAAGAATTAAAACACATTGTGTTGGGCATACTGCCTTGTGTGGAAGCATTTTGTTTTGTATGTGTGTGTTTGTGTGTGTGTGTGAGTGTGAATGAGTGTGTGTGTGTGTGTGTGTGTGTGTGTTTTCGCTTTTTGGAATATCACTTTCTGTTAAGGTACACACATCAGAACCTGATTATACTATGAGACATGCAATATCTCTCATTCAAGACTAACCAAGTTAGAATGCAGCTGGAATATCATAAGCTGAAAATATGCCATGCCAACCATTTTGGTCATTTTGAGCCCAGTGGAGGGAGCCCTTCTTACACAACAGGTCCAGGACCCAAACCCACATTTCTCCTCCTTCAATCCTTATAAAACTGGGTTTAATTCTGACTTGACTAACAAGGGGCTAATCTTATTTTAAATGAAGATAGGAAACGTCCTCCTTCTGCCTGGCTTTGCAGCAGCATCTCTGAGCAAAGCACCCTCATTGCTGTGCCTTCTCCGTGTTGTCTGTTAGTCAAGTGTACTTTCTGTCTGTCATTCTCTGTCTGTCTCCCTCTAGGTAGAATGGATTTCTAGCAAGACTTTAACAGATCTCAATATGTGATATCCACGCTCACTCCAGCTCATGAGCAGGTGCAGTTTCAGAGATAGCCAATGCTCAGGGTTTGGGCAATCCTGTCTCCCCTAGGCAGAGAAAGCCACTGTGTGTTGTGAAAGAAACAGCTTCTTAAAAGGAATAGAAACACAAACAGCAATAAAGAAAATGCTTTGCTTTTCTCTCCTCCGCAGAAGGGAAGAAGAATGTCTAATGAACACTCACGAGCTTGGCTATAGGAAAACAGAGCCGAAGAGGAATAGACTGCCTTCTTTGAAGTCATTGCACATTTTATAAAACAAAGAAATGATTTGTCTGGGTTATTTTAAGTGAAACAGGGAGGGGAAAGGACTTTGATGCAATATACATATATTAAATAAGATTTTCTTAATTTTTGAAGCTTTTGGGTAATTTTTCTCCTGTATCATATTAATGGNAGGAAAACAGAGCCGAAGAGGAATAGACTGCCTTCTTTGAAGTCATTGCACATTTTATAAAACAAAGAAATGATTTGTCTGGGTTATTTTAAGTGAAACAGGGAGGGGAAAGGACTTTGATGCAATATACATATATTAAATAAGATTTTCTTAATTTTTGAAGCTTTTGGGTAATTTTTCTCCTGTATCATATTAATGGTTTGATCTGAGATAAAAAGACCCAAATTGCTTCCTTTTCAGTCTTACCTTTAATGTGTGTTAACTTTCATTAGGTTTGAACTCTTAGGAATAACGAGCTCCCTGCTCTCTCATCGTCCCCGTATTGCAGCATATAATAACCACTAAGGGATGCTGTCCTACAAGTCTGGTTCCTAGAAGCGATTACTGGATTACTGTCATCTTAAAAATGTAATTCTAAGCAAGATGCCTTATTTTTAGAGAAGGAAAAAAAATCACTTCTCTATGAAGCCATAATGGGGGCAGAGGTGTGGATGGAAAAATAATCCTAAATGCATTATGGAAAAGTTGGACTGTAATAAACCCAGGGAGGCTTCTTATTCTGAGGAACAGTGGGAAGTCCATCAGAGATCAAAGCCTTGTAATAGTGCAGCACATTAATAAAGTCACAGGGATCATCGGGGATGTAGGCTCATACAGGGCTGCCACTCATCCAGTCAGTTCTGGCTTATCACCATCTCCAAGAGGAAAAATCCAAAAATGGGTTGTCCAGGGTCTGGCTTGAACTGAGAAATCTGCCCAGGGCTGTGGATGCTACATGTGTGTTTTGAGTTATTATTACCTTTTGGAGGTCTCAGTAGTTAGATCTGAATGAATGGGTCTGAACACCGGAGATAAACAGAGAGCATAGTGCCTGCCGTCCATGACGGCTGTGATGGCTGCTGGTGACGATCAGTGCACATGCTCCCCTCTGGTTTAATTTTTCTGGGAAAAGTTGGTCGCATCTTTTTCTGACATCTTAGGACATCGTGATAGAGGTAGGAGTAATGTCACTTGTCCTGAAACCTTAATTTTCTTCTAATCAGTTTGCAAACCTGCTTCCTCATCTCCTGACCCATTTCATTTTCATCCAGTAGAAGTCTAAATGCCCACTATGTGATCATTGTTGTAAATCTCTGAAAACACAGTGCTTAGCTATTAGTAGGAGGAACCTCAGACTCCAGAGAGGTTTCTACCCTCCCCCTTAGTCCTCCTCTTCCCCTCCCCAAGTGCCCTACCCCTCTCCTGTGAGCCTCCGCCCTTCCCTCCTGCTCAGTTTTCTTTCTTTCTCTTGTCATACATGAACTATGAACAGCATGATGTTTTAAATATATACATTGTGGATTAGCTACATCAAGCTAATTAACTTCCCTTTTGTGTCGAGAGCACTTAAAACCTAAGTTTATATTTTGTTGCAAAAAGAAAAGTGCAGTCATTTACAAACTACTGAGTGAGCTACTGTGTGCCAAGAAATGGATAAAATCCATAGAGAAGCTTTATGTAAAGATTTCTTTAACAGTGAACCTTCTCACCCCTTGTAGATGGCTTTGTCTAAAGTGTGTTATGCATTATGAAATTCTCAAGCAACAAAAATGTTTCTTCAGAATTCAATAGGGAAGGTGTGATTATTTCCTTGCAATATCCCCATGCCTTGGAGTTTAGTCCATGGTCTCCTTGAAATAAGCCGTTTCTTAGACTTTTGGCTTGTCAGATTCTGTCATCTGTCACACCATCATAATTACCTTCAGCTGTCAGCTTGGCACAAACCTGAGTAGAGGTACCTTATCCTGAAGAATTGCCTACACAGACTCATTAGTGGGCATTTTTCCCGAAGCATTTGATAATTGACATAGGAGGCCCGGCCCACTGTTGGCGGTTCCATCCCTAGGCTGATGGACTTGAGTTATGTCAGAAAGGTAGCAAGACAGGAAGCAGCACTATTACTGTGTCTATTTCAGTTCATGTCTCCAGGTTTCTGCCTTGAGTTCTTGCTCTGGCTTCCCTCTATAATGTATAGTAAGCTATAGGCCAAATATACTCTTTACATTGCTTTTGAGTATGGTGTTTATTACAGCAACAAGAAAGCAAACCAGGACACCCACAGAGAGGCTGCCTCAATTTACCGGTTCTGTAGTAGGTTAGTCTAATCTCCTCCCTTTGTTCCATGTCCACACATTACACACATACACACACACACACACACACACACAAGCACAAACCTACACACATCACACATACATTCACACACACACATGTGCATGCACACACACAAATGCACACACTCATACACACACACACATAGATGCACACACTCATACACACATGCACACAGTCACACATGTACACACATTCACACACTTCGTTTCAGTATATGGTATTTACTCTTTGACAATTTCACGCTTGTATACAATGGATTTTGATCCCTCTCATCCCAACTCCTGACACATTCCCCTGACATTCCAGAACAATCTCTCTTACTCTTTCATGTCTGTGCTGCCTCCTGGAATGTCAACTTACCTTGTTGACTCAACCCTAGCCTTAATGAGCTCATGAACAACTACAGCCATGGCCATGCCGCGACCCATCCAGAAGGCAGCATCTCCCAGTGCCTATTCTGTCCTCTAGCTCCTATGTTCCCCCCGGGGAAGAAACATTCTCTCTTCTTTGGGAGCAGTCACCTTGCTAGGAGAGCTTTGTTTCTCTTTGATTATTGGCTTCATCCAGGGTCTTTATCCACACGATGCACACACTCTTTGTAGGAAATGTCCATTTTATTGGTGAGAACCCAAGTGTCTGTGACAGGCAGAGTGTGTCCTTCACGAGTGAGACATACATCAGAGCATGTGCACCAAAGCTGAAGAGAAGAGGAAAAATAACATCTTCACATCAGTGTTTCTGCACCCAGCCTTTCCACACAAACTCCATTTTCCAGCCTGAGACGCTCTTCTCTGTCTGTGATCAGGGTTATCTGTTATTGTGCAGTTGTGACTGTTTCTGTAGATGGGTGTTAAATTACAGACCTGACCAGAGTGGCACTTATAGCCAGCCTTTGCCAATGTCTTTTAAATGTTCATCTTTTGACACTGGAGCAGTGATGCTGAGGGGCACCCCATATAAATCACTTTAATGGGCAAGGTAGTTTTGTCCCTGGATGGGCTTTGTCAGGCTTTGGAGAAGCCTGCGTTGTTTGTGAGGGCTGACTACTGTCCTGCGAAGAAGCAGCTAGGAGGACCAGAAGAGGGTGTTTAAAAGGAAGCCTGTGTTGCATCACAGCATGACACATGTTCCGCCTACACAGATGGAGTTTCAGAAAACTCATTTGACTCTTGCTTCAATAAATGTTTACTCAGACACAACACAGATTTTGTGCAGCTGTGTCTTATCACTAGTCAGTAACTGGAAGTACCTGTTTTTTTGTTTGTTTGTTTGTTTGTTGGCTTTTTTTTAAAAATAATTTTAGTTTACTTGATTCAGGAGGTTTTTTTTTTACACAGAGGTAGATTTAAAGAATCACCAATTACAATAACCATACTTTTCTATCCAAATGTAATTTTCTTTTTTACAATTAATAAAACTAGCATATTCTATCCTTCATAAACACATTCAGCATTAATATCTTTATTTATGTATTTATTTACATATCATGTTACATCCCCCTAACCAACTCCTGTGACACCCCACTTTAAAATCCTCCCCCCATCTCCCACCCACTTCTCTTCAAATGTGTTTTAAGAATGTTGTTAGTTTTGGTCAGTCTATATTCTGACAAAAACCACCCCTCAGCTACAAAGAATCATTTTCCTCTGTGGCAGGTGTTTTCTAGTGATTATTATTATTTTTAATTTTTAGTTTGTCAACATGGTCTTTATAAGGGAAAGTATTGCAATTCTTTATTCTTTTTTGTTCTTTTATACTTTTTTATAGTTAATGAATTTTTTTTTTAATCCAGAAGTATACTTCAAACACGACATGCACTGGCTGATGTACTTGTAGTCAGAGGGCAGTGTGCTTAATGTCTTGTTTTTGATGTTTCCGTTTTAGATCTAACTCTCCCTAAAGTTATTGAGATTACTACTCTCTTCTCCATGCCAGAGTGGGCACATGGCCAAGGCAGACCAATAAGGAATCTTGAACATATGTGATTTGTCTCAATGAATCCTTATAAATGAGTGTCCTGACTTCTAGGGAATGGTTGGCAGAAACATCTAAAAAGAAGATAAAATCCTTGGATACACTGAGGACATCCTATGCAAGGGTGTAAACAGAGTGCCCATAGCCGGGTGGGAGGCAGCATGTTCCCCAGCAGAGCTGAAGGTGGAGGAAAAGAGGAACTCCAGGAGCAGGACCCAGGAAGCCTGCTGAGCAAGCCCTGCTGTGACACAGAGCAGGCGCTTTCTCAGTCTGTCCGACCTCTTCCCCAAAGCACTCACAAAGCCCAAGACAGTGACCTGATGCTTCAAGTCTTGCAAAGTGTAGTCTTGACATTCACCTGGTCTTTTCTTCATCCAAAATCTCAAAGACTTAAAGCTTAATTACAAATTTTGTGTGAATGATTTATGGGTGTGTATCCTTATAGGCCAATTCTAAAGCAATCGTCTGAGTCACATTGATCAGTGCTGTTGTGAGCATCTTTTTTCAAGACTCAGTAAAGTCACTTTTAGAATGGTTCAAACCCCAAAGAGCCAAAGAAACAAAAGCAAAACTACAAAACAACAACAACAATGACAGCAAAAATAAGTGCCCCCCCCCATATTTACAATACTTCCAAAGCCAGCTCAGGAGAGGAGGTGGGTCACCATATAATCCATTCCATTTCAATTTCAAAAGACATTGCCACTGATCAAGGGCACTGTGAACAGTATATTTTTGTAAAATGAATTCTGACAATGTTCTGTCAAACACATATCTTGCTTTAGCTTTCCATTTGGAGAGGAAAATGAAGGTGGCCAGGAAAGATAAATAAAATGGAGACTGGGGATGTTGGAGGTTGCCGCTTGGTCTGATTTGTATAATTTCTGTATTTTTCTAGCCCTGGGGGTTTTAGTCCAGATGGTGGAGCACAGCTTCTGAGCCCAGGGTGTCTCTGAACATACTCTTCCATTTCACCAGGATAATGGACATCATAAAGAAATGCTCTCTTTGGCCACCACTGGTTCAATTTCAGGAAGGTCAAGCTTGGGAACCTCATGGTATGAGAATAATTTACTGATGAAATTGGGATGCAGAAAGTGCTCTTAGATAAATCTCCCAGAATTCCATGTCCTACATTCTTCAGACCGTAACAGAAGTGATATTAATAATCGGCCAATTGCTCACATTGGTGTACAGGTGTCGTGCTCTGCTGACCTTAAAAAAAAAGAGAGTGAACACTTGAAATTAGTGGTGTATCATATTTAGACATTTAAAAGCATTCTCCTTTGGGGGTGTGTCTCAGTTGGCATGAAACACTGGGTTTAGTTCCCAACACCACATAAAAGTGGGTGTGACAGAACTCATGTCAATCAGCTGGGAGGTAATGGCAGAAGGATAAAATATTCAAGCTCAGCTCCAGCAACGCAGAGATTATGAGGACAGCCTTGGCTACTTGAGGTCCTGATTCAACAACAACAGCATATTACATCATTTATTTTACATGCATGAGCATCCATGTATATGCATGTACTCATGTAAGCATGTTGATGCCCACCCCCTCATGCACACCCCGTTACACACACTAAACAGTTCCTGACTGCCTGTGTGAGGCCATCTGAGAGACACGGTTGATGTATGCATAGTCAGCTATCATATAGCACTTTCAGAAGCCTATACAAACCTGTCTTGATAATATAAAAAGTCTGGTTAATTTGGGATCTGGCTCACAGGGTGACCTGCTCCTGCTAAGGATGAACTATGATCATGAATCAAATACGAATGCGCAGTGAACCAGATGTAATTTTAATTTTTCAACAGTTTACTCCTGACCCTGTGTCAACGACATAGATTATTCCTGGCTATGCTAATAAATGTTAAGTGTTAGTTGTATGGCATAGAGTCTACATTGTTTGAGTCAATCTATTGAATTTAAATACTTACCTCTTCGATACATGCTTACTGAAAAATTTATAGTTTCTGATCTCTGAGGTAAGAATATCAGAAAATGTGATGAATTCATTACAACAACCTAACCCTTCACTTACCCTGAGGTGGCATGTTCTAATGAATCCTGACCGAGACACAGAAATCGTCTACTTATTGGAGTACTTGATACTTTGCTTACTTAAAGATAGACTTGGTCCAGGAGGAATATTACTATGAGTCTCTAAGCAAAAGAACAGATATTTTGTGGTTGCCTGTGTAGCTCTTTTCTTTTCCTATAACTCCATAGGTATCAGTTAGGCTGTATAAGGAAGGAGTCTAAGAAGAACCTGCTTGACACCGTGAACACGTGATATCACATGTTTCCTCTGCATGAAGAATTATGGAAGAACTCAGTTGGCTGTTTCAGTTTCCTGACGTCCCATGAAGCATTCAAGGTATGGTCTGTGGCTGCAGAACTCCAGAGGTTCACCTAGATGAGGACATGCTTCCATGTTCACACACCGTGTATCAGGTTCTTCTGTCTGTTACCCTGAATCATCTGTCCCCAGCCGTGTACCACTCAAGAATGCTGCATGAAACTGGGTTCTACTGGGGTGAGGACTCCGGGGGAAACAACAAGCTGAAGTCACACTCCTCTCATGATTTCCCCTCTCCGGTGAGATCCCACACTCACGAGGGGTTTGCCTACGAGTGTGCTTGCATCTGGGGATCACTGAACCACTTTTAGTGCTGAGTATTGTATGTGATAAAATATAATGGCCAGACGTGAGTTGTAATTATTAGCCACAGGAAGTAGACATTTCTTACCGTTTCCCAACTTGGCTTTGCTTATTTACTAAAACCACATGCACTCATTTATCTCTCCCACTCTGTGTAGAGCAAGCATCTCATCAAGGGACTCTTGAAGCCCACACAAGAGTATCTTCCCAGTCCATTCAATCCCATGGGTCTTCCCTCCTGTCACCCACTGGAAGGACAACACGTGACTGGAGTTTTCATTCACCACTCACTTACAGGGGCAAGGGCAAATTCACATCGCTAAGATGCAACATGTCTAACTATCTAAACAGGGAAAGCAGGTAGGGTAGGATGTGTATACAGATTAATAAGTGCAAAATGGGCCAATTGTCTGCCCAACAAATGATAAGTGATAACTTACATTTACACTTAAATAATTGCTCAGTGGAATTTAATGAGTCACCACTGTTACCATAAACTCGGGACCTAGAAAGCACCGGAAACCTTCCATTCTGCTCTACTTTCCTGCAAAGTACGTGTTCAATAAATATTCTATAGACAATGAAAAGCCAAACACAAAAGCAAACAACATAGAGACAAACAACAGAAACCCAAACCAGCACCGCCAAAAAAAAGTTAGTTGACAAACTTCGGGGAAAATGTGGCCAGGAACACCACGGACCAGAACCAGAAGTCGTAACATGTTGGATAAGCCAAGAGATACAAAGTTGAGAAAGTATTTCATGCTTCGTGGTGGGAAAGGGCAAAAAGCAGACAAAGTGTGAACACCATGTGCAAAGGGGGACTGTATGTCTCCCCCCAGAAATGTTCCCAGTGGGATGGAGAGAGAAGACACTGAAGAGAGACGAATGTGAAAGCGGAATTAATCTTAACTTGAAATGCATCCATGAAGGAAAGCTAGACAACACAATGCACCATCTCTCTCATGTGGGCATTATCATTCAGACCATATAAGAAAAAGCTGTGAAGTGGCGATTTAGAAGAGAAAAGAAATTGTAAATTATGGTCCTGGTTCCTTCTTTATTATTTTCCTTTCTACCTCTTGAACTCTCAACCTTCTGTCCCTCCCCAGCTGAACTTCTACCTACAAAAAACACATGCTTGTCCTAGAGAAAATACTGATAAGTTCGCATTCATCTTTGAAAACAATTTTCCTCCTTGTATTACCCAGTCAGGCTTGTCTGAGATCAAAACAAGACCTTGTGGTGCTCTGAAAATGAACTTGGTTAAGCTGTGTTGTTTCCACCCTGCTCCCATAATGATCCCCAGGGAAGCTGGAGAGGCAAGGCATGGGCCAGAATTTTAAAGACTGTATGTCCTTGATCGCATTTGTCTTGGCCCTGACTTGGGTAGTGGGATAAGAGTCACCTTTTGATTACCCAAATATTTATGTCTCCTTATCCTCAGTGGTGCTGAGCTGTTGAAAATTAGTCTGAGGAGGAAAGAGAGATAGAGGATGTATATTTCTATAAGCCCCACCAGGGAATGACTCTAAAATGCAGAAAAATACACATTCTTGTTGATACTCTATAGTTTGTAAGCGTAACATATGTCTGTGGGGTTTCAAACAGTTCGAGGAGCAGGGATAGCCACCACGAGCATCCACAGTTTATTGTATTGCTGTCTCCTAGTAAGCTCTCATTAGTATTTTAAGAAAAGAAAAGGGCCTCCCTTTTCTTTTCTTAAAGGACATTTGAATTAAAAGATATTAAATTTATTTTGTGCATAAGGGGTGCAACATGCCTCACAGTGAACATTCGGAAGTCAGAGGACAATTAACAGGAGTCCGTTCTCTGTTTACAGCACTGGGGTCCCAGGAATTGAACTTACACCATTAGGAATCCTGGCAAGCGCCTTTACCTGCTGAGCCATCTCATCACCCCAAGTCTCTCTGCATGGATTTCCTGAATTTATTCAAGACTATAACTGCCAATTTAACCCCAGCATCCTTGGGCATAAAGCCCCCAAACTGACTCTTTACATGGGAATCCTTGAGTAAGTCCCCCGAAGCCTCTGGGCCTCATTTGACTGCTCTGTAACATAGAAGGTTGTGAGGATTACAGTTCTAGGCAGAAAGAACTGTGTCCATTCTGTAACCAAGATCCAATCAACGTAGATTTCTGTTGCTCTTTGTTATTGAAAACCATGAGCTGTGTTGATTGCCATGAACAAATACCTGCAAAGGACTTCTCTTCAAGACTAGGATCCAACGACAGAATTGAAATTTCCTAATGGAAAACTAAGTATTATTCTAGAGCATGATGGGATGGCTCAGTGGGTGGTAGGGCTTCCCATCCAGCCTGACCACCCAGAGCCTCCTCAGCTACCAAGAAAGAAGTGATTCCTACAAGTTGTCCTCTGAGCCGACTCTCAATCCCTACACAAATAAATGAGGAAATGAACAAGCACAAAAATAAGTAAATAAATGCTATTTTTACTTAGCACTAACTACTGTATATTTGGTGTCCATTTCGATACAGACTGATACATTTCTACCATTTCCTGTAATAGTGATTTCTTTTTTATACCATTGTCTCAACTTTTATAAACCCCACTTTTCTTTCTGCTTTTTAAAATATTTCCCACCAAATGTGCTGATCTTTATGTTACTGTTCCTAAATCGTTTTTCTCTCTCCGCCCCCCACCCCCATCTTACTGGTTTTGTTGTTGTTGTTGTTGTTGTTTTGTTTTGTTTTGTTTTGTTTTTTTCAGTAACTTATTTTTGCCAGACTACTTGAAGGCATTTGTTTGAACTCTGGCCACACCTCTGCAAAACACAGATCACTGTTCACATCGTGGCCTCACTAGTACGTGTTATTGTTTCATATTGAGCATCTTTGGAGTAATTTAATGTCTGATTAATTTAAAAATTCCTTTAAGCCTGTCTGTCCATAGTAAAGGTTCTAGTTTTTGTTTTTGGAAACCCAATGCTATTTTACTTTACTCTAGAACCATAGAGTCTCTGGTGACAGCCTCTGTCCTGGGTCTCTGGTCTCTGGTGACAGCCTCTGTCCTGGGTCTCTGGTCTCTGGTGACAGCCTCTGTCCTGGGTCTCTGGTCTCTGGTGACAGCCTTTGTCTGGGGTCCCTGGTCTCTGGTGACAGCCTCTGTCCTGGGTCTCTGGTTCTGGTGACAGCCTCTGTCTGGGGTCTCTGGTCTCTGGTGACAGCCTCTGTCCTGAGTCTCTGGTCTCTGGTGACAGCCTCTGTCCTGGGTCTTTGAAGGTTGGCCCTTCAAGGAAACCTTGCAAGTCCTCCTTCCCTTGTTTATTGCCCCCTGCAGTGGCTGCA